>OU426980.1:35427380-36027380 GCA_911387785.2 Aelia acuminata
ATTCGTATTCATTTACTATATTTATGAAGTACTAGCTGACCCTTGCGAAGCATTCGCATTCTACTTAAATCCAACTTAATTAAAGTACACACAGTATATTTAGTATCGTAAAGTGCGTCATGAGGATAGGTGAAGTAAAGTAAATAGATAAAGTGAAGTAAAGAATAGATGTGTTTGAATTGTAGATTATTTATTTTTTGAAACATATGTTTAAGGTATTTACATAGTATTTACGTGTTTACAGGATCTCTTTTAACAATATGTTTGAAGATACGATATGGTCATCTGTGATTGTTTGTTGGTGGGTTTGTTTTACACAGACTCGCAAACGACGGCGACAATCGGAAAAGTCTGCATAACCAAAAATGTTCGTCTCGACAAACTGAAAAAATGACACCTTCGAAGAAGCCCTGCGACAATTTTCGCTGGGAATTGAAATTTTTCGCATATAACTCGCAAACGAAGGGGTCAATCGAAAAAATGTATATGACCGAAAATGTTCTCCTTGAAAACCTGAAAAGGTTGACACCATTCAGAAACTTTTACGAACATTTTTCTCGCAAATACCGCGGTTTTGCGCTTATAACTCGCTATTGAAGGCGAAATGAGTGATTTGTATATTTTTCCTGTGTACCGGTTAAGGAAAGCTTTAAAATGATGCCTCATTCATGAAATTTGATGAAGTATTCAGGAAATTATGGCGTACCGACAAAAAAAAGGCCTTGAGAATAAAAAATAATATATATGATTATATAAAAACATGTTTTAATATTTATTTGAACTATTAATTGAGCCATACATAGTGAGAATACCCCCTATGTAAAATCATTAAATATTTTTCAGCCTGCCCCCCCCACTAGACGAAAATTTTATAAATAAGCCCCCCTTAGACTAATCCTGCGGACGTCCTTGTATATACATGTAAGGGGGCGTGGATTGCATTTTAACTATGATGGGGGGACTCGAAAAAAAATTTTGAGAGCCACTTCTTAACCATATTTTCTCGCTCGTGACCCACAATTACAAAAGAAATATTAAAATGATTTAAAAATCTATTTCTATACTAATATACTCCCTAAGTCCGAGAAAATCAATTTATAATGTCACTGGTGTTTGGGCAAAAGGACTCATGTCATCGAATGTGAAGATCAAACAACGATTTACAAAGCTTTTTAAAAATATCATTATACATTCAGTCTGATTGTATATCTTTATTCCTGAATAATAAATGAAACTATATTTTCTCTAATAATTTGTTTCAGGTTTCGTGATAATTATGATTAAATAAATAAAAATAAGGCCAATATTAACCAAAAACAATAGAAGCTTATTTAGGTAACGTTTCGGCTTCTAGAGCGCCGAAGCCATTTTCATCATATTTGAGATTGTTCATACAGGGATTTGAAATAAAACTACTTTTACGGTGTAAAATAAAAAACTGGTTGCTGGAGGAGTCATTCCAACATCTAAAAAACAGTCTGTCATATATTGTAACAACTATCACTAGCAACTGAAACTATATTATTTTAACAGAGACTGTTCTTTATAGTAAATTATTAATTTTAGGAAGACGAGACAAAAAGACTTCTCATGGCATATTGCTATAAATTTCTTTTAATGTAACCTAGGAAAATTAAGTCCAATCAAGTCCCCTATGATATACTGTTTTCAACAGTCGACTTTAGAGCATCCCATACACAGTACCAGTCAAAAGTTTAGACTCACCCTTAGATTTCGTAAAATAAATAAATAACAACATTTTATTTATTGGACAACATAAAAACTATAATTTTATTTTAAATTTGTTTATAGCTAGCTGTATATCCCGGTTTCACCCAGGGAATTTGGAAAACAATGAGAAAAGCCGTGGGTCTAGTAAAGTTCGTTAGGACAAAAATGAGATTTTTTTCGACGCCAACGGTTGATATCGTAAAAACCAAATGTAAAGTGAGATCATAAAGATTTCTATAACAATAAAGAACGTACCCAGAGATTGGCTGAAGTTATGCAATTTTAACATGGACAGGCGTTGGCACCTGGTATGAAAGAACCACTGAGCGAAATTTGGAGAATTTAGGACAAACGGTATGGATTTCTATAAAGAACAAACAAAAAAGCAAACAGAATTTCATCTTTATTTATATAGACTGTATTCCAAAAAATCATATAATTTTTTAAATGTTATCTGTTGAGTTAAAATATTTTTTCTTTTAACTTGAAGATTATGAATTAAATACAAGTGAGTCTAACCTTTTGACTGGTACTGTACAGCCATATTTTTGGTACTATAATTTTTTATTTTTTTTTTTAATATATCGCATGATACTCCATCGCGTCTGATTTTATAATTTCTAGTTACTGTTACTTTAACTATAAACTATAACTTTAACTATAAATAGAATATGTGTATATGTATATATATATATATATATATATATATATATATATATATATATATATATATATATATATATATATATATATATATATATATTCTATTTATAGTTAAACAGGAGTAGTGATTGTATAATAGAAGAAGGCCTGAGATTTTCAGCTCTATTGACCAGGGTTGACTTTGCCACGTGTTCCGTCAGTCCCCCACCCAATGTTCGCTTCCCCCCACCCTCTCACTGAATTACCCATTTTAGTCTCCATAAAATTTTTCATTATAATATTTTTTATTATTATTTTCTTTTCTTTTTCCTTTTTTTTTTTTTTTTTTTTTTTTTTTTTAATATTTTATTATTATGAACCCGAAATCGAAAGCCAGAAGAAGGGGGGGGGGGGCGAGAAGGACAACTTCTCCAGCGGTTCCTGGGGTGGCTGGAACCCGTGGGGGGTGAATGCCCTCGTTTTCCTCCCCCATATCCTGCCTGCGGTCAATACTCCAGCGCCTAAGCCTACAACGCCGCAACCATAGGATTTTAGGGGAAAACGCATTCCATCTGCGGACAAGAAAGAATTTCTGTGTCTTTTCTACATTAAGGCTGCTAGTTACTTTTTATCAACAAATGATTACTTTAAAAGTAATCGCTTTAATTAACATATGATCTCCTATTTGAATAGGATTATTTGGATTATTAAACTAAAGGCACAAATTTCTCTTAACATATATCTTCCAGTTCGTAAAAGTTGTATTGCTAATATTAAATTCTTTAGAGCAAAATTTCGTTGTTGTGTATTCCTGCGTCCATGAATACATAAATAAAAGAGCCTTACTTAAAGGTAGTCTTGATTGTTCAAACCATGTATTTGAGTATAAACCTTTTGAAGTTCTGCAACTTCTCATATTACGAATCCACTTATTTTGTTTAAAGTTCAATTTCATATTGTGCCCTAGATCACAGTTTTTAAATCTAGGTAAGACAGCTTTATCTTGAAAAAATGTAATACATTTATCTTCTTCTTTACACAACAAAATTATTTCAATTAAATTCATCTCTGTATCCATTTTACACAGGGAATAACCTCTTTAATAGAGTTTTTAGGTGCCGTATGGTTTAATTTTTTTTTTTTTTTTTTTTAAATGATTAAATGTTTAAAGTAATTTTTTGATAATAAAAAGTAAATGGCAGCCTTAACGTAGAAAAGACCCGAATTTCTTTATTAAATGTGAGCAGCAATAGACGAAAATAATTTCATGAAAAAAAAAAAAAATAGAAAAACTATCCACAGGTATTGATAATATACCCACTCTGATAATGTTCCTGAAATCAAAAGGTCACGAGGCCATCTTCTTTTCAGGCGCCTCGAAGGATCATCAGGAATAAAGGAAGAAAAAGGATTGGAAAAAAAAAATTTGGTTCGGATGGGTTTGGAGTTGATTATGAAGGAAATGGTAAAATCTGCGGCATATAATTTTTTAATTTGTATGCACATGAATTTGCAGATTTATAACACTTTTTAGGCGACACCAAGATCAATAAATATAAACACTCAGGATGTTGCTAACCGTGTACGGTACTAAATAAAAAAATAAATATGCCAAAAATCTGCTAAGTTACGTGAAAAAAAAAAATAATTTTTTCTTTTAATTTGTACTTATCACTCTTTACGCTGCGGCCACAGGTATAATATAAAGACTGAAATTCCCGGTTTGTTTTGATTCTAGTAAAATTTTAATAGGATCGTAAATAAATTAAGTGTATTCGGTACCCCCACCAAAAAAAAAACAAAATAAAATAAAAACAGTATCAGAGGAAATTTTTAACTATTAAATACTTAATAGTTGATTAAGCAAATTATAATTAAATATATATTTATACGTTCGAATATTTATTTATCATTTGAAATGGAGTACATGTAGTAGCATTGCTAATAAGTAGAAGGATAGGTTATGAAAACTTTATTTTTTAAATTTTAGTTTAAAAGTTAAAATTAGTTTTATTTTCTCAGGAACCATTTTTATGAGAAAAAAAAATCGTTTGCATACAATAAATAAGTGTGCTATGTAGTCGCTTTATGTATGTTACGTTTTTTTTTTTTTTTTTTTTTTTTTTTTTTTTTTTTTTTTTTTTTTATATACCGACAAATCTACTTATGTACTCCTTAAAATAAACCTCCACGCCATATATCAGAATATTTGTAGAAAAATATTTGTTTACTGGTTTCTGACTAATGTCATTTTGTTTTATTTTAAAATTGAAATTGACTTTCGGGTTCTTTGATATTTAATAATTTTTGTGTCCGTGCTCGGTGAAAACAAAGTTATCCGCAATGCAGACTCTCTGGGGTTCTGAATGCGAAAGCAATTTAAGCAATCTAGGATGATTTTCCGCTTAACTAGAAATTCAATTCTTATAATATATTTATTAAATTTATACTAATATATGATATTGGATAAATTTTTAGATAATCTGTTAACTAGGTCAATTAAATTACTGCTTAGCGTTACAGTATGAATTCTTGTTTAGTCGTAAATAATAAGAATGTTTTGTTTAGATAATGTTAAATGTTGTTACAATAAATGGCAGTGATAATAGTAGAAACATATTAGATAAGCTTTAAATGAATAACGAATATATGCAAATTCACAATATAAGATGATAGTTGAACCGCGAGAAATTACTTCAAAATAAAAAAAAAAAAAAAAAAAAAAAAAAAGCTAATACGAAAAAAATAATGAATTAACCTCCGTAACTGCTCATGAAGAACTAAAGTGACAGTCTTCAGATAAGTTATCACTCTTATCACGTTTCAACCGCTAGGTTTCACCCCCTTCATGCCGAAAAGTCAATAACCCACTTTCTAGAGACGTAAGTGGTCACACCTTAACGTTAATACCAAGAAGTCTTAGTATTTGTTTAGTATTATTAGACTGAAATCATCCACCGTATATTTCACTGTAAAAGAACGTTTATAATTATTTAAAATTAGTTAGAAAATAAAATTTAAAACCATTATTAAACATAATTCCAAATAATGTGTAATTAATGGTTTTTGCAATAAAAACTTTCTCATTGTATTTGTTTTTGTATGATTCATATAAAGGTGTAAAATTATCAACATTAGCGTGGCTAAACCCGTTTTGCCCCAAATATGTGTTTACGCATTATTAATATTAAATGTTTATTCAGTATACTATAGTAAGATTTCATTTCTGTTCAAGGTATGTTCTTTGTGAACTTGAATACTTCAAATAAACACGATTCAGAAATGTGAATTTGATTGAAAATTCACTATATATTATCAATGTTTCAAGAATATGAATATTTATAACTTTTGAAATCTTTTGTACGTCTAATCTTGATTAAATATTTAATCAAGATTAGACTATAATAATATATTGCAGATAATAATAATATTTTTAAAAAATGGGGCTGATCTATTTTCCGAAAAATAGGGTTCCCGAAGGGCATTAATTTTTGAAGGTAACAAACAAATATTGGGAGTTGTGGTGGAAGACCAAACAGTCCAAATTATCTGAAATAAAATTGGAGCGCAAAATTTAAATAAAAACTGGATTGGACCACAAGCTCGAGAAGAGAAGAAGTTGTATTATGTCGCATCAGAATTGGCCACTGCGAATTCACACACGGATACCTTCTCCGAGGACTTGAAGCACCCACATGCCAAGAATGTGATAATGTACCCCAAACGGTGAAACACCTTTTACTTCATTGTTCACAATACAAAGAACTCAGGAAGAAGCTTAAAATGGAAAGAACATTGAGTGAGCTGTTAAAAGATTATGAAGACAAAATAGCTGTTCTGTTTAAATACTTAAAAGAAATATGCTATAACATAATATACTCGTAACTGAACGCATCGCCAATGACCCTATAGGGTAGAGGCGAAGATCAAGGAAAATAAAAAAGTATTCATTCCTCTTATTAGAATCAAATTAAAGACGAAAATATTATTTCTATTTTATTTAGTTCTGAAGCAAATCATGTCTTTGAGCAAGAACAGGACTTAGGAGCAGAAGAACAAAATCGATCACAATAGATACAAAGGTTCTGAACACTAACAATGATTTTTTTTTTTTTTTTACTGAGTTAACGAACGTTCCAAAAGGCTCGCTCTCTTAGGAGGCTCGTCATGAATGAACTCAGGCTCACAAAAACTTCGAAGTATTTCCTGCTCTTTTTACGGAAGCCGACACAAGAGGGATCGTAACCATGTCATTAGGGAGGAACGACAATTCAAAAGAGGTCCTATCCAATGCACGACTGTAGGTAACCGAGTGGTTTGTTCAGAGTGTATCAGAAACAGATGAATATCTTTATTTCTGGAATTTTATATAAGAAGATAAACTTAGCTCGTCAGTAGAAGCAAGCTGTCAGTACCGGAACCGGCTTCGAAATAGAAGATGGAGACCCGTTGTATAACTAGGTATCGGAAAAGATATTTTCAGCCGTGAGTCTAAAAGTGTTCACAATATTTCAGGATAGGAATGGATTTTTTTTTTTACTGTCAGGTTTTAACTCGAAATACATATTAAAGAATAAATGGTTCTTATTAGTATAAGCGTTTCACCATTTTTTATAACCGTACAACAAGAAAAGCTTCATTATAAATAAGCAAAATGATGATGGCGAGAGAAGGAATTTCCAATTGGCAGAACTTCGACGATTAAACTGTTCTACAAAGAAAATAAAGATTTATTCCCTTGAGAATTTTTTTCTAGATCTTCTTATATTTTCATGTTTGCTCTCTTCGAATCTGAATTCCGCAAAATTCCATCATGCACCATTTTTCGGAGAATGAAGGATGTCTTTGAGAAAAAAAGAAAGAAAATAAAAATGAAAAGCACTTTTTTGTTCTTACCTCATTTATTTATTTTATTTTATTTATAAATATATTTTTATATTTGATTTTTATTAAGTGAATAATAATAATAAAATATTCACTCCTGAACATAATATAACTTCATGCTTGGTCAATGCATATATTTTTAACCATTTTATCAGCTGTCTCTCGTTGAGTGTGTAACAGTAGTTAGCAAGCATTCTATTCATCGAGACATCTTATTCATTAGGGCTACATATATTTCAGTGGCGTTTATAGAAAAATTTTGAGTGAGGGGTCCGACATATCGTACTTACTGACGACCGAAGGATGTTGTTAGTGGGATTCTTCTACCACTAAGACGATTGAATAAAATATTTAACTAATTTAATGTGTTGCATGATTTACTAACATAATTCAGATTACTATTACTACTAGTATGGAGTAGTAGTATGGACAGATTACTTCTAGTTTGATTCTTCTACCACTAAAACGATTGAATAAAATATTTAACTAATTTATTGTGTTTTGCATGATTTACTAACATAATTCAGATTACTATACTTATTTTTTTTAATTTAAAAATTATTAATTAAATATTTAACCAAAAGACCATAAATAAATACATTATTTTTTTTAATATTACTAATTTTTCTGTACCCCTGCCCCCCCCCCCTCCCTTATAAACGCCCCTGTTATGTCTTGATCAAACGGCCCTCCGTGTTCATACGAGACTACTCCTGCTGTTGGGAGAGAAATAATAAAAATGAGCGTACAAAAAATGAATTTTTAATGACAAGTTGCCCATGGTCTTATACGTTAAAAGCAATCCTTTGTAATTTATAGCTCTTTCGTGACCCAAAAATTGTCGAAAAACGTTTTCAAACACCGACCAAGCTCTAATTTCGGTTTTATTTAATTTTTCTTTAAATTCCAGGCCATTAAATACAGCGCGGATCGATGTCCAGAAAAAATTCATGAAACCTAACACGTGAACTCTCCCAATTTTTTCATGTAATTCATTGCAATAGGCTCAAAATAAAAATAGATTTTTACATTTTCATTGAAGGTTTCAATGATAAAATATTAGGTCAATAGGTTAGACCCAAAACACAAAGTTGATATGAAATGGCGCATGAAGGACATTTTCTGTCTTTGAATTCGTGTTCAGCATACTTCTTAACATCAAAAAAAAAATTGTTAAAGAGAGGCGTTTGACGTAGAAAAGTTTCATTTTGATTTAAGAGGTTCTCTGACCTCCCCCTCCCATTTAGACGACTCTGGAGTAGTTTAAAAGGAAATGTTATGAATTAGAGGAGTTTAGAATTAATAGAGATGTGGATATTTTGGGGAAAATATATGTTTGAGGAATATGAGGTCTATAAGGATAATTTTGTTTGTGGTGTAACAAAGATATTTTGAATATACAAAATTGTACAACGGAAGAATTCAATGGTACGTCAAAATGAGTCTGATAATTGTAATATTTATCAGACTCATTCTGCAGCATATTGGGAGTTATCACTAAATTTTAGAATATATAAATATTAGCAGCAGTTTAAATTAACTATCTTCAACATACCTGCGAAACAAACGGTTAGTTTACTCAACGCGTGTTGGAAAACTGCGCCAGTTTTTGTAACATGTGTGCAAATTAATGAGCAAGGACGAATTGACAACGCGATGCTAAGCAGTGTGACTCAAGTAACGTTACAAATACTTGGAACAGTGACAGAGTCATTGTTACTTGCCCAACGCTTCACAAGTTACTTCATTACTTTCTTTACTACTCAACCAGTATGATTATTTTTCGAAATAATATAAGTTTTTGATTATAATAATTTTTCAAAATGAATAACTTAAATTTTATTAAAACTTTTTTTTTTAGTTAGTTAAAAAAATATGTTATAAAATCAATTGAATTGAAAAAGATAGATTATTAACCCTTTAACCGGGGAGTTCCCTTTTAAATTACGCATCCTACAACGGGCGTGAGCTCTTTCACTAGGACGTGTATATACGTCCCGCCCGGTGCAAGGTAACTTCATATTATTATTTTTTTCATTTATGCTTAAAATAAATGGGAAGGCTATGAAATATATTCGTTTTCGTTTATTTATATATAAACCACAAAGGAAAACACAAAATGACAAACAAATAGAAAAGAATATCCACAAAAATATAAAAGTATCGAATTAAGAAATTATAAATTTACAGCCTTAACCTATTATAAAGAGTACAAAAAATATATATATAAATATAAATTAAATATATTATTATTATAAATATAATAAATTATATATATATATATATATATATATATATATATGTGTGTGTGTATAATATATATGTATAAATTCACGTCGTTACATGTATCGATGACTAATCACTCTGTTGTACGAAAATATAAGTCCCACCCATTCCAGGGCTCAACATATATTTCAAGGACGTATACATACGTCCTGCCCGTTCACGGTAGCGTTTAGGTTGGACGCCTATATACGTCCCGCCCGGTTAAAGGGTTAATAAATGTTCATTCATCAAATGATATAGAACAATGAAGTCATCAAATCCTTTTTATTGAAATTATTATATTTTCATTAGTTCAGTTATATAATTAAAATACTATTTGATAATTAATTAAAATAGTGATTTTTGTTAATTCTATGAATTTCAAAACGAACTAAATGAGGTTTAAATCTATTTTGATTAAAACAACTTGAACATTAATTCTGAAATTTCTAACAAACAAAATTAAGTAAATCAGACTCTTTACCATACAAAGCCTTAGTTTTGAAAAATTGCGTTTCCTAACGCGAAGCGCGTGGCTCGATTTAATAATGCAACAGCTGCGTCGTGTAATTTCAACTGCGACCCAATATGCGCTAAGCCTTGAAACTCTACATAGGGTAATTAAAGCTAACGCAACCTAGTTTTTAAAACATTTAAAAGAGTTATATCTGATCAAATACCACTAAATTAGTAATAAATCGTTATAATTGAAACACTATCAACACCTTTATTATTTATTTATTCGGCGTCATATTATGCAATTAATGCTAACCCGTCGATGCTAAAGTACGTAAATTAGGATGCTGATTGTCATCGAGTACCTCACATCGCACATGTTCGGGACCGCCTTTAGGTCCCATCCAAAGGACGGCATAACCGATGAAAAAAAAAGTTAATGATTTTTTTTGGATCCTGCTTATTGAGAAACACCCCTTTAACACTAATATTTGCTAGGGTTAGCAAAATGAGTAAACGTATCATTATAAAATAATGAAATACAGTAAAACCTCTTTTATCCACCCATAGTTTATCCGGATCATATTTGTAATGGGGAGAGTGGGGAACAGTGAGACAGTTAGCTCATAAACCAATTGCAAGGACCCAGTTAGTGTAGGATTTGTTGTAGTGTAGAATATTAGTCAAATAAGCTTTTCCAGGAAAGAAACCAATTATCATACGTTTGTAACTATTTTTGTCTCCTTTTGTTTCCGAGGCAAGTAAACGTTTTTTTATGACTTGCTTTCTCGTTGACAGTGTGGGTACTATTGTTCATTTCGCCGAATTTCTGTTAATGCCTTTTATTCACCAACTAAAACTCTTTGCATTAACCTTTAAACAGCCAATGATTGTTCACTTCGGAAACAGAAATTCGTAACGGAAGACGGAAAGGCCCTATGGAGATGAGTGAGACAGCCTACGGACAGAAGGCACTTTTATACTGTTATATAGGAAATTAAAATTATATTGCCTAATCCCGAGGAGGAAGGAATACATTTAAAGGAACAGACTCTCAACAGTAGTTATTTTCATTGAAATATAATACATAATTTTTTTATTACATCACCTAATATAATCAAAGTTCTACTTTATTTATTGTCAATACGTGATTTGGTAATGTTAATCTCAAATTTTCGTTGTAAGTATTGGTCCCTAAATTAAAAAAACAAAAAATAATTATATCTAGTGATTCTAACCTTGTCAACGACTATTCATAATGACTACTTCAAAGAAGTCAAATATTTATTATGTTAATTATCTTGATAACTTTTTGGTAATCGAATTTTATTATCTTTTATTATTAATAATTTTATTAAAATATTTAGTTTTAATATGGTGTCTCACTGTTCCCCGAGCAATATCTCAGTGTTCCCTGCAGTGGGGTACAAATGTAAAAACCTTCTTGTGGTGTTATGAAAATAAATATTTTTGTGTGTAACGTTTTCACATCTACTGAACAGAGGTCCATTGTAGTAAGATGTACTATATGAATTTCAGAACTCCAGCTATAGTTTTTCTATTATTTTTGCCAATTTGAAAAAAAAAAAAAAAACCGTCTCATTGTTCCCCACTCACCCCTACATTTAAATTTTATTAAGTGTTTACAAAGATAATAATTTTTGACACTGATGGCAGGTATTCAATGATAATTTCTGGATTAATTTCCCTATAATTAAGATATTTTTATACTGACGAACTCAGAATGGAGTAAAGTGAGATTTATAGGAGTAAATTATGTAATTTTTATAGAATCATGTTTTATTCTTGTTTTCTCACTACGGTAACCCTGTAACGAGTACCTACCTTTATTTCTAAGCGTACAATCTTACGACATAATGCGTATTTTATTACATATAGGTATACATATTCAATTAACATAACACTTTGCCATAGAACATACATATATAGATATACAAATATGAGAATGAAAATTTATATCTAATAAAATATAAAGAAATTAAACAGAATTAAGATAAAAAAAAGTAAGTGCATGAATAGTAAATAGAATTATAATAGAATATAATAATCATAGTAATGGTTAAAAGGGATAGGTTTACCAATCAGAATGCTGTGGTAATTTGTACAATAAATTATTTCTTTTAAGTATATAGCCATATTATTTAGTGATTAATGAAAACAATGAAGTTGAATAAAATATACCTAGAAAATCCATAGACCCATATACAAGTACCCATGTTCCCATACTACCCATACATACGCAGGAGTATACATGTAGGCATACATATAATACTTACATGTTTTTTATCGTAATAAATTTAAATAAGCTCATTAGAGGATTTGTTTTTTGATCGTAGCCGATAACCCGAATTTTCGATTATACGTATTGTCTTCGTTTCATATAAGTCCGTATAAAAGAGTTTTTGCAGTACTTATTTACGGTACCGTATGAAGTAAATGAGCAACGGTCTTTTGTTATACGTTCAATATGTGAGCATTAGGGTCTGGCCACACATGTCCGCACCGCAGCACTAATATAGGTTATGTTCAGAATATTTTCAATTTAACTTACATATTACCTTTAGTTATGCCTAGAGGTCAGGCCACACATGTCAGACACAGGCCACTTTAGGCATAAGTAAAGGTAGTATGTAAGTTAAATTAATAATATTCTGAACATAACCTATATTAGTTTTGCGGTGCGGACATGTGTGGCCAGACCCTTATGGGGATATTCTGTGAAAATTGGAAGAAATATACGAAATTCATTGAGTTGGATTAAGCTAAGAATTGAGATGGCTGACCCTGTTTCCGATTTATCGATCTAGGTACTCCTTTTCTTAAATGGGTTACTAGTGTCTCAGTTGTTTTCTTAGCTTGGATGAAGGCGTAAGTGCAGCCGTAAGAACGGTTAATGTGTGCTTGTGAGTGTGAGTTTAGCAATTATACCGAGACTCTTTAGCTACCCTCCGGAGGGTTAATAACATTTATAACCAGGATTAATAGTAGACCCGCATGCTTCTGGCAGGTGCTTTTGCTTAAGCGACTAACACTCGACTAATCGTTTCCCTCTGGGCTTTCTAATTTAGGTCGGTATGCACACAGGGAGGGGTATTTAATTTTCCATTGTAGGAGGCAGCTCATCACATCAAGGCTGATGGATATTTCACGCTTCTTAGAGGAATAGGAGATTAAGTAAATCGATTCCGAGCGTTGCGGAGGTTATCAAATCCCCCTCCATACACAACACCATTAATTTGGGGCTTCACTGGAAGCCTGATTTAGGCATATTTCTGAAATAAAGTTTCTTGCTGAATACACCCAAAGGTCTAATGATGTCCCGATAGAAGTTCACAATAGATAAGCCGTAATTGGAAACTTTGAAAAAAATACTCCACGACAACTCAACACATACTAAATAGGTTTAAAAAAATGAAAGAGTTACAACCCAAGAAGATACACAAATCATATATTAAAATTCCTGTACTTGTATAATATAAAGGCTGCACTTTGGTTTCCGTTAATCTTACCATATTACAGTTACCTACTTATAAAGACGAATGAAGTGATATTCTGATCACTTTTTAAACTTCTTCCCTTATGGATTAAAAAATTATACACTGAAAAATATAATCGGAGATATTGCAGTGGAATTTTTTGAATAAAAGAATATGATTCCGGCATTAAGGTAGGACATTTTGCTCAAAATTTCTCTGAGAGATTTTAAATTTCCGTGCATTTCTTTCTTGTACAGTTGGTTCGAGGATGCGACCTTCATAAAATTTTCTTCAAAAGATCTAGGTACATCTCAAGTTACAATAGCAGATTGGGAATAAATTCGTGCGTAAGGTTTACTTTAGGATTGAAGAAATAAGATTGAAAAATTTATGCGGAGAGCTCAAATAAAAGAAGAGCCTTTTAAAGAAATCATAGGTGATATTTATCATTTATTATTCAAGATAGAGGTTGAGGAATAAATTATATTTAAATGTAAAATAAATAAAAATTATTGTTGTTATCAAATTTAGGTTAATTATTTCTGGAGAAGTGGAGTCCCTAAATAAATTAAATGCTAATTTGTTTACTTGAATTTTAAATATAAAAGGCTTTAAATATTTTAATTTTAGTATATCCATATACAGGGTGTGCTTACTTTATTACATTTGAAATATCTCAAAATGGAAGCGATTTAGGACCTATAAAACAATAAAACAAAACGCAGGAAATTCCATTTTCGATAAATCATTCAGTTCTCTTGGAATTGGAATCCATGTAATCTTATGATAACTACGTTTTTAAAGGTATTTCCGGAAAAATCTGCCGAAATAATTTTTAAATTACTTTTATAGTTTTATTTATTTTTTTTATTTAACTATTAATCAACTAAAAGAAACCGATATTTTTTTTTAAATTACAAAGTTACATTTGCATCTTTAAAAGTAAAGAATCTAACTTTGGCAGTTATTCTAAAAATTATTCCATCTAGGAAGAAAATCAATCAAGCTATCGTAAGCGACGACACAAAAAAAATGTTCCTGAATATGACACAAGTCTCATCTCGAATAATTTTGTTTTTTACTTGGATTGAGCCATAAAGAACAGAGAAAATTACGTCCGCACGTTGAAACTTTTCCATCCCTTCTAATAAAATACATTGCAGATGGGAAAGTTTCAGTTTTCCTTTATGCAGGATGTATTCGACTTCCGCACTCACTCGGAGAGTTTTTCAAACTTTTCCAATAAATCTGAAGTTTCTATGTCCGTCTGAGGCATAGACGAACGAGATATCGGAAGAAAACTCCAGACAGCATAAAACTTTTGTTAATTTACAATTCGTATTTTATATATATATTTTTTTTTTTTTTAATAAAATGACATGGAATGGTCCGAAGCAAGTTTCTCGAACGTAACAACGCGAGATATCAACAAACAATACTGGTAGATAACATTCGCTTAGATCGATTATACAATCGATTTAAGGAAGCTTGATATATAAAAGCATTTTCGATTTTTAATCTAAAGAATATAATCAATTAGATGAAATCTATCCCTCGGCAAAATGGTGGTAACTTGCAGTCAGTTTCTACTTTCTTCATTATGTAATGAACTTGGCTGAATACGGTCATCAACAATGAGCAAGAGATCTCCGACTGGTCTGTTAACCGCTTTAATATCTTTTTGGAAAAGTAGTTCGATTGATTTCGAAAGTAAAAAGCAGAGTTTGAAGTTGATGGCTAAAAGATAAAATAAAAATCAATGCATTAAATAAATCTATCTGTAACTTTTAAAAATCATTTAATGATTTCATCATGAGGAGTTTTTATTTTTTATTACAAGTGAAAAAAACCATATCCTGATCCTTATTTTTTAATAAAAATTTTACTATTAAAAATAACTAAAATTTTTGTTAGTAATACTTGTTTGAATCAGAAATATATATATATATTTTTTTTAATATATCCCCATGATATGTATTATGAACCTGTAGTAGTTCGCGAAGTATATTATCATCAACTGATTATAATCTTCAAATTATGAAGAAATATATAGACTATTATAGATAAATTAGGTTATAAACCTTATTATTATCCACTTTTACCAACATAACATCTTCCATAAGGGTTTTGGGTTCGGTAAAGAAGTACTGTTTCTTGGTCAGCAGTCGTGCAAAGTTATGATTTGGCCGTGATCACGCTAAACCGTCAGGTTTCCCCCCCTAATCTTTCAATTAAGAGTAACCACTTTATAGAGGGTTTTCAAATTATATGTAATCATAATTATATGATTTTTTGAAAAAATTAATTATCGATTCAGACTCTGGTAAAAAGGCAATCAACTTATATTTACTAATATTTCCTACTTATAAAAAAATGATCAATTGAACTATTTTAGATCGGGATATTAATAATACTTCGAAAAAGGTGGAAAAATAAAATTTCATTTTTTTTATTTTATTTTATTTTTCAAACATTCCCAATGATAATATGCTTACATTTGAAAATATTCTTTATCATGGACTCGCTGTAAGCGATTGATACGGTATCCATTAAACATGATGCGGTCGTTATAGAGTCTGAAACGATAAGAAATCGTTTATTTCCAACTACTTAAACAACACTCAATAAACTTATCTAAACACTTAAACCAGACCAAATCGGTGATTTTACCGAGGAAATTTCCAAAATGCTTTCTCAAATCGTCCATAATCTCAGCTCTTAATGTTACAAACCACACATAAAAAAACCCCATAGAAAACCCATGTTTTTTAACGATAACGATTCTTTCTTTCCAAGCTGTGTACGATCTAGCTTAAATTCAAATTTATGTACGAATTATTCAAAATCATTCTTCGTATTTAATTCACTTTAATGTCCAACTATTATCTCCACAAATTGCCTAAAAATCAAAGTTTATTAATATAAATCAAATTGACTGAAAGGTTTTATCGAAGCTGATATGCCATAGTTCAATTCATATTTAAATATTAGTTTTATAAATTTATATTCTATTTGATTTATATATTATTAACTTATTCATTTTTTTTTATATTAACCAAATTTTAAATAAATAAAAACAATGTTGCAATTAGTATATTCATAAATTATTTGTGTTTTAAAATTCAATTTCTATTCCACCAATTACAATGGTTTCACATGAATAATTCAAATTCCTTTTTATATTAATAGTAACCAATAATTAAATCGTAAATTTTACTTTTTTTTGTTTTTACTCTTAATTGGCTTATTTTTTCATTGAAAATAAAAGAATGATTTAAAACTAGGTGATAATTTAATATAATAATATTTATTGAATACGTAACCAGCATGAATTCCTAGATCTTTTTTAAATAAATAAGGTAAAACTTTAAAAAATTAATAAAAGTAGTGCCCACATTAAAATTGTTAATAAAGCGAATGAAAACAAATAAACGTCTAGTTATATATATTAATGCAAGCTGTTATTTGGAAAATACATAAATTAAAAAAGACTACAGGATTAGTTAAGCTTATACACCTCCTTACTTCATTTTATATACATATGTACATACAATATATTACCTGGACTTATGACATTTTTCGTAATAATTTTAGGTTATAGGTTATTAACTTCACTTGCAGTTTCTGGAGAACTTATTGCTAAGTAATATCCTCTATACTTATATTATTATTATTTCATATCATAAATTACATTATTATATTTAATTTTTTGTTTAAATTTAACTTAACATATTCATTAATTAAATTAGAATTTCGTTAAATTTACATATAGAATTTAAAAACAATATCAATAATTCAATAAATATTATAAATAAACTGAATGAACAAATAAAATAAATTTAAAACTAATACCTCATTTATTAAAAATAATAAGGAATAATTTAAGTTATAACTATTTAGGAAAGTAAGAAGTAACATTTGTAATTATAATGCAATATAGTTTTTAGAATGATAAAAAAAATAAGAATTATATACAAATAAAATATTACACTTATTTTTAAGTACTTTCTAAAAAAAAAAATCTATTAACATAATTGAAAATATAATTACTATCAGAATTTTATCATAATGATACAGTCTCAAATTGGTACATTTATTTTATTATATTTTACCTCATACAGGTATACCTCATTAGCAAAGAGGTATATCTGGAGACCTTCTACACGTTCTACTTAAGTGTTCCAACTATTCAGATTTTGTAAATAAATATTAATATAGTTTATTACACAGTAAGAAACGTTTCAGAAAAAAAATTAGAAGTACCTAGGGAAATAAGGAAAAAAAGAACCTGGGATAAATAATTATTCTCTGTTACCCGAGTAATCAGACCCTTTATCAAACTTCTCTTTTGGTAGATATAATATTGAATTCTAACAAATCGTTACAACGTCTATTACCTAGTTTTCCATAGAAAACTTCCTACACAAAGATTGACTAACATACAGAGAAGGAAAACCTATGTAGGTGAGACCTTTCCTTATGTTGAATCATCAATTACGTTCCATGCCTAAACAAGATTTCATGGAAAGAACTCCACAGGAGAAGATGGTCTCAATGTAAAGATTCTTTTTCCGAGGAAAACACAGCATCATTTCAGCTGCATCAAAAATTATTTTATTATAAACATTACAAATAAGAATGTTTTAAAAGCAGACATAAACGATGCAGGTCTTTGAACTACTGTCACTGTCACTAAGCGACAGTTGAAGATTCTGCTGTAGTCCTATAATTTCGAAGTGATTTGCACTAAATGTATTTGTAGAGTTTATGTGGTGTAGCAGTCATCTATTAATTTATATTTTTGTTGGAAAACTCTGCTTCTGCGAAAGGTCGAAAGTAATATTTAACACCATATATCTTCATCTATATATGTAACTCTAAGATTCATTCGTTCTTTTTATTTTTGATGATCTAAATTATAAACGTGAAGAAATTAGAAATTGTCTATGGTCAAAGACTATATATTAGAATAGAAATGCTGTCGATATATTTATGTAATATGGATTAATAAAACCGAACCGAAGCATCAGGCAAAGCTTTTATCATCCGATAATTAGGGAATTCTATTGAATTAGTAAATTCAATACCCTCTCCACCTTTAAACACCGCCTAGTCAATCATTTCCTACATGCAAGCCTATTATATGTCACGCCAAAACAAGCGTTCCAAGTAAAATACTCTAATGTCCTACAACTTCTTACTCTAAGTTACTATCTTAAATGAAGATATTAACGTATAAATGTATATATGTGTGTGTGTGTGTGTGTGTGTATATATATATATATTATCATTTAAAAATTGATCTATTCATATATTAAAGAACACTTGGGGAATAAACGGAAAAATTCAAAGAGAACCTTAGGTCTGAAACTATTTATTGTTATTTTACAGGATTAATTTACAGGACCTACTTTACAACTAGAATTTATCTCATCATGATATCATGATTTTCCATTTTAAAATTTCCAAGTATCTAAACAATATAACACTAAGATTTATTTATTCTTTTTATTTTGGATTATCCAAATTGTAAGCGCGAAGAAATTAAAAATTTTCTATGGTCAAAGAAAAATTTGTTTATAGCAATACTCGTTTTTGGTAAAATAATTACTTTAATAAACTTTTTCATCCGGAATGCTGAAACTGTAAACAGAATTATCCATTACTATTATCTATTCATTATTTTCAAACGACAGTTAGTTAATTTTTTTTTTTTTTTTATTACCTGACTTCTATATATTGAAAGGGAATTTCTAACCAGGCCTGTGTTTACTTTCTCCGGTTAATAGAAATCCCAGTATTTTAAATGTTTTTCGGATCAGTACGAGAGCATTGTACTAGTACGTAACAAGCTGTTAATCTACCGCACAGTAACAATTGGCTTTAATATGCCCTTTCCTGCAAATTAGACTCATGTACTCAACAGGAAACGTATGACAGTATTTTCAAGTGTAGCAGGACTTCCTTAATAATAATTCTCTGCACATAATTTGAATAGTTAACAAATGAAAAAAAAAAAAAAAAAAGATGTGTATCTGTTTCGAAATAAGAAAGTCGATTTCATCGAAAGCTCCATGCAAATATGGATTTCAGAAGCTTGTCTAAAACAAATTTATGTGTATAAAGGAATACATTTTTTTTTTTTATTTAATTTCATTTTTCATGATAAACTATTATTAGTATATTACGATGAGCTGATTCTTTTAAAAATATAGAGCGGGCTAATAAACAGTAAATGGTAATATATTCATATTTCAGTAATATATTATTGAAACAAATTCATAAATTTCCATAACAACAGCAGCCTATTATGCACTCCAGTAATTCAGATGTAAATAACGCGCCTAGATGTTTTAAATCAACATACGCATATTCATTTGACCAGATATATAGGGACTCGCCAAACAAGCTTTACTATAAAACAGAAAAATAAATAAAAAATAAATAACAGGCGTGCCGAAAAGCAGACAATAAAGTTGCCCGTGTAAAATAAACACACCTATCAACCATCGATCAATAAATCGACTATACATTTTAAAGAAGTGTTGAAGACAATTAAGAATCACGTGAAGATTGTGGGCGTTAAGCATTGCATTATATATGAACAATTAAACAAGATTCGATTGCCTGAAGCTATTTCGATTATCAAGTAATCGATTGCTTTCAACAACGGAACTCTTCATAATTTAAACAGACTTTGACTCGACAAGCCATGTAATAATTTCTATTCAATGTAAATAACTGACTGCATCATTTTTTTTTTTCTGAATTAATTACCATATATGCGTGGGATCCATCTTTTATTTTTTCGGTTGTAACAAAGTCCTTTTATTAGTGTTTTTTTTAAACAAGTTGTAAGTAGTTTTTTAAGGATAGTATCGTTCTAAGGGACGGATAGCCTAAATACTTTCAAACGATATGGATCGTGATTCTTAGTTTGGGACCTCCATCTTCTAGTTATGCTTCATTCAGTTACTTGCCATTGGGTTTCTTTTTCAGCGAGACTCGTAATTTTCACCAAAAATTCATGATTAATAAAAAAAGTAAAAATAAATAATATGATGTTTGTGACAACGTTTCGGCTATAAGTTGTAGGCTTTCGTCAAATCTAAGTAGCAAAATAAAGATACAAGAATAAAAGAAAAAAAAAAGGGGAATAAATTGTATGAAGCCGGAATGAATAAGGCAACATAAAGAATGCATACCATTGATAAAACTACAGTCCTGTGAAAAATTATAAACTCAAGGCATAAAATCGTTTAAAATTTCTTTAATCTTTTTTTCCGGAAACCTATGTACACAATATATTATCTTCTGCAAAAAAACGTGTAAAATTAATAAAAAATGTCAGTAGAAAAAAAAATTGCGATCCATAGGGCATTAAGAAAAATATTTTAATAAAAGGCTGTGAAAATATATAAACTCGTTAGTATTTCTAATATCGATTGGAAGATTCTTAATTTATAATTTTCCTGTTTAGGAATTTATTGAAAAAAATGTCTTCCATTATATTTCATTATTATTATCAGATCATGACAATATTTCACGACGTTTCGGGGTCCCATCATCAGGTTCACTACAACAATAATAAAATTGTTGTTTTATTGTTGAGAGTGACAGTAAAGTATAGTGACAAGGTAAGAAGAAATAAATGTGTGCTGGATAAAACAGATAACATAATATTAAGTGAAAATCGTAAAATTGTTATTGTTATATTTTTTGGTGTGTTGATTGTTGTAATGTCTACCTGATAATGGGGTGGTGGACCCCGAAACGTCGCAAAAACTTGTCATGATCTGACAATAATGAAGGAAGTCAAATTCCTAAATAGGAACATTATAATATAAAATCAATATAAATTTCTTGCTGTTAAAAACGTTAATTAATTGTAATATTTTGTATTTCCACCGCGGTTATTTATAACCTCTATCAGTCTTTGTGGAACACTTTTAGCCAAATTTATCAATGTGCTTAGTGGTATGTTTTCCCAACCACCTGTGATCCTTTCTTTCAGCCCATCGATATTTTGGATTTCAGGCTTCTAGAGTTCGTAGACCTAACGAGACATGATACCCCATTCATTTTTTTATAGAGTTCAGGTCCGGTCTAAGAGCTGGCCAATCCAAAACATTGATTCCTTGATCTTCCAACCATTGTTTTGTGGTGCGGGGCTGTGTGTGGCGATTTGGTACTTGCACTTTTCACTTAAAGCACCCCATACCATTATTCTACCACTCCAATGTGAACTTCGCGATAAAGTTTTTTTTTTCCATTCTTAAATCATACAGTAGTAATTGAAACCAAAGTTGACCCTCCTGGATATATTTTTCTGCAAACTGCAGTCGATGCTGAAAGTGGGGTTTTCTCATCATTTTACCATATTTTAAATACCTGTATTCTGTTTAATTAAATACCCACTTCTTTATAAAGATAGCGTCATGTGCCAAAACGCCTCACAATTCGAGCAAAATAAGCACAAGTTTTGGAGATTTCTCTAAAAACTTAACATATTATAAGTCGATATTCCGTTGCTGCTCAACTTCAGTCAATTGGGATCCATGCGACCTTATTTTTATAAAAATAACTGACAAAATTGATTAATCTTAGAGCCGAAAAAGGATTTAATATCTTAAAAGATGATTATTGTTTTGGCTTAGAATTTTTAATTAAGTTAGAAATAAAATACAATTACTTATATGTTCGAGTTTATAATTTTTCGCAGGGCAGTATAATAATTTTATTGTCTTTACTATAGGGGAGAGCGGGGTTGGTTGGCATAGGGGTAGGTTGGCCTTTGGCTTATAATTTCCGTCACACCTGTTGTGAAGGCGCCACAATCGTACCATGTGACCCGCTCGACCTCGGGGGTCATGTCCTGAGGTTTATGTCCGATGCTAACAGTATAGAGAAGAGTGTGCTTCATTGATTGATTTTACAACATTTAAGTAAATTTTTATATTTTCAGAAAGTTTGGTTTAAAGGTATGGCTAAACATTCGACTCCGATTCTGTGGAAATAGCCCCAAACTCCTTTGAAAAACCTAACCTTTCAAATAACCAGTTTCTTGTTTGGTTGCTCTCCCCTGTCCTGGCAGCCATCTTTCATATGATTTCTCCTGTGGGGTTAGTTGGCTATCTTCAAATGGGGTTTGTTGGCGCAGTAGCGAATCACAAAAGTAAGGTAAATATAAACGAAGGTGCAACTACCACTTGCCTTTAGTTCCAGCAAGGAGGAGGAGGAGAGCAATATTTTCTATGCCGAAAAAGACGGCAGTCTAAACTTAAACGGCATCTTTAGGAACAACGAAAAAGATAATTACATTAAAGATCACCTTCAGCAGCAATCGAAGCTTATTGATGAACCGGCCACACCTGGCTACCATGAAAATGAAACTAGTGCACCGCGGACACTTTCTTATGATACGATTGAAGGGCCAGAGAAGATTCATCCTACCTATAGTTTTTGAAGATGTGTTGAATTCGTTTTGTTTTATGAAAAATTTGTTTACATTGTTCTAACGCAATGATGCTTCTAAGCCCTTACATTTTTCTAATTTCTGCTGTTTGAAATGTTATATAATTTTGTTCAATATTTAAATAAATATGGTAAAATGCAGCCATTTGTCATTCTATTTCCCCTTAATAGCTGTTAAAAACCGATCAAAATTATTATACCATTATAGTGCAGCTTTTAATAACAATAATATGTGTCAGGCAGTATTTGAATGAGATGGCTAAACAACCCCACCTTCTAGGCCAACCTGCCCCACATAGGGGGTTAATTGGCATACTCTGGATTGACGGATTCTTCAATTTTCTATGATCTTGGTATTAAATATTATGGTGTGAAAAAAATACTTGAAGTACTCTAATACTTGGAGTTTACAGTGGTATCAGTCCCATTGGGATTATATTAACAGGAACGACTCAACAATCAAAAAAGTGAAAACTGTTGCCAACCAACCCCGCTCTCCCCTACTTATTCCTATACTTATTTTATATTATAGGTGCTATTTCATAAACTATTATAATTATATTATTATGCTATTTTATTATTTCATACCATTCTACGTTGTTCTGAATAGTTTTTTTTTTCTATTCATTAATTGAAGTGCCCCCTGTTTTTTTTTAAGGACTCGTGGCCGATCTTCTACGGCCGATATGACTTAATTCATCTGATTTCACCATTGACTATATTCTCGCCGCAAGTGGTTAATAGAATGGTTTTTAGTCAGAAAATCACTCTGAGGTTTTATAAAGAGAAAAAATAGTTTACATCAGAGAGTACCTAACGTGGAATGAATAGTCAAACAAGATTTTGGAAAGTCAATAGTAGGAAATGGGGGCGAGTAGACATTTGTTTGGCTTCAGATCTTACATAATCTTTGCCTGTCATCCTAAAGGTTTTCATTTTTTTTTTTTTTTTTTTTTTTTTTCCTGCGTTCTTTTCTACAAGGTAATCAAAATACCCGCATTAATAATATCTTATAAATAGGCAGACGGTTAAAAATTAAAAAATATATTGTCTTTATTTATTTGAGAGGTGCCATTAGACCCTTCATTTATAGGATTAGACGAACAGAATCCTTGTTAGGTTAAAATTTACACACAAGCACACACACACACACACACACACACACACACACACACACACACACACAGACACAGACACACACACACACACACACACACACACACACACACACACACACACACACACACACACACACACACACACACACACACACACACACACACACATACACTTATTTGTGTGTGTGTGTGTATGTGTCTTATGATAACAGGAAATACTATTTCGATGGAAGTTATTTCAAAGATATTTTTATACTTTTATTAACTCGTAAAATCATCTTTGACAATTTCGTATTTCAATGTTTAAATTAGTTTTTAATTTGTTAATTTTTCTTTACCTTAGTTCATATATATATTCAATACTATACAAAAAAAAAAATGTTTTTTTACGTCAATTCTGAGATTCCTTATTACTAAATAACAGAAAATTATTTTTTCCTAATGTTCGATTCCTTTTGTTAACATTGGATGTTTCTACTTGATTATGTTATAATTAATAAATCTATATATTTGATTATATACATTAAAAAACTCTAAATTTCAGATAAAAATCTCATTCGGGGAACTTTGTTTTGATTTGAACATATACAACTTTTTGTCAACTTTGAATAAAAAAATTTAGATTACAAAAAAAATCTTGACAAATTTTAACAAGTATTCCTTAAGTAGAATTGATTTTGAACCAGATTAAATATTAATAAATTTTTATGTAACTTAATTTTTTTAATTTATCTAATATCGATAAAAATAATATAAGAAATGATGAAATAGCTAAATAATATAAACTTTTGTCGTTGAAATTTGATTTCTTTAACGCATGAAATACATATAGGTAAAATAAATAACAATATAATTCAAACAATAAACCACAAAGATAATAATAATAATTTCATTTGAACCAGCCGCATTCTGAAGATAAGTCATGTTATTGGTCAATTTGTCAGAATACCAAGATATGCGTTTTCAAGATATTACTCTTTTCATATTGTTGATTATTACAAACAAAAAAAATAATAATTATATTGATAATTAACAATCACGGATAGTGCTCGTGTATAAAAAAAGCTAATAACATTTTTTCTTCAAGAATCGACCCCATTGGTTTAAATCTTATTTAATATATATATTGCAATTGATATTATTAATGGTAATCCATCAATAGGTTGCCAGGATGAGGAATATTTTGAATAATTTTATTCTCTATGTTGGTTGAAAGGCCAAAAAGGTTAGGATGGGACAATGGATCATAGAGTTCTACGAGACGTCATCTAATGTAATGCAACACCTTCTGGAATTATTTTTATACTAACAATAAATTTGTAAAATTACCCATTTTGTTCCAGAGATGCGTTTACGTATCATTAATATTATTTTTTTTTCTGTATTTATTATGAAATATTTGTTTTTTAATAAAAATTATAATTAATGTATATATAACCTTCGAAAATTGTTTTTTAAAATGTCAAAGATAGTTTAAATATCTCACCCATCGTGGAACAAAGGTACAACTCAAAAATGGCATGTTTTGAGTTAGCAACAGTATTAAAATTAGGAAGTTGTTTTTTTTTTTCTTTTTGTACATAAAATAAAAGGGTGACTCTACTAGGCTTTACAGCACATAAGCGATGACCTTTCTTCTAGGTTCCAATAAGAATTCGACTATTTTCCAATAAATTCAATTCTTTTTAGGCTTACCTATATACCTATTACTCTAAAATTTTTAAAGTAAGTTTTCTGTAAACTTGGAAACTTTTAAATGTTAAAATTCACACTAAATAATTGTTGGTTCAAGAATATCACGAAAAATATATTGTTAATGGTTTTTAAAAATTTTTCATATGTATAATCTTGATTAAAGGAATTTAATAATAATAAACGATATGATATTCTTAAAACATCAATAATTTATTGTGAATTTTCACATTTCAAAGTTTCAAAGATTACAGAAAACGTACTTCAAAAATATCGCACCCGTCTTAGAATAAAGGTAACCTAAAAAATTGAAATTGTCGGGAAATCATTAATAAAGCTCTTGTACTAAATTTTTGAATACCCTCGAATCCTCATACAAAATAAGCAACTTCTTCATTGTAATACTGTTGCTAACTCAAAACTTGCCATTTTTAGTTGTACCTTTATTCTAGGATAGGTACGATATATAAACTATCTTTGACATTTTTAAAAATAATTCAGAACCTTATAAATTAATTCAATTCATAAATAAAAACAAAAAATTCATAATATTTGTAAGATATTAAAAAAAAATTTTATGATGCATGTAAGCCCATCGCTCAAAAAAATGGATTTCTATAATATTGTTGTTAATATCAAAATTATTCCATATGGTGTTGGATTTTTCTTAAATCAAAGTTGCTTTAGCTTGGAGTTAGGTGAATATTTCCTTTCTGCCCCTGCAAGGATTTTATTTAGTCCCAATCATTAGCTCACGATGTTCGTACCGTGAATATTCAGGTGCGTTTCTCAGGTTCCAGACTATCGAGGTTAAATGTAATGTAAAAGTTATTATATAATAGTGGTCCACATTTCTGAATGTGAGGGAGATGAACACAGTGAATAACTGGGGCTGATTTACTATTAAACCCTTAATGTTCCATAGGTACATTTCTAAAAAAAAAGGGTTTCGAGGTATGTATGCTAACATAGGTATAGAGAGAAACATCAAAAATTCATATCATGTCTACCCTTGGGAAATGGGTTAACTTCAGATTGAATCAACATAATAATGGTCATGTTTGCCATAGTGCTGAGTATTATGGTCCCAGAACTGTTCTAATTTCTGGAAAGCAGACATTCGGTAGTATTTGTACAACGCCGAATCCAACATCCTGCTTATTTCTGCTCCGAATAAAAACTAATCCACCAACTTTTACAAGTTGCAAGTTTTCTTCTCTGCACATATACCAAGGAGGAAATTTATAGCACAGTTAAGATGCGGCCCTTTGCAAGTTTTAGCAGAGAAAGGAAGAGACGATAAACGGTAGTTTATGGGAGCATGAAAGTGGATTTTGGCACCTGTTCCTGGGAAAGGGTGGTGCGCGCGTCGCAGAGGGCGTTGCCGACGGATCCTTCATTGACTCCCCTGGAGGGGTCCTATGTTTCACAGGCTGGCCGCTGTAAAGCATGCGATGTGGAGCCTGCCAAGGGGACCTGCCGCATGACCCACTACCGCCAGGGCAGCCGCAGTCGGAAAATCAATACGGCAGTTCCCTCAATCGGCTTACCCTCTCCCCCTCTACACTCCTACGCCCAGGGCTGCCAACACTTACATTGTTTCCTATGTTGATGTTCTTATAATGTCCATTCCAAAAATCAAAGCAATCACCAAGATTGATCAATGAGGTGCAGAAAAATAAGTGAAAACCTTTTACTATACTTAGAAATGGTTCTGAGTCAAGTTTTTTTAGGTAATCGTGGATGATAGACAGGATTTTCAGTCAAATGTTCCAACAGTCTTTCTGAAACCCACCCTCAACTCACCTAGCCTATGGAGGACTACATGCTTAGATCGAAACGTTTGCACAAATGATAAACATGAAGTTTATAATTCTGACAATCATTCATCCCTTTACTAATCTACATATTTTTTATTTATTAACAACAAATAAACTTATAAAATCCAAATTTGAAATCTGCAATAAGCAAATCTTGAGGGATCCTTCGTCAGCGTTCTGTATAGGAGTAATATTTAACTTATCTGGTCTCTTGGCCACCGCCTTCGTAATCGTCGGGGTGGGCTGTAAGGGTTGTCTGGACGTTCAAATTATCTGTCAGGGGATTAGTGTTATAAGTCCCTCTTTGGTGAAAGTTAAGGTAATTTTATTTAGCTGCTACTGCTATTGTTGGGATGCTTAAGTCAGTATGAATTATATCGTTGTTGATATAAAATGGTGCACCTACTATTTTCCGTAACACTTTCGATTAAAAGGATTGAAGTTTTTGATATTGGATTTTTTAGCTGAACCCCACAGTTCAACGCCGTAAGTCCATATCGGTTTCAATAAAACTTTATACAAAGTTAGTTTATTGTTTAAAGATAAGTTTGATCGTCTGTCAAGTAACCTAGAAAAAAGTCTATACCTTGTGTTTAGTTCTTTTTGTTAAAGCCTAATGTGAGTTTGCCAAGTCAGTCTCTTGTCCAGATAAAAAGCTAAATATCTAATTTCGTCACTTGCCGGAATAGGTATTTTATAAGTATATTTGGGGCAAGGTCCACTTAAGTGTGAACACAACGTGCACACTCTTTTTTTTCATCGAATGAAAAAAAAACCTACATATAAAATTTACTAAGCGGAATTATGTAGATTGCGAAAACAGCGTCTTGTCCAATTAACGTATAGTAAAATGTCTTTTCATGATCACCAAGTTCTAGCTCGAAAAAAGAACCTCCGTAAGAAACTAATATTGAGTGTTTCAGCAGCTTTAAAAGAAATCTCCAAGCCCATTTAGCATGACGTGAAGACGAAATGGATGTTAATAAACTAAATAAACGTACACTAGAATACTGGGAGCTCTATACAAAATGTATGTCATTATCAGCGGAATGGGAGAAGAGCTGGGTGAGAAAAAATCTTAAAATAACCAAATTAAAAACTTATTGTAGGAGATGGGAATCAAGCTGTAGACTAGGGATTGGAGATAGTCTATAGGTATTGGCGTTAGTCTATAGTATTGGAGATCTACTTAGGTGGATAGGAGCCCCAATCTGAAAAAAATGTGATAATGTCCAACAACAGTCTAACACTTGCTGCAGGAGTTTTCGCAAGTCTCGAAAAATAGGATAAAAATTGGTCTTTTTGTTTTAATAAAGAAAATTATGGAAGACAGTGAAAAGCGAGTCACTACTCTATTGGGATTCCTCAAATGCACGGAATACTACATTAAGATATAAACTAACATTAGACGCCAATTACCCTTGGAAGTAGAGGCAACATCACAAATGAAAAGAAAAAAAAAAAACTCTACATACCTCAAGTTATAACATTTGTACAACCTCTGCGAAAACGGCTCTATGAATGACGACCATACTTTTTATATTAATCTATAATTATATGGTCTTTAATATCGGGAAGAACTTATCCCCATCGAGTCTTATAACTCTTACAGGACTTAAAAACGTCTTTTTCTAAAGCACCTCTAATTTTATTTCTTTAATCAAAATTTAGAATTAAACAACACTTTTTAAGAATTGGGGAACGAGGTAGCTCATTGGTAAGGTATTGAGTTATTGTGCTCAAATTCCCGAGTTCGAATTTGGTTTGGCAGGATATCTTTAAAATTCTGTCACAGATCGTCTCTGGGGCCGAAAGACCCTCCTGGGGCAAACCCAGACTCTATAAAATGGGTACCCTTAATTGAAAAAATGAGGGAAACAGATCTGGCGGTTGAGCGCGATCACGGTAAAATCACCCTCTTGCAGTAACACTGACCAGTACTTCCTTACTGAGTACTGAACCCAAGAACCTTCATGGATTGTAGTGGTACAGGTTTTTTTTTTCAAGAATTATAAACCAAGTGTTGGAGCAAGCATCTCAGTGTCCGGGTTTGATAACTGAGTCGATTCCTTGTAGTGTCAGTAAATGTTATCCTGTGAGTATCCTGCAAATCTCAATTCTCTGGTTGGATTGATGGTTATCTCTAAGAAACCGACAGGCTAGCACAAGCGATCACTTGGTTAAAACGTAAGACGCTGGCCTGGCGATGTTGCATGAGGCCTCTCCAAATATCCGACAAGTGTCAAAATAGAAAAGATGAAAACACGTGCTGCTTAATGATCTGGAATAAAGTTCTCATTAAATTTAAAGCGAGAGATAAAAATGTTGGAACTGCGCCATGGCTACTACGCAAAACCAGTAACACCATTTCCCTTACACCGAAAGTATGTCGTCAAATCTTCAGAACTGTAGTTGAAATTATTCCAAGACGGAGGAGGGAGGAGTTTTACTAACCGCATTTATAGAATCAACAAAGCAAACAGCGTAGTTCTTATTGACGCATTTCCTAGGCATATTGATAGAAATAGCGAACTGTGAGGTATGGCTCCATGCCGATACTATGTACAAATTCATTTGTATTTGGCATCGGTTGAATATGCTAATTCGCGAAATGAGTATACTGTTGTGAAAAATAAAATTCCTATCTATTTTAATGTACTCTTTAAGCAAATTACACATTTTTAAACCACAAAAAAAAAAATCAAAATTTTGCAAATACATTTTTTATATGATGTTTTACATCGCTTCGACTATCTATGCGAGAGCTACATTTAAGAAGAGCGACAAGTGCTCTTCTTAAATATAGGACATTAATTTTGTGCTCTTGAGGTATCTAAAGGTGCCTTTACACTCTACGAACTTTACCTTCAAACACCACCCTCGAACAACCTTCGTGAAGCCTTCACGTCGACTGTTCGGGTGTTCTAGGTACTTCATCTGTTCGCCTGGGTTCGGGGGGAGCGCTAGTGTTACTTTTGATTTGGGTTTTTCCTAAGTGACAGGAGTAGTTTGTGATACTAGTTTAATTTGTGAAACGTTGTAATTCGTCTCCTATTTTTTTATTTTTCAGATAATATAAGATATATTGATAATGGAGATATTTTCTTTATCATAAGCTAGCGTTGGGTGCGTCAGCCATATTGGTTCGCTTAACGTCACGTGAAGTATAAATGGCTGTTCACTTCACGTCGGTACGGCAGGGTTCGAAGGAGAACCTGTTCGAAGCTGAGGTTCGTAGAGTGTAAAGGCACCTTAAGAGTTCCTTCCATACCGTTGTTCGTTTTGTAGGGATACGGCGTTATAATATTGAGGTCGCGGCGTTCCTACGAGTATTTTAGACATTGGAAAAGGTGTCCTACTCTAAGTGATGTATTATCAGAAATTTGGCAAGTTGGTTGGTGAAGTCCGAGAAGAAGGTGTATAATATTTCTGAATTTATTAAATGCTATAAATGATATTGATTACAGACCCACTTAACGATTTGTACATTTTTTTTTTTTTTTAATAAAGATATATTAAACAAATATTTTTCTATAACACAAGAACGTTGACGCACGCTATGCCACCCACCTTAGTTGAATTTTTTTTCGATATGCCTAGCATGTAGTTTGCGTTTCGGGCTTTAAAGCTCACGCTAATCATTGCTTTTCTTCCGCATTTTAAACTTGAACGACACAAACGTAAAAATCGTGATGAATTTTTAAAGATTAAGCGATTCTTAAGATATTTAAGATCATAAGTAAATAATAATTATATTTGTAATATAGCTTTCCAAATAATATTATTCCCTTTCCAGCCATTGGCACTTAATAGCTAATTTCATATTTTTGAACCGCCTAAAATATATATAAAAAAAAGACAAATCCTTTATAATCTTCTTGTATAATTAACTAGTATAACAAATATTAAAATTTATAAAAGAAAGATTTAAATTGTCATTATTAAAATATTGTTTTATTGATTGCAAAATTTAAATAGGTAGTGAAATGTATTTATTTATTTATACATATAAAATTCCACAAACAGACACAATTGCCCAATTACATGTGATAAACAACATTAAATCGTAATAAAAATAATGTATTGCTAAAATAATTCTGACATTTTCCTTGCTTACAATTTACGATATTTCAGTTACATTGGCGCGAAAATTAAAAAAAAAAACTCGCAATATGATGATTTATTCAAAGGTTTTATTCATGTCAACCTGGGAAAAAATACTTTAATAGTCGATTGATTTTTCATGAATTATCATGTTTTTTATTAGAATATTTTATTATTCGTTTTAGTTTTGAATGTATCAATTTGGCGGATTCGGAAAAAAAAAAAAAAAACTGACTTCCGAAGGGCACTTCTCCAAAACCAACTCAGTTCACAAATAACCTTTCGAATGTTTTACTACATAAATTTAAAGGCTGAAACATTCCAAAATTTCTACGGTATTGTTCTCAACTCATTGTCATAGAAAAATTATAAATTTAGAATTTAGCTTTTGCTTGATCTGATGAAAATCCTTAATACCCCCCACCCAGAAAAAAAACAAAAAAAAAACGGTTACGAGTAGGTTTTAATACGGAAATCAAATTCTATTATTTTTTGGATAAAATATGACAAAAACTAACAATTGAAAATGAATGATTTGATCCGTGTCCAATCTGTGCATGATTCGTGCGTACTTTTCCACTCTAGCACGTCACAAATTGCGCTCAACAATTTATTGCAATTTAAATAATAGTAATTTAGCAAATAAAGCCAATGTATTTGTTCAATTTAGCTCTATCAGAAGAAAAGTACTAGACAATTACGAGCGTTTCCTGGCCGCACAAGGGGGCAGTACGAAATCTCTTTAAGTGGTACGAACCGGTTGCATCAACTGTGATCTAGCCTTGCGCTACAGACTGCAAAACATAGTAATAACATGATTTTATTATCATCATTTTCACTCATAGAATTATCAATGATTTGGGATAAAACGAGTGATAGGACTTTTAATTAAATCATGATATTTATATTTAGCTTTATGAAATTCATTCTGTTCTAATCAAAATTAATTTACAAGAATCCATTTTCAAGTTATTGCGTACTTGTTCAGATTTTAAATATAAATTCTAATCGTCCCCCCTTCCAAAATTTCCGCCCATCCAAATCGCTTTCAACCTCCCAAAAACCTCAGAAAGGTCTGTGCCATCCAAAACATTCAAACCCAGTGTGATGGGTAGTCATTTAGGTATAATATGGGTATGTAAATATTGGATCTGGAGAGGGTTTTGAACCAATGAAATTACGAAATTATTTAAATATTTAAAATTTATTAAGATAATCAATTTTTAATTGTTTATTGTTTTTTAATAACTATCAAATGATTTTATCGGAACAGAAAATATTGCCCATGTCCCGGGATTCGAATATCGTCGTGGTGCGTATCCCCAGCCATGTTAACCTTTTCTCTATGTGTACCCTCCGACCTCACCGCATTGAAGGAAAGTAATCGGGGGTAGGACGTTAGTCCAAAAGTAAGGATCTAATTGACTGACAGTCATTGGTTAACAGACATAATTGGTTCACGCACTGCGGCGATATTGCGGATAAAAGATTAGCCAATAAGACGGATAATAAAATAAGATTATAGAAGATAAGATAATAAAAGATTAGCTAGAGACTGTATTCGAACAAGGGTGTTCGAATACCGTCTCTGGCTAATCTTTTATTTTCAGATAAATACCTTTAAATTAGGATATAATAAGACCATATACACATGACCATGTATGAGGTAGATTTGATTCCCAACAAATTTCCAATTAATACAATTTACACTTAAACTGTTAAAGACAGCTTAACAATCACCTTTCTAAACCGAATATCGATTTGTAACAATCGACACATGTTTTTATTAAATGAATATTTATTCTTTGAATAGTCTCCCTATGAAAGAAATTTACATTTTATGATTTTACAACAGGTATAAAATATTGATCTCCATTCTTTGAAATTTAGTATATTATTGATCCTATAATGAAAAACTATATACTTATATTGAGTGCTCTGAGCTTATCCAGACAAAAAAAATATACCAGAATACCAAGAATTCTACATCAAATTTCATATCAAAATGTTCCTATAAGATATGATCAAAATTCCTCTCTTTCCTTAGAATAGCAGTTTCTGTGATTATAAATCTAATGTAGAATTTTAAAAAAAATGTACATATATATATATATACATATATATAAAATCTGTTCATACTATTCAAAATAACACTAAATTTTTATCAGTATCATCATCACTAAATTAAAAAAAAAAAAAAAAAATCAGTCAAATTTTCATGGGATCATAAACTGATAACTCGTTGAATCAACATACTGTTTCATAATGAGACAAAAATTGGAGAAATCAATAAGCTATGAAAGGTGTTTTTTCTAAGTTGTTAAGGTTTAATGGATAGGTGTATTAAAAACGAAAGTAAGAACCTATTTTAAACATGACTTCTTTCCTTTCTGTTCTTTCAACAAAGGAGATTTGATGTTAAATGCCTTTTTTTTTTTAATGCTTATCAGAAACAGCCTTTAGGTATACTATGCAGTTTACACAAAGAATATTTTTCTCGAAGTAACAGATTGTTGCAAATCGTTTCTTATTTAATATGTAAAAACTGATGTATATATGTATTAGTTAGAATTAAATATGGATATAAAGGAATTCCGTAGTAAATTCATTCAAAACGTGCTACAAGTGCTGACGTGGAATACGTAAATAGAACTGAAGGAAGCGTGCTATGGCGTCGAATCAATACAGGGCACGAAAGGTGGCGCAGATCGTTAACTGGGGCAGTGTGCTGGTGGGGGGATCTAACCCTCACCCAAACTTCAAACTTCTTACATTAAAAATTGAAGAAAAAAAAAATATTTTTATAGGGTAAACCAAACAGTTATTGACACTCAGTACAGTTATTGACACCCCAACATTAACTTGAAGAAATAAGTAAACAAGTCCTAATTTTATTTCAAGATATACATGAATCTAATGTTTGAAGGGTCCTCTAAGTCATCTATGAAGTAAGACTTCAAAAAAACTAACCATAGGGAAGATTTCACAATTAAATCCATAGGGCGTTAATAACTAGTTGTTGCACTTTTAACAATAAATATTGCCATATGGTAAAACTATTGAAATTTGACCCAAAAAAAAACCTCTTTAGTCTTTATAAGGATAAAGAGGAGCTATAGCAAGTTTCAATTTGATCCCTTCATAAAAAGTATTTTTTTTTTTATTTCACCTGAGAAATGAAGTCACAAGGGCGTCAATAACTGTACGGTTTACCCTATATATATATATATATATATATATATATATATATATATATATATATATATATATATATATATATATATATACATATATAGAAAATTGATAAATATACTTTGAAATAAATATGTTTGTTTGAACCCAAGAAGACAAGGGTTGTAAGTAAAAATTTTCTTATTTTTAGTAAATCGAAGCTGTAAAATATCAATCACTTATATGACTTTCACTCGTTTTGTATTTCTAGTTTTAGACATTTTATAATCTATAATAGATTTATAAAACAAACTCGGTTTAGTTACATTATTTATTAATCAAGAACGGCTGGACCGATTTTTTATGATTTTTTAATTTGTTGGATTTGTCTCCGCATGGAATAAGTATTAATACAACGGCGAAATGGGGGGAGGTAGTAACCATTATTTTTTTTTTACTACTTTATCCGATTTCGAAGAAATTTGAAATACATTTCGTTCTTGGGTGTTATAGTAGTATAAAAAGATTAATTCAATAAACAATTGTGTAGGAAGAGACTATTAGAATTATAGATATAGAAGGTTAGCCCTCAAAGTCCCGTATTATTTCCAAAACTCAGCTAATCATGCAGATAAAAGCCAAATTTTCGCCTGTTCAGATATCATCAGGGCTACAAACGTTCTACAAGCAAGATAGAAACAGCTTTGTTCCCAAAGCTGAGCTTGTTTCTATCTTGCGTTTGTAGCCTTGACGATGCCTAAATAGGAGAAAATTTGGCCTTTATCTGCATGATTAGGTGAGTTTTGGAAATAATACGAGACTTTGAAGCCTAACCTTCTATATCTAGGCTAATTCAACATAAATTTTTATCTTGGAAAATTATTGTTTTTTTACCGATCTAAACGTATTTCGATAGAATAGCTTTCGAGACTGTAATTTTTACTTCCATATTCCATATTTTATCTTCTAAGGAGCACATATCGTCGGCACACTGGTAAAGTAACAATTCTTAATGTATAGCGAAAATTGCGAAATCGAAATTTTTTTGGTTAAATCTTACACTTAGAGCCTATAGTATACTGTGTTAAACTTCCGAGTCTTTATCTTTACCTGTTAATGTATTTATCGGGATGTAAACTTTTGTAACTGGTTGTTTGATTTAATAGTTCAAGTTACTACTTGCTCTCATGAAAAATGTAATTTTCACAGATTCGCAACTTTACCATTGTGTCGACGATTTATTTACATAAAAAAGCTTAATTTCAGTTCATCATTGTTTTTGTACACAACCAAAATTTTAACGTAAAATTATATTGTATATTATTATTATTTATTTATTTATTTACTTTTTAGGTGCTAAGCATATGCCTCATTAAAGAAGATACTAGCATGAAAAACATGAAACAATTTAAAAATGACAAAAATTGAGTTACCTCCTATTGCATCTTTACGCCTCTTCCAAGAAGGTTGTATTTAAAAAAATTAAATTATGCACATTCAAAATGTCTTTGTATTATATACATATCATAAGTTGACTTATTATCGCAATCAATTATAGTAGTATCAAAGTAAAGAGTATTGTATTATATGTACATTTACAAATACAGATTTTTCTGTTTTTACTTTCTTTGTTTTATTTACTGTTATTTATTTTTATATACCAATGATTAAATAATGGGGCAGTATGAACCGCAAACGCATTCCTTCTCCAGTATGGGGAGCAGTGCAAAAGGTCGTACCGCATTGCAGCTACTTGTACCAAGCAAGAAAGTTAAGAAGGTCAGTGGTGTTGGCAGCTTATTTTGGCTCCAGTACACAGATAAAAATCAATGTTACAACTCTACCCAGCAGGAAGTAAATCAGAATAATCTACTGCTAATGATGTTAAAATAGTCTTATTGTTACCAAGAAATAATCATACCAACTAGAACTTAAATTAAACCAATCAATATCTTTCTTATACAATCACTACACTAATAATAGTAGAGCCCGCAACGAAATTCGAACCGAATGATAAAGATCAGCCGATCAAACAAGACTTGCAGAAAATTTACGGTAAGAGAAAGCAGAATAACCACCCCTTTATCATTCTGATACAGGGAAATTATTCACCCATCCTTGAAGGGCAAACAAATAAAACATCAGCCTCGTCGCCTTTGTCGATAAAACAAATGAATAAGTAAGCAAACGTCCTGAAAACTAAATATAACCAACGTCAGAAATCGATTCGGGAAGCCTTGCCCTTACATAAATGTGACGAATCGTCTTGTTTTTTTTCCTTGCTTATTTCTGGAGAAATCATCGGAGTGGAAAGTGTTAATGCAATATTATATTACTAAACAGTAGATTGATATTTTTATTTAACATATTCACCACTATGGGCTGGATGTAAATGCCTTCATATAATACAGAGCACAGTATCAGAGGTACATTCAGTGTGATATATATACTGTATGAAATGGTTAAAAAAAAACAAAGCATAATATTGAATATATAAAAAGTAGTAAGCCAAAGTGGAGACTGGAAGCTCAAGTAGAAGAGAGGAAGGCTAAGAAAAAGTCTCATATATAAATATATATTAGCAGATCAAATTCTCGTCCATTCAGTCATCTTTAGGATACCAAAAATTTTAAGTATGGCAACGCATCTGAATGAGTTACTTGGGATTTACAAAGGACATATTCAAAGATTATTATACAAATCAGTAATAGCACCAGCTAGAAGATCAGGGCTCCTGGAGGAGACGAAAAAGTGCAGAAATAAGCGCGATATATAAAGATATCAATGTCGTCACTTAAATCAAATTTGCACGACTCCGTTGGGCTGGTCATGTCAAGAGAATGAACTAGGGCGAGATCCCCTTGAAAATTTTGAGTGAACCAGGCGAGTAGGACGTCCCAAGCTTCGCTGGGAGGACTTTGTGGCGACGGACTCCAGAAAGCTGCATGGCCTACGAAATTGGAAGGCAGAATGCTATGGCTCATCTACTGGGTCGTAATTCCAGGTAAGAAGAAGAAGAAGAATTAATAGCACCAGAAAAACCGTCCAACATACTAAAATAAATCTACAAGCGACGAAACAGGAGATGCATTACTTCCAAAGAACCATGGATAACCAGTTCGAAACCTCCCCTCAAGTCAGATGCCTTCTTGATTCTTCTTGAAACTATTCTTTATTTATTAAAATCAAACTATTGTGAGTAATTGCGAATATATTAATTTGAACATAAAAATTTATTTACAGAGTATATTATTTTTTCCGAATATAATAACTCCTGAAATTGATGGGAGGTTTCAAACTGGTTATCCATTGAGCTTAGAAAATAAAGGAACTCACATATCGCTGGTAAGTTTATTTTATTATGTCAGAGGATTTTTCTAGTCGTATTATTGCTGATTTATATTTAATCTTTAGATTTGTCCTTTGTGAATATCCAGTAGGTAATTTTTTCAGATGCACTACTTATGCCATACTTAAACATTTTTGTGCTCTGAAGATGACTGATTAGTAGACGATTTGATCTGCTAATGTATCAGACTGTTTATTTTCCTTCCTTTCCCCAAATTTGTAACTTTTTTATATTACTGAAGGCTAATCTAAGTTCCTAAATATTTTATTTAGATTATAGCGATTATCACTAGTAAAAGATAAAATTAACTGAATCAGCTTTAAATGCCAATTTTTGAATAAATGTGATAAGTGCTTGTGATATAAAAAAAAAGTGTATATTTTCCTCTTATAACAACAAAAATAAGTAATTATTAATTAATATGTAAATTTAGCCATCCTGTATAATTCAAGGGAGTATTCTAAAGTAACTAAATAACGATTAACAAGAAAACTTTTGTTACTTAATGAACTTCAATTAACGTCAATCTTTCCTGACAGTTAGGAAACTAATTTTCAGAGAGCACAACCCGTATTAACACGATCCTTTAACAGAATGTTTTTATAACTTTTAATAATAAAACCTTATTTAAATTTTATCTTTTTATTTCTCTTTTTAAGCCAAAAAACTTTTGTTGTAAAATACAACTGGTAATTTGATACTTTATTTGTTTTCTCAATCTAGATGCAAAATTTTCATATTATGATAGTGGATCCCAGAAAAGTACATAAAACGACTTAGTAGCTAATTATTTTGAACTGGAGGCTAAAACAATGTGAAAATAATAATTAGAGTTTTCATTAATTAACTTAATATATTACTGAAAAATATTAAAACTATTTCAATTTTTATCAGTTAGAAAATTGGTACCACCTAAAATAAAACTGAGTACCACGAGAAAAAAAATATAAGTTTTTTTTTCTTTAATTCAAACCAACATTTTGGATAAGGGAAGCTAATCGTATTAATGTATACACTAATAATCTGATATTAGCTTCATGAGACTCCATTAAAATACCATTAAAATATATATATATATATATATATATATATTGTATTTTAAATATATATTTAAAATTTCATCGACCACAATCTAAAATTTCTTTTGTTGATTCCTGTTACCATTGATAACATAACTGATTGGAATCCCATGCCTATATCGTTCTATCGTACTATCAAGTTATGATAACTGACTGACAGATAATAAAAATAAATATTTTTTTAGACATAAAAAGTAGAGGTTGGTCTGTTTAACAAGTATCTCTTATTTTAAGGGTACGGGGGAAAAAAGAAAATAAAAAAACAAAACAATTTTGTCACTATTTTATCATGCTTAAATGTTCGTATCTTTGCTTTATTTGCATTGAAGTTTTTTTTCAGTATTTGCTAGAAGGTCGAAGCTAATACATTTTTTTCACTCGCTACTCGCCTTAGCCCAACACTCCATCAACAACAGGTCGCATGCCACTCGCATGTCAACTCGCACTGTATTACGCTGACAGTTGTTCCGTATTGTGTTTACGTTGTATAAAATACAACTGGTAATTTGATACTTTATTTGTTTTCTCAATCTAGATGCAAAATTTTCATATTATGATAGTGGATCCCAGAAAAGTACATAAAACGACTTAGTAGCTAATTATTTTGAACTGGAGGCTAAAACAATGTGAAAATAATAATTAGAGTTTTCATTAATTAACTTAATATATTACTGAAAAATATTAAAACTATTTCAATTTTTATCAGTTAGAAAATTGGTACCACCTAAAATAAAACTGAGTACCACGAGAAAAAAAATATAAGTTTTTTTTTCTTTAATTCAAACCAACATTTTGGATAAGGGAAGCTAATCGTATTAATGTATACACTAATAATCTGATATTAGCTTCATGAGACTCCATTAAAATACAATATATATATATATATATATATATATATATATATATATATATATATATATTGTATTTTAAATATATATTTAAAATTTCATCGACCACAATCTAAAATTTCTTTTGTTGATTCCTGTTACCATTGATAACATAACTGATTGGAATCCCATGCCTATATCGTTCTATCGTACTATCAAGTTATGATAACTGACTGACAGATAATAAAAATAAATATTTTTTTAGACATAAAAAGTAGAGGTTGGTCTGTTTAACAAGTATCTCTTATTTTAAGGGTACGGGGGAAAAAAGAAAATAAAAAAACAAAACAATTTTGTCACTATTTTATCATGCTTAAATGTTCGTATCTTTGCTTTATTTGCATTGAAGTTTTTTTTCAGTATTTGCTAGAAGGTCGAAGCTAATACATTTTTTTCACTCGCTACTCGCCTTAGCCCAACACTCCATCAACAACAGGTCGCATGCCACTCGCATGTCAACTCGCACTGTATTACGCTGACAGTTGTTCCGTATTGTGTTTCCAGGCCTTAAAGCAAAGGTTTTGCGTGATTTTCTTTTTTGAGTAGCTAATTATGATTTTCATTTTTTAATTTCATCAACTTTAAATGTATAGTAGACAGCATGGATAGTGTTGAAAGACTTTCTGTTATTACTCATTAATTACGGAAATAAGTTTCTATACAAAACCGTCCGTCTGTTGCCCCAAGGGTTCGATGAAGACCACTTTGGTTATGAATGATCAAAAGACAAAATAGTTGTTCTTGAAATCATCGTCTTCAAACAAATGGACTCATTAGATTTTTAAGTTTTAAATTAGCACAGATTATAAAGTGAGATGAAGTTTCGCAATATCACAAAATAAGTTCTGAAAATTCAGGATCCATGTTTATTTCTTTTTACTAAGTACATTTACAAAATTATTTATGGAACAAAAAACATGATGCAATAGCGGGCAGAAACGATGTTTGTCTTTATCAGAAACCAGCGCATGTTGATAAGAGTTAACTAGCGTTCCCTTAATGTAATTGTTCAGAAATTATTGCAGACGAGGAAAAAGGAAAAAATAAATAAATTGACCCTTATTCTAGCTTCATTGTCACGTAAAAAGACCGTTTCCTCCGTAGGAATTAAACGAACAATTCGTCATGACGTAAAATTAACTGTTCGATTATTACTGAAAAAAAACATAGGAAAAAGAACATTCATGTCGGCACGGATATTTAGTATTTCTATACAATATTCGTAGTTTTTAAACTTTACGAAGAAAAATACGATAATAAAGAAAAAATTCAAATGAAACAGAAAAAAAATGCATATTCAGGTCTTGAAACATAAAACAGAAACTTTTTTTTAAATTATGAAGCGTTAATAATAATATAAAAAATAGATGTAGTTAGCGAAGAAATACGGAAATGGAGAAAGCTGAAATGAGACAATAACACTCAATAATACCTGTTTTCTCATAATACATTTTGTATATAATATTAAATACTAATTATATTTACACATATTATGAATTTTATATCTCTGAAATGATGTAGGGGAGGGGGAAGCGCTAAAAATAAAACTGTTAGCATTAATATTTAAACTGACGTTTCGGCCCATATATTTTCTATCAAATTATTAAAAGTTATTTTGATATATATATATATATATATATATATACTTATATATTTTTTTTTTGGGCCGTAACGTCACATCAAGCTTAAATGGCTAATATGTGATTAATATTTGACTGCCACCTCCCTCTGAATATCACCTTCCAGATTTATAATCATAATAATAATTAAAAAAAAATCGTAAGCACCAAAACCATAAGTTAACTCTGAACTGATATATGCTCCCAGTAATCCTGTTAAAAATAAGTATTTTACAAATAACTACATGGTAAATTGGCACATTCATACTTTTTTGGATTATTTATATACACTAAAATAGAAAAAAAAATTGCATTCCATATAAAAATAAAATCATTCATTCTTTAAAAAACCAGTTACTCCTACTTCTTTTCATGTGCAAAAGATTGTAAAAAGAGCAGGTTTAAGTTTGAAGGATATTACAAAAAAGAAAAATTGTATTTATTTTTAAAAAAGAGAAGGAAGTTAAGAAAATTAAGGCTCGTATCATTTAAGAAATGGTCTGAATTTCCATCCTCAATTGATGAAAGAAAAAAAAAAACATTACATAAAAAAAAATATAATTAAAAGGGGGTGGAATTGAACATTCTGACACATGTGTTTTCACCAGTGAACAATTTTAAATTAAAGCTTGAATCATTATTGGCCTACACATATCATACATAGCTAAACGGCATCAAACACATATAATTACATATGACGACAAAGAATAAACACATAAAACATTGATTGAAATTAATGAGGGTTAAGTGTTGACTGGATTTCATCACCTAGTGTTTTGCCACTTCCTCTGCTAACAAGCCATTCGAGAAGATCGATAAAAAAAATAAATAAAATTTATACATAACTAAAATTAAAATAATAATGATAAATGAGTTATAAATGAGAAAAAAAAAAATGAAAAATTGATTTGATTAAAAATAAAAAAAGAAGAAAAGGTTTCCATATCCCTCAGGAAGGCACGCTTCAGCACTGAACAACCCTGTCGAAGCGGACTTCTCCCGAACAGGGGAAATTGAAAAGCTCACATTTTCATGTAATAGGAAACACACATTAAATTCAAATAGAATAATCCTCTTTGTTACTATAATTCTCTTAATATAAAAAAAAAAACTTGTTTTAATTTTTTTTTAAGTAAGTTTCAAATGATTTCTCAAGGTAAAAAAAAAACTGCAGAGGTTGAAACAGTTACATTTAATTAGAAAAAAAAAATAGATGAAATATTATAATTTGTATGTAAAGTTTCTGTTTTTTACTCAATCTTGATATTATATGTCAAATAAAAGTCTAATATAAAATAAACCGTATAATTTTATTATTAAATCATCAGTGTTAAACTTAAGTTAAACTTTTAGTACATATCCGAAAACGTTTCTTTAAATGATACCAATGTACAAAAAAATATTTTTATGTATTATGCAAAGAATAAAATAGAAATTTTATAATTTAAAAAAACAAAATTAAAGTTTAACTGTTTCATTGAACCCTTGCGATAATTTGAATTTGAGTGAAGGCTAATACAGAGGGTAAAACGGCACGTTCACATGCATGGCAAACATTTGCCAAATATGTTCGTTGGCCATGAAGTTCGGCCATTAAATTCGCCAAACGTCAGCCATGCGTGTTTCCGTACGGTAAATGATGACCAGGCGACACATACCCCTCACAGACTGACTTTAAATTTTTTTTAATTTTTAATTTTTTTTTAAATGTTTCCGATCGGAGGTTGTTGGACTCACTCATTTTTGCTGCTGTTTTTACATTGATGCCGGGGTGGTGAAGTTGGTAGTGTGGCTGACTCACAAGAGAAGGGCCGGAGTGATATCCATGTAAATCTAGAATTGTGTTGCTCCCAGTTGAAAGGCCTGAAATATAGGTAGAAACAGTTCAGCTGGCTTTTACCCTTTTTCAACATCCGCGGAACAGCTAATAATTTTTATTTATTTTTTAAAATTTAATTTAAAAAAAAAGAAGGACTAATTCATATATTTTTCAATGAAAAGAAACCGTTTAAAACCATTTAAGATCAAAGAAGTAACAAAAAAAAGAAGAAATAAATAAGGGAAATGCCCAAGATTTTCAAACCCTCATCCAAAAAAAAAAAAAAATAAATAAAAAAAAATAATAATAAAAATAAAAGAAAGAAAAAATCTAAATTTACAATGGGCATGTTTTTTTATATAAAACCTATACTTGGTAAATTTTGTCAAAAATGCTCTTAAACAGTTATATTTCCAACACTCAAACCACCAAATAATTCATCAATAAAAGCCTTAATTTATTAGGTTTGATAACTAATGCATAACCTTTTTTTTTTTTTGCAATACAAAACTAGGAAATGTTCAGGAATGTTAAAAAACAAATATAACAATATGCATAGATAATAACCATTTAAATAAATATTCAGTTTTTTTAGAAATTTTGGATTTTTATCATTCAGAGAACATTTCCTAATTTTATTATTATTTTTTTAATGTTAAAACTCTCCACCGCTTTTTATTTAAATATTTAAATGTACATCATGCATATATAAGTAACATCTGCAAGAGTTTAGCTCATATAAAAATTGTTTCAATTCATATAAAAATATAAAATACCATTATTTTTCATTTTATAATAATTCTTTTTTTCTTTTCTTAGGCTTTTTTTTTTTTTTAAAGACTTGAAGCTTCATACAAAATTAGCTGTCATGCTTTCAAAATGAAAAATAAAGCAAATGTTATAAAAGATAGCATTATAAAAGATCGTATAAAAAAGTTTCACACTTATACAAAAGGAAATTCTTTGGGCTGGGAGGGGGTAGGGCTGTTACCGAAGATGTTAGAGCGCTTTCCTCACCTGTAAAAAAGAAAAAATCCAATTAGTTTAGAAAATATTTAATAAAATAATTTATTTATGAGTAACGTAATTATTTAAATATTTTTACATAAAATATTAATAAATAAATATGCATAAAAGTACAAATCTTAAATTTCATTTATATTTTACTCGAACTTTGGCAAACGAACATTTGCAAAATGGGGATGGGATATCGAAAGCCCACTATCGTTAAAAACATCAACCTATGATTATCGAAATGAAATCAGACTTAAAATACGATAAAATCGAAAATCGATATTTTCATTGATATATTTTTAATATATATAATTGATAATTTTTTTTTGAATAACCAGTAATTAAGTAATATACCAAAATAAATATTGATTTTCTAGCATATAGGCAAGTATAAAAAGTACCCCTTTCCTCTTTTAAATTAATTAATGAAAATATGTGGTTTTTCAGGCTGCTTGTGATATCTGACATCTTTGAGATTTTAGCTCAGGTATTTAACCGAAAACACAACTGACTTGGCGAAATATGATTACTTTTCAGAAGCAAAACGACTTCTTTCAATCAAAAGTAAAAATAAATAAATTACCCCGAAGCCTAAAAACTAAAATGTTTGGATTCAAAACATTAACACCCAACAAGTATCCAACTTAACTAATGATGAAACTAAACAAATTCTTTTTTTTTTCTTTTTTTCTTTTTATTTCTTGGTCCTCCCCTTCCTCGTCTGTTAGGCTATACGGGGTTTCCCGGGCCAGGGGAGAGGGTGGGGGATTGATGCCGAGTATTATTAAATTTCCCCTGGCTCCGGGTTTTGAACTTGCTATCTTTCGGTTCTCAATCATAAGTTGCCGTGGGCAATGCGTATTTTCTGACGCGTTTGCCCACTCGGCCATCCCGCCACAAACTAAATCAAATCAATGGCTATAAATTTGTAACCTATGAAATCTATTCAAATCTGCTACGGACTACACTCTATATGAGAATAGGCAGTAAGATGAGTATTATTTCTTTTTCAACGATCAGATTCATATACAATAAACCTCATTAAACCTTTCTAAAAAGATAGTTTTAATTTTTATTTTTAAATTAAAACATTAATGATTTTTAGGGAGGATATCGATAGTCCATAATATCGAAATAGTTGCCAGCAATGTTAAAATTTCGAATACCAGTAGAATATCGTCTCACGTTTTATACACATAAGAACTTATTATTCCTCTATTATTCAATATTTTATTAATTATTACTCCTTCGTAACTTTACTAAACATATTCAATTTGTCAATTATTATATAAAATAATATTGTTAGCAAAAAAGCATTTTCCCTTTAGAAAATTTTCGTGAAAACTAACGAAGCTTTAGCACCGTATTCATCTAAAAAAAATAAAAATTCCATATATAAAATTATAACTATTATATCCAGTTATTGTTTCATGGGTAATTATATGGATACAATTATCTTTTTTTTTAATTCTTTATTATTTAGAAACGTTATTCACCTCTGCTTGAGTTTCGTATGGCATATTTCATATACATTTTCTCTGTATTTTTTGAATTATTATAATAAATAAATCTTCATAATTTATTTTTTATTTTTTATAAATATCTGAATTGTAGGCTAGAACGTTTGCATTTAACAATTAGGTAACATTTATTTGATAATTTCTGACCATGACTCGTAAGCCATCTCCTTCTTTAAAAAAAAAAATTTTTTTTTTTATATTAGGAATTAAATGCCTGTAGATAAATACTTGATGCCTGTAGAAAAATAAAAACCCTTACCAAGATAACTTTTTTTTTTAACTAAATAGTTGTTATTTTTTTTTTGGTTTTTCTAAAATAAAATAATGCTATAAATAAACTTAGTTTTACAGAGTTCGTTCTCGAGTGATTTCAGTCCTTATCTTGGATATATACATGCATAAAGCACTGATGGATTTTGATTTTCAAAGTCTCATTCAACGGTCGAATTAAAAATTAAATTATTTAATTACCATTAGAATTATTAGCAATTAAATAATTTTTATTAATAAATTTAATTTATAAAATTGATAAAGTAATGTCAATGTATCGATTATAAGATGAGATATAAGATATCAAACGAAAGTAAAAAGCTGATGGGAACTAGTATCAACTGAGTTGCTCTAGTAGAGGCAAGCAGGAAGTTCATTGAGATAGAAAGTGTCGATCAGATTACGGCTCATTGTTTCAAACACGCTATTGTTATCACCTCATTTTCTAAAAGTTATGAGATTATTTGAAATATTACTTATATTAACTTATCAATATAACAATAGAATGTCCTAAGAATAATAATAATAACAATTTCTTTTTAAATAGTCACTTAAAACAACAAAATTATAAAGAACATATAATTTCTGATACGATGGTCTTTAGAGCCTTAGAGTGATATTACAAAAATAGAACAAATTAAGATGGAGTGACAACGCTGAAACCTAATAAATTATGTTATATGGTAAAATTCTTGTGTAGGTAGCATAAATAATTGAAAAAAAAATTTCAAATACATTATATATATATATATATATATATATATATATATATATATACTACGCACTAAAATCAATATGAGAAGAGGCATAAGGTGTATATTTTTGTTTTCTAATGATCAGATGTGTCAGATCTAATGAACAGACATGTGCAATCCGATTACATATATGTCTAAAAAAGATAGTTTTAATTTTTTTTTAAAATTAAAATAACGTAGGAGCGATAATCAATATTCAATTAGCTCAATGACCATCCCAAGTTGAAATCCTGCACAATCCGAGGAGATATTATGGATTACGAATACTTAAAGTTAAAAAAAAAAAAAAAATCCTTGGAAAATGTTTATGCTATGTAAATCAAAACAGAAAAGAATGCGTGATATACATATATATTATCAACACAATTCTTCATATTACAAAAAAGTTTTTTTTTTTAGATCACCATTTCCCTCCTTCTTTTGTAACTTCTATATAAATGCTAATTTTACTCCCTTCTTCTTTAATCTCATTGCATTTTAATGAATTATGTATTTTGATGCAATAAAGTAAATTGCCATTATTCTATGGTTGTTACTTTCGGGTGATGGGATTCCATGAAAAAAGATGAGTGTGAGTGTATCTATATATTAAGAATAATTAATAATATATATATATATATACATATATTACAGTACTGAAATTGCCGTTGTAAATTAGTTTGTTAGTCTCTACACATCTATCTAGTATTATCCATCAGCAACATTAAGATATATTCATACACCGTTTTATTTTTAATTACATAGTATGTATTTATAATATTTTAACGTTAGTCTTAAAAAAAAAAATTATCCATGTAACTCATATAATTTTATCCATATCTCGTTTTGATCGTTTTAGGGCATGATTAGGAGGATTATAGTCTCGAAACGTAGCCATAATATAGTTTTTTATTATTGACTGAACCTCAAGAAACCTATTATAACATTTAAAATCAACAGTCAAAAAAAAAAAATATCCAGATATTTTTTTTTTATGATGAAAATTGTTAATAAAAATAAAATACTTACTTTTTTCTACAGACCATTAATCGCACAAATAAATTAAATAATATTTACCAACATAATTTGCATAATCTATCCGATTGATCAGGAAATTTCTCAAGAGAAAAATTATTCCTTTTCGTATATGAATAATGATCTGCATTATAGTATTATTTAATATAATATTTCTTTGAATTTAAAAACAATAAAATAAATAAAACGTCATATATTTTTTTTAAACGAATATTTACTGTCCGGAAAAATATCTACGCAGCAATGAACAAATAAAGACAAAGGAATAATCTAGGGTGGTGCCCGCGGGTGGGAGAGAAGACTATTTTTATTCGGCCGGAATTTGAGTAGGAGTAGACAAATTCTGATGAAAGCTCACATGTCTTAGTCATTCAACGCATAAATACATCACTAAAATGTAAACATACATAAACAGTATTTATCCAATTAGAAATTTACAAAAAAAGCACCAAGCGATTACCATAATAATTCTACTGGATCATTTCCTACCAGACAAGGGAAAAAAATAAATAAATATCCTGTACCTTAAATTGGAAAAAAATGTCCACCAGAAATATATTTTTCCCTCGATCACTCTTCGTCCTTTATTATTATTTCCGTAGGAAACATCAATTTTTTTTTTATCAAGGAACAAAATAAAGGATATGATGGCATTCCATCTTGGCTTTTTATTAAGGCATAGGGACCCCGAGTAAGGGTCTTACAAGATATTATCCGGCAGGTTTCGCAATATGAGGTAATAAACCCTAAAGGCCTGGAGTAAAACGATGCCTTAGGTATAACCTCTTTTTTTTATATAAAAAACCACATTCATACCATGGGGAAGTTTTTAGATTGTGAATAATATGGGGGATATCAGATCTCCCCAAGGTACAAAAGATCCTATTGATTATGCTTCGTAAAATAATATTTTCATATAATAATAATGGAACATTAAAAAGAGGAATCGGAAATTAACAGTCTAGCTTACAAAAAAAAAAAAAAAAAGAAAGAAATCCGTCATACCAATGAATAATTGGTTAAGTCTAATTTAGCCCAAAATGGGTTAAGTGACTAAAAACGAGCATGGAAGCGGTTTCTGTCGCATTCGCGGTCGCCAGCGACGGTGCTGCTTCTTGACTGGAACTAGAGGAATGGGGATAGAAGCCGGTCCAATACCTAGGTTTCATAGGTTTTTTTTGGGAGTTTTTAATTTATTTGTCCATGATTAAATCCTGATGGAGCAAAAAATGATTTGAAAAATGTCTAATAGGTATTTCTCGGTCCCTCGGTGTTCTTTGCGAAAATCTAAAGATGAGTCATTCCATTTTTTTCCATTTCCCCCAAAAATAAAAAGCTACTTAAAGAGTGGATTATAAAATTAAGAATAGATAAGCCTCTTTAGAAACATATTACGAAATATAGACTTCATTTTAAAGAAAGTGACTATATTTATCCAGGTAAATATTAGTATTTGACATTTTATTATTCCAAAATGCGAGTTTTATGCAAATAACATTAATCAAAACTATAGATATTTTCCCCATGTTTGTCTTACATCCGTTGTGCTTAATTTTCCCAAGTTTTCAATGCGATGCCTGAAAGTATTAACAATTCAATAAATAATATGACAAAGACACTAAGCTGTCATAAAAATGATTGTATGAATAGGTAATTAATGTTATTACTAACCGAAAAACGAAGAGTAAAGTTGCAATGATGTGTTTGCATTTACCAGAAATACGAGCTTTGTCATGTACAAGGACAATGACGTGAAAATTGCTTATTGTTATTAATATATTTGATGGGCAGTCCTTTAAGATCGCTTGTTTGAAGGCACAAGGCTTGTAAAATAACTACCATTTCACTTCTAGACACTATTCCACATGTAATTATGTGGTTTGCATCAATGATAGCTTGCCCTTCAGTTAATGGTCTTTTAAAATTACCAATTATGTCTATCACATCAATTATGACTATTCCCGTTACTTCCGACATTTTGCAAAACTACTGCGCACCCGAGTATAGTTGATTGAGAGTGCGAATAAGTCAGGCGTTCATTTGAAATGTACGTTTAATCTGTTTTGGTCAACTCTAATATCTCATTTCTGATAAGATCTAGTCAGTTGGTTTATTAATATTTCGTTTATTGGTTTATTACTATTTAGTTACTATTTTGGTAATTTTAATATACATTTAATATTAAAAACGTTTAAACGTTTGATATTAAAAACCTGATTTTATACAAATAATGTTCAAAATTTAAAATTCGTGAAATATTCGGCCGTATACTTAAAAATTTGATCATTCAGTTCTTGTCCTTTGACAAGGCCGCAGCAAGAAGAGAAGCAAATCAATAAAGAAGCGTTCTTCGGTAACAAAGGATCTCAAAAGAATTATTTCGGCTAAGGAATTATGTAAGGGGTTGAATGTGCACTATGGGTTCGATCGAACCTAATTGAGTATGTTCTTCAAGGCACACAAAAGAGTTCAAAAGAATAGTTGATCGGAATATCAAATGTTAAATATCGCCTTGAAACAGATCAGAAGAGAATCTAGTCGAATCGAAGTCAAATCATTACTAGAAAAAAAGTATTTACAACCGATATTTAAAGATAATTTCAACGTTTAAATATACATACTTAATTAATGGCTCAAATAACACTTTCTAGTTATAGGTACAGTTATTGGCACCGTTAAGACTGAATTTCAGTGGTGACATTAAAAAAAATACTTCTTATGAAGGATCTAATTGAAACTTCTTATAACTCCTCTTTATCTACCTTTATAAAGACTCAAGAGGTTTTTTTGGGTCAAAAGTTCAATAGTTTTACAATATGGCAATACCAATTGTTAAAAGTGCCAAATCTAGTAATTGGCACCCTGTGTATTTAATTGTGAAATCTTCCCTATGGTTAGTTTGTTAAAGTCTCACTTCATACATGACTTAGAGGACCCTTCAAACATTAGACTCATGTATATCATGTAATAAAATTAGGACTTGTTTACCTATTCCTTTAAGTTAAAGTTTGGGTGCCAATAACTATACTGAGTGCCAATAACTGTATGGTTTACCCTAGTTAAAATTTCTAATAACCGAATAAATAAATATACATTATTTCGGGGTGAATGTATTTAATTTTCAAATTTTCTAGTATATTATAATTTATTCATATAAATTTAATAAAGACCCTATGTATATAGAATCCGTGAATATAAAGAGTGGTTTTGTTGGATATAAGTATATCAGATTCTAGGAGTAGTAGTTGATTAATATCAATTTTGGATCACTACGTCTATTAAACTAATTCTTTATAAGTAATATTCTTTTCACGTATGACAATAAAAATACAATAATGATAATAATATATATAATAATTAACATAATATCAAGCTGTAGAGAGATTTGAGGGATGAGTCGACAGTTGGCTACAGTACCCCACAGGAGGGGGGCTTCCTCAGCTGACTTTCATCGATCCAACCACCTCGTAGGCATGGTTCATACATACTAATAATAAATAATCGATTTTTTACACTATTTCGATAATGCTCAATTTATCTTAACGGTTTTTTTTTTTTTTTTTTTTTTTTTTTTTTTTTTTTTTTTTTTTTTTTTTTTTTTTTTTAATCGTTTAAGGAAAACGTGCGATCCTAAATTAAACATATAAAGTGAAAAATATTTTTGGAAGCTTAAAAACAAATACGTAACTGGGAAATAAAATCCAGCAAAGTCCATAAAATTACGTTTACTATTACTCGTCGTTTACCCGACGTAAAATCCGTTACGTTAGATTCCACATGGACAAAGATCTTAACTTGGAATCCTCACAAAATACTGAAACAAGAAACTGTTCGAGGCTGCTTACTATTCACTTGCTATAAAATTCCCAAGCTCTATTCCAAAAGGCTCCTTTATATGACTTTTGGGCACCACCAAACCATCAAAAATTCCTCTCGCAAAATATATTTTGTCACACTTAAAATCAGAACTTAACGTTCCTTAAGTAGCCGATTTAGCTACCAAACCTTTCATAATAAACTCCCGAATCACCAACCCATTTGTTTCCTTTCTCGCTTCCTATTTTATCACTGACAATCCTCCAAGGCGTCTGAAAAGAAGATGGTCTTGGGATCTCCAAATAAATTTAAAAAAAAATTAAATGAATAAAAAACAAGATAATTGTATTTAATAATATTCTTGTTGGTTTATATTTATAGTTAAAGTTATAATTCTTAATTTTTATTCAATTTTTTAATGTTAGGTTTTTTTCTAAGTGGTAAGTAAGTTAACTGTTGTTTATTGCGTTTACAACACTAATTTCTTTTATGTTTTCAGAAAACATTTATTTAGCAAATATCAGATAAATAAACGATCCCAAACTAAAACATAGAGAAAATTATTTATTGAAACGATAATTCAATACCTTAAAGTTGTATTTAAATAGAGGTCGTAACTAGATTTCGTTTCGTGTTGTCATCGCTGTTTCCAGATGACATAAAAAACTAATGGCGAACAACGATGAAAATAGTTTCAATCTCGAAAAGAATAAATTTATTATAATCTCTATAATGGACACCTTGACATTTACGAGGTTGTAAACTTCTTTCGAAAGAATATTAAAGTGTAAACATTAATATTAATATCATACTTAGGCATAAACCCCGTTCGCTATTCCACGAACATTCTAGACACAAACACGAGTCATTCAATGGAAATAAATAACTATTTATGAATTAAAGATTAATATTGTAATCGCTTGAAAATAAATAACTGCAGACATAAAATTCGATCCATTAATAAATAACAAGATCAATAACAGTTCAGTCTTTTTTAAATTTGATCCTTTATTGGCCTCACACTATTTTTACAATAGTTGGTTCAACGTTTCGGCACTAAGCCATTTTCAAGAAGAAGACTTGTGACCACAATTTTTAAATAAATTAGGCTGACTACCCTTGTCTAAAATTTAAAAAACTTTATTACTAGTTAACAACTATTGTCACTTTTGGTAAGAATCACAGTCAAATTTGACGTGCCGAGACGTTGAACCAACTATTGTAAAAATAGTGTGAGGCCAATAAAGGATCAAATTTAAAAAAGACTGAACTACTATTTTCTTAGCCTCAAGACTAATATAGAATTAATATAAGATCAATAACGCTCAGAAAAAAAAAACTTTCAAACTGATTCAAAGATAAGAATTCACGGAAATAAAATGAATTGTAATAATATTGTTTCTGTTGTCTAAAAACAACATTCGATTTTTTTTTTTTTTTTTCAAAACAGCTTATTTATAATATATATTTTTAATCAAAGAAATTAATATTGATTATTTTAATATTAATAATTAATATTAAAAGTAATAGATAGTGTGATAAGAATAGTGAAGTAAATGTAGGTGGTAGAAAAAAGTGTTAGTCATGTGAGTATATATTTTTTTATATAAAATGACCAATTTACTTAGGTAATGGAATAATACTGTAATATAGAAATAGATGGACCTAGCCACCAAAAATTGTCAGGTGTAAGGATTACTAGTTCTTGGCAGAAGAAATTTGCCCTGAAGGGGGACGAATAGTCCGAAACGTTGGCAAATTAATGTATATGTTATAAATTTTTAATAAAAGAAATTTGGAAGAAGTATTTCACCATTCTTCATTTATAATATATTTTTAAATAAATAGGATAGTTTTCCCAAAAAACTTACACTTTTTTATAACAATATTAAAACGCGTGGGAAACCAGCAAAAAAAGGAGTAATAGCCAAATGAAACATAACTCAGAAGTGTCCAACTTTTTTATAACTCGTGCCACACACAGGGGTCACTGTGGGGTTAAGTTTTCCACACTTTATATTCCCCTAAATTAAACACTGCTACATTCACAATAATTGTTTCTAAAGAGTAATTTGCACGTTTTATCAATTTCGATAATATGCCCATAGTGGAAACAGTTATTAACACTTAATAAGGTATAAAATAAAAATGTATCATAAAAAAAAAAATCCTACCAGGCAAACCGCCGTCGTTTCTACTTTAGGTCCACCAGATACTTTTTAGTACCGTCTATCGTCACTTAGGTTGTTTTTCAAAAACTGATTATATCATATGAAAATCACCGAGAATATGTTGATGCTCTTGTTAGCGTAAGTAATTGAGACTATGAATTTTTCAAAGCAGAAGATGAGAGTGCTATAATTTTTCTTCAGTAAAGCTGTGTTGAGCCCAAGGTAAGACTGTGCGAAGTACATGCAATGAAGTATGTCAGTGGTTAACAGAAGTGATTATGTTATGTTAGCTTCAAAGGAATATGTTTAAGTACATTGTTTCAAGGAATAAAATTGCTTCTGAACAAGACCCATATTGTTCAAATAATAACCATTATTTATATATTATAAGGCCAGAAATAATCTATACATACTAATGTCAATTTCGGAGACGGCAAAGGAATAAAGGCAATAACACACATTTGAACATATTTCGAAGGATATGGCTTACTTACATTTTTCAAATTTAAATTAAATTTTGTTAATCATTTCAGATTTCTTTTTCTATATTGACTTAAAATAAACACAATATAAACCTACTTTAATAATTTTTTTATCATATGTTAATTGATAGCATTGGTGTCACCAGCTCCAAATTATTGGGGGGGGGGGACGAACCAATATTCTCATAGATAGGTAAAAATTGGAGAGGCTAAAAGTTGGAACAAAAACGTCCAAAAACAACTGTTGGGACATTTAATTTGCCTCTAACGATGTATATTAAAGGTATCTAGAAAATTTGCCAACTTATGCCACATCTAGAGAGAATTTGCATCCTTTTAAAAGATTGGGGGGACGCGTCCCCCCTTACCCCCCCCCGCGGTGACGCCCATGGTTGATAGTTAATTATGTAAAGTAACCTAAGTGATAACAGAAGTTACTAAAAAGTTATTTAATTCGGAATCCCTAGGCTCTGGTTGCGCATTTCTGACATATCTATGTATCTGCAACAGAGTTTTTCGGGTACTTCTTCTGAAGAGTGGCTCATTTGAGAGGTTATGTGACCGTTATATTGTCGAACTCCCATTGCGTCTTTTTAAGTTAAAAATGGCCCTCATTAGTTTTATTAGATCCCATCTTACGACTCCGTAGTACCGAGCGTAGGCTCTTCAGAAATAAATAAACCCCTTAAATAAAACCCGTTGAGATTTCAGTGGATATGGGGCCATACTGTGAAGTACGCGTAAGCCACTGTTCAGAAGTTCTATCGATTTTCGACCACTGATCCAAATACTAGGTTGTTACAAAAGTCCTTGTGCATATCAAGTTGTTTACATTGAGGTCTCTAATTTAATCCTTATTTAATCTCTGACGAATACAATTCTTATGTCAGTGTTTACATTAACTAATCCTCTAATTATCTATGTACGCCAACTGTCCCTGCCTTTCATTCAGTTTATTAAATTTCACTAGAAATGTCGGAAGAAAAATTTGTCATCCGCGGCCTTCTTAGGCATTATCGGAAAAAAGGTTTTAGTGCAAAGGCCTCAGCCGAGGAAATTTGTGCAGAGGAAGGGGAAAGTGTGGTGCATCGAAACACGGCCGCATTTTGGTTCAGGCGGTTTAATTCTGGGAATACAAGCCTTGAAGATGAACCTAGATCAGGTCGTCCTTCAGTCGTCGATGATCCAGTGCTACTTGAGTCTGTTGGTCGGAATCCACATGTCACAACTCGAGGATTAGCCTTAGCGAGGATTAGAGGAAGTTTTAAAAGTGAAATACCCCGCTTTGATTAATAGGAATCAAGCGTTATTTCAGCAAGACAACGCCCCTGCTCATCGCTCACGATTAGTTAGAGAAAAATTTTCAGAAATGATCGGGATTAGCGTCTTGCCCCACCCTCCTTACAGCCCAGACGTCGCACCGTCTGACTATGGATTTTTCAGGTCAATGGCGCATTTTTTGAAAGGTCGGCGCTTCGAAAACTTCGATGATGTCAAATCTGGATGCGAGGAGTTCTTTGCCTCGAAAACTGCAGAGTGGTATCAACATCAAATACAACTTTTGGCTGAAAGATGGGTTAAATTAGTTGAAAATGATGGCCTGTATTTTGAAGAATAAATTTGATTTGTAAATTTTGTACTCACATTTGAATAAAATTAATTTTGTGAACAAGGACTTTTGTAACAATCTAGTAAGAGTTGAAGTAAATCCTAGGTGGATTCAATAAAACTGCTTCCTATTTATTATAAACTTTTTTGCACTGATATCTAACGAAATCAGATCTAAAGAGGTAACTAGATGCGCGATTACGATACATGAATGCCAAGCGAGCTTTGTTCCAAGAAGTCCTTGTCTTGCTGGTGAGAAATGTGTAATGTAAGAAGTACTTCAAAGCGCTCAAGATGCCAGTAACCTTTCAAAACAGCTAAAAAAAAAACTTCAAGATTTAAAAAGTATTCAATCTTTAATGATGATGTTATCTTTAATCCTCCTCCCCCACAGGGGCTAGAATTCGTAATTTTCAGATTATCTATCAATAGCGACGCAAATAGTCCCGCTAAATTACCCCGCCCTCATCTTTCGTATCTAAACGTGTGTCAAAAAATGTTATAGCATACTTGATTATCAGAGATTGCCTACGTTTCAAGATATAAAGGCTACACTAAAGATAATAGGGTTATCATATATTACACGTTCAAAACGAAAACAAAAGATCACGATTTTTAAATTGAATTAATAACCATAATGAGTACAGATACAAAAAAAGAAAAAGAAATATATGCAAATTAGAAGAAAGATTAATGTTATAACATTGACAAATGGCATTAGTTCTTGTATGCAAGAACTTCCAAGTAACCTTATCGATGAAAGAACAAAACAAATGATGATCGTATTCAAAGAATGCATCTCTGTAAAAAACAGTAGGGAGTTTTTATAATTGATTGTCTCGACTCGTACAACTAACAACTTGATAATTATAATCATAATTCTTCCCATTACTATAATGAAGCATTTGTCACATGATTTACATTTACGCCTAGAGGAAGTCAGTGGGACAAACAAATGGGGATCAATTACACCAACCAGAACTTGACGAACAACAAGGAAAATATTTGAAGGAATAGAAATCGAAATGAGAATGACCTCCCAACTTCAGTTCATGTTATTAGATAAGAGATTGATTTTTTCCCATTCAGATTGAAATAAAAAATATTAACGTAAATAAATAAATAATTCATATATTTTATATTTAACACGTTCACGCCGGGACTGTTTAATGCTTTTCGCTCTATCGGGCGGTAGCTATTCCATTATGCTGTATTGGCAATCCAACAATAATACAATAAACAATAAAAAATGCTATCCTACTAGTTATGTTTATAATACGGTATTAATTGTAATTGTTATTAAAAAATAAATGTTTATACGTTTATAAGTATATGAATATAAATATAAATATATAAAAATAAATGAATTTACGTTAAATTTTCATTATTTTAATTTTCAGCTATACAGAAATTATTTCTAATTTTTTAACAATTTGGCTACCATGTCACCTGAAATCGAGTAACTTTTCTCTTGTCAGAGAATTAAATATTAAAATTTTGTCGAAACGAGAGCGGGATTCTCGGGTATTCTTTTTCGGCAGTCAAAGTGTTAAAGATCTAATTATTTGTCAGAGGCGGCATTCTAGTGTGAGCCACCGGTGGTACACCTGCGTGAACGTGTTAAATTATATTATATATTATACAAATTAATCCTACCAATGTATCTAAAATGATTATGTATAGTTCATATAATATTAATAAATAAAGACTATAAAATGTATTAGGAGGCAGAAGAGTGACAAATACAGAATCATAAACATTAAAAAAAGGGTTAAATTTAAAAAATCAAAAGTACGCAATAACCCCGTCGTTGACCGTCCAAATTAAATCTTAATCTAATCTAATTCTCAGATTGAATGTTTCGAAAAATACATTTGTTTTGATGTCTAATGAATGAAGGAAGTATTATGATACGGGATGACTTTAATCAATCCATTCCATCCTCAATGGAATGTGAAGCGACATTAGTTATATGTTGTGTAGATGTTAGTTTGTTTTGTTTAACGTCTTTTTATGCCACTAATGCTAATCGGACGATGCTAGAGAGGGAGTCCTAAATTTTGCCTATCCAGGTATAATTAGGATAGGGATCTTTAACGAGTACCTGACATCGTACAGGCTCGGGACCTCCATTTTACGTCCTATCCGAGGGACGGCATAGCCAAGGATTTTTTACTCCCATTAAAAAATCCTAGGGCCACCGCGGGACTAGAACCTGCGACCTTGAGTATTGTAGGTTGTCATGCTAACCACTATACCACAGGCGACCCCACTGTGTGGATGTTTTCGATTGTTGAGGACTGACTGAAATTCCTGTTGGCTGGTTGTGAAAGTAATCCCGTATCATAATACGTCCTTCATTCATTAGACATCAAAACAAATGTATTTTTGAAACAATCAATTTTTAAATTAGATTAGATTAAAAGTTTATTTGGACGATCAACGGCGGGTTATTGCGTCCTTTTGATTTTTTAAATGTTCCCCTTTTTTTAATGTTTATCATTTTGTATTTGTCACTCTTCTGCCTCCTAACACATTTTATATTCTTTATTTATTACTATTATATGAACTATATATAATTATTTTACTATATGTTTCATTTTATTTTCATATCATTATAAGATTAAAAAAATATCTACATAATGATAATTGTTAATATAAAGTAAGTGCTGATCATTGTCGACAAAAATAAGAAAAATCATAAATTTTTCAATTAGCTTCGATACTAAATTAAAAAAAAATGCTAATAAAAGCATTCTGAACGTTTTTATTATTAATTACTTTAATTGCATAGCTTTGACACCTAACTGTAGAGGCATAATTCAGAACCAGCCGCTGAAATATAGGACGATATAACGAAGCGAACGTCAATGAAACCCTTGGAGCCAAGCACTCCATCGTTACATTATTCTCTTTGGAACGTATTGCAAGACGTTGTTGCAAGCTCTAGAAAGCCAGAATAACCTTTTTTTCTTGATTTTTTGATAAATATCATAATTCAGATAATGGATCAGTTATGATACGCCCATGGGAGTCAGGCCATGAGATAAGAAACTGGAAAATACGCTGGAGAATGTCATAGATAGCTTTGTGGGTGGGTGTGATAATAACCCTCCCTGTTGGAAACTTAAAGGTTCCAAATCATTTGTTAGAGACATCGGGAAGTTTTTTTTTCTGAACTTGGAACACACTATCGCTGACAGTCTGGTCCAGCTTCACCTCTTTTTACCATTAGCTGAAAAAAAAAATATTTTCTTCACAGATTTTTCAATAAATAAATAATATGTAACAATGATCTCAAACTTAAAATTGTTAAAGTTCTCAGCAGAATATTTCAGTCCATCAATTAGGTGTATGAAATCTGAAGATACAATACATCTCTTGTTAATAATGAGTAAATACTATATTTATGCAAAAAAATAATGATAAGTAAATAAAAAATGAAGCTTTTTAGGTTGGGGGACAATTTGGAGGGGGGGGGAGCTGATTGAAAAAGTATATACGCATATATCTGATATAGAAGTATTTTATTTTCTGCCACAGAACAAATCTGCATGTACTTGTTCTGTATTACAGTATATGCATACAGTAATAACTTTTTTTTTTAATAAATAATACATTTACTCAAAATGGACTATGTAAAGTTTTTATAAACATAAAAGTATTCAAACAGAATTAAAATATACTGAATAACGACAACCTTCAATGGTTAGCTAATTGAAATCCTCAATCTATCAATACAACATGAGGCGATAAAATAGCTTATATGAAATTTTAAAAATCTGAAATTAATTAAAAAAGTGGGGAGGGAAATATTTTGATTCATTATTAGCTATAAATTATTTTATCACATGTTTCGCTTTATTATCAATTCAATGATAAGAACCAAGATAAAAAATAGAGATAAAAATTAATCACAATTTGGTAACGATGATAATAATTTAAATCCTTACAATGGCAAACTTAGAACAAAGAAAAAGGAAAGCAATGAAAATCGTCAATAAGCTAGATAATATTTAATTATAAATTTAAAAAAATATTGAAACATGAAACAGAATTAATTAAATTATTTTATTCTAATTAATAAAAAAGTTTTGTGAGTAATATTTTATTTTAAATTCTATCAGTTTATGAAGAAAAAAAAAAAGTACAATTTAAAATGATGAGATAAAGACTTTAAATTTATTTTTTAATGAAATCAACAATTGTATAATATGTAAAATGCTCCATGGCATTGAATGGTGCATTTTATTTTTTATTACAGTTTCAGTGCATTTTATTTTATATTATAGTTGTATAAGATGAAATCCACCTCAAATACCAAGAGTAGCATAAGGTAAACTGGTATCGTTCCATTACTTCGACGTAGGTACGATTATACAGTTTTAGAGGGACATGAAAGAAGAAAAAAAAAGGCCGATTCGGCAGGCAGACAGGTATCTATAATATAATCTAGTACTCAATAGTATATAAGTATAATATGTGATAATAATTTACTCGACCAAGGTGAAACCGGATACAACATTACAGTATATATATATATATATATATATGCTTTACTATTAATTTTTTATACTGTTTATTCTGTTAAAATTTACTATGTAGGAATTTAACATATTTCTAATTCAATTGTAAACATCTGCAAAATTAAAATATATTTTGTATGCCTTATAATAGCATGGAACATATATTTTAAATAAATAATTCGTCTCTTTATGGGGTTACCATAAAGATAAAACAAGAATAAAAATATACATTATATGTATATATATATATACTAAATGCCGACTCTTGATTCAAGGAGAAGTATCTGAAGGGCTTAGAAGTTCGAACAAGTTTAACCATTGGACTCACACCGATGTTTAACAATGCACTGGAGAAGATAATAAGAACGACGTTGCTTGAAAATGGAGGGGTGCACGTCGGAATGAATCATAAAATTCCTAGTATATGCAAATGATTTAGCTATCCTTGGAAATAGTCAGTGAATATTCAACCAAGAAGCTGCAGAACTACGAATGATAAACTGGTATGAAACCCAACATTGGCAGAGGCGGAGAAGGCTAGTTCAGGCGGTAAAATTTCTATAAATCCAACAGATACAATATATATACATATAAAAGGTGTCCCGCAGGTGATGCAAAAAAAACTTAGGGATCTTATGTAAAATTTGATTCTGAGCGAAATTTTTCCTATGAAAACGTGCCAGAATATGCGTCGTTTAGAAGAGCCAAATAACTATTTTATTTTTAGGCAAAGAGCGCTAATAGCTCTGGAATTTACTTATCGGTAAAATTTTACAAGTAAAAGTTTTAGGCAATTCTGCAGAATATGGCGCCAAGGAATTGGACGTACTGTATTTCTTTCAAGAGATATCTGTGTATTGTTCTTATGACCTAGTAGAACAGAATTACTGAATCCGTTCAGATCAACCCTGTGTAAAGCTGGAGGTTTTTCTCGGAATTCAAATACCAATAATTCTTGCTTTAAGAGATTTTCCTTTTCAAAAAAATGATTTAAGCCAAGGACACTAGGTTCTATTTCTTGGAGTAATTTTGTTCAGAATTTTACGGTCTAGAGGTTTTATGTTTTGCGACCATCGATGTTTGTGGGCCGATGTTTTGCGACCATCGATGTTTGTGGGCTGATGTTAACATCGATCTTTTGGATAAAAAAAAAACAATATATATGCTCTTAACATCGATGCTTTAACAATATCAAAATTGTTTTTAACATCGATGTTTGACATTATATTGGATATATTAGCTCTGCTCTTCCCATCCTTTCTTGTTTCTGTAAAATTTTCAACTTCAAATAAGTTAATAAAATATGAAACCGCAAAACCATAGTATCTTAATTGAATTACTTATTTAATGCAGCTGCTCGCAAAATCTTTTAAAATGTTCACCTGAAATACGATTATCTGTATATACTATGGAAACGATATTAATGTATGAATATGTTTGGGTACTAACAGTTGAATCTTTAATAAATGAATATGAAAAACCAACTATGTTGAAAACATCGATGTTTTTATTAATTAATTATGAAAAAGAAACATGCTTTGCACTTAAACGTCGATTTAAATACGTCTGGGTTCTAATATGTCAATGTTTAAAGAATGTATAAATTAAAAACCATCGATGTTCAAAACATCGATGTTTTGCCTTCGATGTCGCATCTTTAGAGGCGTAAAACCCTTGTGTCATCAATGCCTATAGGAGACTTTATTCAGAAACGTTCCTAGTAATAATATTAAAATTATTTGCTCGTATAAAGCTTGTAATTTAGTTTTATATTGCATCAAACATTACTTTATTCTAATAATCTTAAATATAAAAGACACAAATTGAGCCTGTATCCATTTTAAATCAAGATCGGTGCACAATCCGTTAAATTTATATTCATGTTATAGTGGGGAGTTCTATAGTAGCTGTTGAATGCAACCTATTTTTTCTTTTTGAGGCTATTAGAGTGGCTAGACAGTAATATTTTACGTGGGGACGGAGGCTAGCTGTGTGTTGAATGAGGCGAGATGGTGGGGGAACGACCTTCACAGCTAATAAACGACAGAGTGGCTGAGGATTGGTGCAACGAGAGACCTCCCATGGTCCACTGCAACGGGGGACCTTCGTATCATCGAAAATAATTGTGATGAGAAATTACACCGAGAAAAGAACCGGGTAAGGAAAAGAATGAGACCTACGAGAATATCCCACACTACAACAGCACTATGTTTATTTTATGTTTACGAATATAGTAATTTACGAATAAATTCCTCTGGGCTCATGAAGTCCTAATGCAGATCTACGTGTTTGGATCCAAACGCAGGCTCCCAAATATATAAAAAACTTTTGACTGAAAATAATGAATAATAATTTATCATCCTGTAACAAAAAACATTCTTCTATCTTCTAATCCTTCATTTCATTACATAAAATCAATACTTTATTGGTTTACTTATTATATATATATATATATATAAAGAGAGAGAGAGAGAGAGAGAGAGAGAGAGAGAGAGAGAGAGAGAGAGAGAGAGAGAGAGAGAGAGAGAGAGAGAGAGAGTGAGAGAGAGAGAGAGAGAGAGAGAGAGAGAGAGAGAGAGAGAGAGAGAGAGAGAGTGAGAGAGAGAGATTTTTTTTAAAGACTTTTCAGGCCTTGCAGATTTTAGCCGTCTGAACCACATCCTTCACCACCTTTCCCAAACTCAGGCTACAGCATAACCAGTTAACTGTGTGCAGCTCTGCAGAATTTTAGTGAATTCAGAATCATCTACTTTTAGTCTACCACAAGGTCTCTTGCCCATATGAGATATGGATTTCATGAATAAATAACACTTTCTTTTAGAAGTTTTTTATTTTTTGTTTTCTTCCATTCATTCATTATTGCTGTCCTATCCTATTTTAGATTACTTCTGTTATCGTCTAGAAGAATTCTTTTTCACGAATCTTTCATCTAGGGTGCGGGTTAGTGTCCAGTTCTCACCGTATAATATAACTGACTTTATCCTTGTTTATCGTAACAACCCTCAATTAAAGATTTACAGAAATTTGGTGCGATTTTATTTCCTTAGGCATGTCATTGATGGATTTTTTAAAAATATTTTGCATATTTAAGATTCTCTTATGGCTCGAATTTCTGAGATTGTCACAGACATCTTTATAAATAATTACGCGTAGCCCTATATTTGGAAAACTATACAATATTTTCATACAAACAGAATATCGAGATTTACGAACTAATAAGTCATTTTGGACACTTACGATAGATGAAAACGTTGAGTTCCTAGGTCCCATAAGGAGTGATTTATGATTTAGGCGCCCAAAACGGAGAAACAAACTACATAGATAGATCTATGGATCTATGGATCTATGGATAGATCTATGGATAACTATGGATTCCAAGTTTCAAGAATGTAAAGATTTATTATGAAAAGTAGTTATAAACTTTGTAACGAACTAATGAGAAATATAAAAATAAAGATGCTACGCTACGGTAGAACCAAAAATCAAAAAACATGCTAAGCTGCTGCTAATTTCGCATAAATTTTATATTAATGTCTAAGTTCAAACCATATATATTTCAAAAGAACATTGTTGCATATATATATTAATTATTCCACTAATTAACCACTTGGTTAGATGTAGAATATTATAAATTATGAAAGATAAATAAATACAAACATTAAAGAGCTCATGAGAATTTCTATAGCTGAATTAACTGTGAGCTCCAAAACGGTAGAACGCCTACCTTTGCATAAACCCAAAGTTTCGAATGTAGGCAAACATGTCGTAATAGGGTTAATCACCTGCGTTGTATTCCAAAATTAAACCTAAAAGTAAAAGTTAATAAAGACAATACTGCAACCTCGCCATGATTCATTCACACTACATGAATAGTGCTTCATGGCTGGCTGAAGGTAATCACAATCCCCCATTATCTAATTATAATCGCTCATAATCACGTTTCGCTTAGACATAAATTAAAGCTAAAATTATCATAAAACTGAAACGATAAAATTTGCTCACATTGCAATAAATAAACCAAAATTTTAAAATTGCAGCTATCAACTCAAATTTCGTGACTTTAGTAATATACTAAATCAAATCGTAGAAAAATAGTCCAAATTATGATTATTTTTTTTAGTTTAATGCACCGTCATACCTTCTCATAGGGCAACGAGGTGCGACCAGAGCTAAGCAGTTGTATCCTATTTTGACCGGCTGATGCCATTCTGTATACTATTCAATCTTATTATTCGCTGGTACCGATAATAATAGGGTTTATTATTACCCATCTAATATGATAAAAGTGTACTGAAACAAATAATTTTGTACTAGCAAATAATAATAACAATATTATTTGTACAGTAGGAAATTTGTTAACATTAGTAATACTAGTAGCTGATCTTAAGAGTCTCTACAATATTTTTAAAGTTAGTTTATGCCTATCCATCAGAAGTCAAATGCTATTGACTCAAATAACCTACTTCCGTCAATTCAATTTTGATGAGATTTTCATGAATAGTGCAATAGGAATTATATTATTATTAACAAAAAAGTTTCTTTGATACACTTTAAAAAAAAAAAAAAGTGTTTTATAGACAGATTAATTAAATCCATAGCAAGAAATCAGATATGATCACTGAAGTTAAAAATATATATATTACTCTTGTATATGAGGCCTCAACTTTTAAAAGTCTATTTAATTGTTTTTAAGTTATATTTTTAAATATCTTAAATTTGGCTACAATAAAATTTAGTAAAAATTAATTCACTGCACAAAACACAAAGCTACAAAGATGGCTTTCAGAAATTTAGTATACCAATGAAAAACTTTTTACAGAGTTTTGGAATTTGTTTTTGCTAAATTTCAGAATTATTATTTATCCCATTCTTAAATTAGACGTTTCCGGTGTTCTTTTAATTCATGTTTGCAAAAGGGTTGCTTAAAGGAAAGCAAATTAGCTCTTTTTTTAAGGAAATAAAATTGAAATTTCGGTTGCCTTTCGGGAGCTTTCGTTTGAATAATAATGATAATGTTTAATGCAGTCACTAAAAGTTTTTCAAAGTCTAATGAACAATGATTGACGTTGGTCTGTATGAGAAGGGTTATAAAAGATCATTAGCGTCAAGTTTGCGAAAGGGGGAGGAGTAAGTCATTGATTAGGGATACACCCCTTTCTACACTAACGTTCCACCATAAAATTCAGGCTTAAATGATATAGAAATATCCAAAGATTGTTCACAAGCAGTAATTACAGCCTTTAATCTCACTTGGAATGGAATTTATTAGATCAGTATTATTTTCTATTGTTTGTCGGGGTCACCTGTGGTGTAGTGGTTAGCATAGCCAACTACTGCCCAGTAGGCCGTTTTAGTAAAAATGCTGTTTCAGTCTGTTTCTAGCTTCCTTGTAGAACGTTTGTAGCCCTGAAGATGCCTGAATAGGCGAAAATTTGGCTTATATGTGCATGATTAGGTGAGTTTTGGAAGTAATACGAGACTTTGAGGCCTAGCCTTCTATATCTATAATTCTAATAGTTTCTTCCTACATACTTGTTTACTAAAAATTATTATTATTATTTAGAAAAATCTATGCTCACCTCTTTGAAATTTTTTTTTCTATTAGGCTTTATCGTCATTTGCTCAGGAGTTGAAGATTTAGGCCACTGAATTACAACAGACTTTTCCCACTGTGCGAGGTTTCAGGATACACTGCCCCATTTTTAGGATACTTTAACCCACTCCCATTCTACTGCACCTAACTTTTTTTTTTTTTTTCATATTCCATTCCATCCGTAGTCTTTTCAGATATATACAGCGGTATGTTAATTTAGTATTTTATCACTTATTTTACTTCTCAAATTGAGCGTCCTAAATCTCTAATTTCATTGTCAGAAATTTAAAAGTCGTCGATTTAAAAGGATAATATAAATAAAAACCTTCAGAGATGAAAAAGAAGAAAAACAAAAGGGTAGGGGAGAGCGGGGTTGGTTGGCAACAGTTTTCACTTTTTTGATTGTTGAGTCATTCCTGTTAATATAATCCCAATATGGTTGATACCACTGTAAACCCCACGTATTAGAGTACTTCAAGTATTTTTTTCAACACATAATATTTAACACTATGGTCCTAGGAAATTTAAGAATTCGTCAAGCCAGAGTATGCCAATTAACCCCCCATGTGGGACAGGTTGGCCTAAAAGGTAGTGTTGTTTGGCCATCTCATTCAAGTACTGCCTGACACATATTATTGTTATTAAAAGCTGCACTATAATGGCATAAGAATTTTAATAGGTTTTTAACAGCTATTAAGGGAAAATAGAATAACAATTGGCTGTATTTTACCACATGGCTTCATTTATTTCAATTGAACAAAATTACATAACATTTCAAACAGCAGAAATTAGAAAAATGTAATGGCTTGGAAGCATCATTGTGTTAGAACAATGTAAACAAAATTTTCATAAAACAAAACGAATTTAACACATCTTTAAAAACTTTAGGATAAATATTCTCTGGCCATTCAATCGTATCATGAGAAAGTGTCAGCGGTGCACTAGTTTAATTTTCATGGTAGCCAGGTGTGGCTGGCTCATCAATAAGCTTCGATTGCGGCTGAAGGTGATCTTTTATGTCATTATCTTTTTCGTTGTTCCTATGTCCATTATGTTTTTCGTTAGATTCCATTTAAGTTTAGACTGTCGTCTCTTTTTGGATAGGAAATATTGCTCTCCTCCTCTTCGCTAGAACTAAAGACAATTGGTAGTTTCACCTTTGTTTATGTTTACCTTACTTTTGTGACTTTCTACTGCGCCAACAAACCCCAGTTGAATATAGCCAACTAACCCCACAGGAGATATCATATGAAAGATGGCTGCCAGGAGAGGGGAGAACAACCAAACAAGAAACTGGTTAGTTGAAAGTTTAGGTTTTTCAAAGGAGTTTGGGGCTATGTGAACAGCATCAATGAGTCAAATGTTTTGCCATGCCTGAAAACCAAATTTACTGAAAATATAAAAATTTACTTAAATGTTGTAAAATCAATCAATGAAGCACACACTTCTCTACACTGTTAGCATCAGGCTGAAACCTCAGGACAGGACTCCCGAGGTCGAGCGGGTCAGATGGTACGATTGTGGCGCCTTCACAACATGTGTGACGGAAATTATAAGCCAAAGGCCAACCTACCCCCTATGCCAACCAACCCCGCTCTCCCCTACAATTAACTCTTCAGCTGCTCCAAACTCAAGCGATGCAATTTTGAGGAAAAAGTTAGAGGGCACCTGGAACAACGAATGACTTAAAAGTTATTTAATTTATAGAACTATGAGCATGTTCAAAGGAAGAAACGCACTAAAATACAAACGACAGGAGCAGTTTTTTTTTTATCCTAAAGTAAGTACGGATAATTTACTAAGTAACTAAACATACTATTTTACTATGTTTACTAAAGTTACTAGAAAGAATACGACGCAAACATAAACTAGACATAGGTCACTATTTGTGTACTGGTGTTATCAATACGAAAGTGTATTGATAGACGTTGAGGCCTAACCTTCTGTATCTTATATTATATATTATACTACTATTTTATGCTACCGGTACATAGTTATTATCGTAATTAAAAGATGCGTTTTAAATTAATTATTTAGGGTAATTTTAAATTTCGGGTACGTATTTAGTATTGCGGAGGCTTAATGGTTGCTTGCTAGCTCGTGGGCAAGTTAGATAACGATTATTTATGACATTATTAAAGCTTTGTCACAGTTGTTGACTTTGTGACGAAACTTATTAATGTAATAAGTACTTGACCTACCTGCGCCATTACGCAACCGACGATTCCTAACAGCAGAAGACAGTCACACGATTATGATAATTAAAATTATTACAATTCGATTGCCCATACCGAAAATTTCTTACTGTATACATAAATTATTGAATTGAATTGAATCATTATAAATATTACTATAAAATACATGAATTGAACGATTCAAACAAATGTAACGTATAAATTAGTGGCGGATAAAATATTTTTAGAGAGAGACCAAGCGTGGATGACAACGGGAGTTACTAAGATAACTAAAATAAGTGATTTTACCATTAATTTGCGGTTCAGCATTAATTAATATAATTTAAATAAGGACCCTTAATAGTTATCTATATATACCATCATGTATATTTTTATTTTATTTTTTTTTTTTTTAAACCTGTACCACTACAACCCATAAAGGGTCTTGGGTTCAGTACTATGTAAGGAAGAGTACTGTTTCTTGGTCAGCGGTCGTGCAAGGAGGTGATTTGACCGTGATCACGCTCAACCGCCAGGTTTTTCCCCTTAATTTTTCAATTAAGGGTACCCACTTTATAGAGGCTGGGTTTGCCCCGGGAGGGTCTCTCGGCCCACGAGACGAACTGTGGCGAATAATAAAGATATCATAAGCCATGTCAGATTCGAACTCGGGACCATAAGCACAGCAGTCCACTGCCTTACCAGTGGGCTACCCCGTTCCCCATCATGTATATGCCTCTGTTATAAATTAACATCAATTCACTATTATACGACAAAAAATAGAAGTTTATATGTTCATTCTGCAATAAAGGAGAGATAGAAAATACATTTTCTGGCCATATGCCCTGTTTTAGCGGAATTCCGAATGAAATGTTTCAATAATAAGAACCAATAAAACAATAACGAACTTATTGAATACTTAAATGGTAAAAACTGGGGTAACATAATAAAATATAGTAAAATAGCGAGGGCCTACAGAACAACTTTAATAACAGAGTTTAACTTCTAAATTCATTGAAATTCAGTAATTTATGAAAACAATTAAACTAGGTAATAAACATAAACATAGTATGTATTCAGATACTGTATTTTTGCTTTAGTTGCATTTGTTTTCTTATTTAAATTAGGAAGTAGTTTTATTAACATTAGGATAAAACAAAGCAACAATAAAAATTTTAAGCCATTAGTGGTAAGTTTGATTATTTACATAGGAGCATACTGTGGATTTGTTTGCTTTTGTATGTGTATATATTTTCATTAATTGTATATATATATATATATATATATATTATTTTTTTTATTTTTATATTAACATTATGTATTTAATATCAGTAATCAATACCGGGCTAAGGGTCAAGAGACCAAGCCCTAATAATGTTTGCTATATTTTGCACTCATGTATAATAACTAAATAAAAAAATATAAGTTTAAGAAAAAAAAGTTATTTTTCTTTTAATTTTATACTAATACTTCTTTTATATTTATAGTTGTATTACGACTAAAAATATAACACGTAATTTGATAATTACAAAATTAGTATGATCCGGGTAGCAGTAATGTCACATAAAATGGAATAAATTATTTACTTATATTTAATTGATTAATAATTATATTAAACTATGCAGACGTTTTGGCTCAATTTGCTGTCATTCTTATGGGATATAAATTAAAAAGTTCTCGTCCACCTAAATTCACAACAATTTAAATTTTATTTAAATAATTAACAAATATTTATAATAAAGCGTCACTATTTCAGGGTGTGTGAATATAGAAAAAAAAATTTATCAACTCGTTTTTGCCATGCATATGTTATTTTTTAATAATTAAATATTTATAAAAATTTGTTTTTCTTTCTAAGGTGTTATTGCCCAGATTTGTCACCTCCTGGTATTTTAACTTGACGTTTTTCAATAGAATAATTTTAAATTTTTTATAAAATATATTCATGTTCTTGATTATATCTCTGAAATGCTAACGTTTTAATGTAATTATTATTTACACAGGACAGGAGATTACCAAGGAATTAAATAAAATCAATATACACACAGACTTCTAATAAAATTTAGACGGTATATATTTAGTGATTATAATTCAAAACGTACTATATGAGAAAAAATATTTATTATGCATATCAGACTGTTATCCCAAAGATGACTAATTATTTATAATTAAAACTAAGAAAAAACTGAAAAGAAAAAAAAGGAAAATACATATTTTTCCAGAATTAGAAGCAATCATTTTTCCTTGAGTACAGTAAACTTCGTCAAAAATATTAAGCGGTAAGATATTTGAAACGAATAAACTATTCTCCTAAACTAGCAAATAATTTTAGTAAACATAGTAAATTATAGTCGTTATAATTTTTTTTTTTTTTTTTTTTTTTTGTTCAAAGCTAACAAAACACAAGAAACAAACCAAGAATAGATGCGCGTGGATGTTTTTGGCAACGTTACAACATTATCGCGTTTATTTATATTCTGGTATAGGCTTCCTCCGCTTCAGTTAACCTGTTCCCGGTCTAAAACATCCAGCTCCAATCCGTTTGTTCTGGGATAGTTTTGATGAAACATTCCAAGATTTTTTTTATTTATTTATTTTTTTGGCGGACACGTTCGAATTCGCTATATAGATGAATAGGAAATCGAAATTGAAATGGGAGGGCTGTGATTGCATTCCAAATGCCTCCACGAGGCCATATTCATTTCAGAAGCTTCCGAGGATATCGCCAATTGCTAGAATGAGGTTAAGTGCTCGCTGTTTGCAACGGCGCACAGTGCTTTGACCTATGGACAAAAATAAAATAAAAATCGTTGTTATTTTTTTTTTTTTTTTGTAGTTGCATTTAAAATATATGTAATTTTTTTTTTACATTTAATTGTTTACAATATTATTATTATTTATTTACATTTTAGCCTCTACCCGTAAGGGTCATTGGCTTTAATGTTTCCTGTTTATATTTTATTGTAGTAATTTGTTTCTTTTAAGAATTTGAATAACTTAAGGGCCGAAGACTCTTCATCTCCCAGTATTTGTTTAACAGTATTCGGTAGCTTTACCTTTTTCCGTGTATCATTATGTTGTACACAATCTAGTAACAAGTGTTTTGTACTCTGAGTTGTGTTGTTGCACATTTGGCAGGTGGGTGCTTCAAGACCTTTGAGTAGGTATGTATGTGTGAATGCGCAGTGCCCTATCCGCATACTGTACAATACTACTTCTTCTCTTCTCGATCTTCTATTGGTTGTGACCCATTTGCTGCAATCTTGTTTTATTTCCGCTAGTTTCGATGGTTTACTCATCCAATTTTCTTCCCAATTTTTTTTCATAATCTTTTTTAACTGGTGGATCCAATCCTCGTGGGTGATACTGTTTATTTGGATTATGTTGATTATGGATACAATATTAAATATAAAACTATGAAATGTTTGAAAAAAATGTTGAAATCTTATGATCTCGTGTTAGTTGGCTAGGGATTTTATTTGTATCTGGTTAAATTAGTTATATGTAAAAGAATATATTACTTTGGAATGTTATAGATGATGTACATCCGATTATCTTAAAAATAAAACATTACAATTATATCCAAAAAAACTTTTTTTTATTAATATAACTAAATTCTAACGCTCTAGGTATGTGTAACGATCATCTGTGTGATAAAGTTTGACTTTTTTTTTTAAATTCTTAGTTGCAATCTAATTCGCATCCACGAAAATAGAAAATATTAGTTATTATATTACATATTAGTTAAAAATATTATTTTTAAATCGAATTAATTGAAGAATAAAAAAAAAGTTAAGCAGTGACTAAAATTAGGTCCTTAAAATCAAATAAACTTTAGTAGGTTTATTACCAATTCTCAATGCATTTTATTCTTTTAAACTTAAGATTCACTCTCCTCATGAATCATTTTTATTGAGATAAGACGTTGTTGGAAGAAATGGGCGATACGTATATCAATATAAAGTTTAATTCTCTACCACGAATTAATTAATGGAAACGTGTGGCCTTTCAGGTTGCCTGTGTTACCTGACGTCTCATTTTAACGCAGGTAAAACATTCAACCGTAAAGTCGGATGACTTGTCCAGATATGTTATGACTCGCAACAAGTTATATCAAGAACCAAACAATAACGTGATTGTTTCTATAATATCGCAATTTAACCTTAGAATCCATTAAACTCATACGAATGACTCAATTCCTATGCTTGAATTGACAATTCAGAAGTTAGCATATCCGTACAATGTTATAATCAAAATCAGGAATGGATTATCAACTAGGCTCGATCAGAAGAAAATCGTAATAAACATGCTGAAGGAATCGCAGCCGCAATTGGCCAGAAGACCCAAAAAAAACTAACTTTTTTCATTCTTCCTCTCATTTCCGATCATTGAAAGAAAAGTTTGATGCGGGACGGAGGAAATAGGAATGAAGAAATATTTACAACAATGAGAAAGCTAACGGAGGGGGATCTCGCTTGGTGGAAGTTTCTTCACAGTTTTTCCTAAATGCCCAAGGTCTGAGTGACCCCACTCAATTCTTCCATTCCCAGCCAAGCTCTTCACCGTCACAGTTAAATAAACAGTTAAATAATAATACATACAATCAAGGACTTCACCCAATTTTATTTTAAAACGGAATTCTGTTATATAATTTAATTCCGTGTAAATCAGTATTTTCCCATGACGAATTATCTAAATTTATTAAAATCTTAAACCTCTGACTTCTCAGTCAACTATTCCCATATTTTCAAATTAATTATACTGCTCAACAATTAAAATTACCATATAGTGGCGGACCATAATTTAGGGGGTTTTGGAATGCGCTGAATCCAGGGATCACAATTCTCTCGCTTAGCTCTTATTTTAAAGATAAGACATTTTAAACATAAGACTGTAGCTCTTAAAAAATGTTATTCGCTCGAGGGTCACCATAAATTCTAATGTTATATTTACAAATATGAACTCGGGTTTTGATGACTTTTGCCAACTTTTGATAATAAAACAAATAGAAATAACATAAAAATCACATTAATTCAATTGCGTTTTACACAAAATGTAAAAGTCATGGGGGAGGGGGACGATTTTCTTTAAGGAAAAGCCATTTTCACAGTAAAATGTCGAAAATATGATAGACAAAAATTATTTTTGAATTAATAGGTAATTTTTATATAATTTTTTTTACTTTTTACTTTAAGAAAACAGAAGCAGTCTTTTTTCAAATACCGAGTTAGTATTTTAAGTACCCCATAGCATGAAAAATGATGGTGGCGCGAGTGGGTAACATTTTTTAAGCGGCAGAGCTATTTTTAACATTAGCCATTAGATAAAAAACGTCTTAAGCGCTTTATGTACAAAACAGGAGCAAAACAAAAGAACCGGTAGCCAGTTTTGGATTCGGTGCAAAAACCCCCAAATTGATGGTTCGCTTCCATTAGCCAATGTCATTTTTGACCAGTGCTGTCGTTAAACTAGATATAATATGGTAGTATAGACCCCTCTGTAAAGAGATCTAACTTTCTAATTTAAGTTGCATTTTCGTATTTAGCTATATAAAATTAATAAGAGAACGCCCCTTTTGCGAAAGCTCTCTGCATCTTTTGAGTGTACTCTTATAATGATGTACCTGATTTCACAAGACATTTCATCCCATAAATATGGAAATACTGCTCTCACCCGGTGACTGTTGCGGATGGTAGTCAAAAAGCCTAAGTTTGCTCCATAAGATTGAGCTCTAGAGAAAATGCTGGAAGTGGCAGATGAGAAATCATAAGACATTGATAGTCAACTCTTGCTCTGTGAATTCGCGCATTGTCGTTTAGAAAACGGATAAGTATTGGCTGAATATGTGCCTGGTTAGTGGAATGCACTCCTCTTTAATTATTTGAACATAACAAACTGCAATGGTTACGATTGACAATACGGAAAGAGTTCGAGCTCCTGAGTAGGTGCAGGCCTACACCATCATACTCCTATCTTAAAAATGCATTGAAGAAAGTAGCGTTGTACACATTCTCTGTTATCAGTAGATTCTACTGATATTGCTACTATTGCTGTAAATACGGAATCGTTACTCATCCGGGGACATTACAGCATTACAATTTGTATCGTTGTATAGGCGTTTGATGCACCATAATATCTGGAGTCACTAGTGATATTCTTGTGCTACAAGTCGTCTTAAAGGGATGATAGACCAAATCTCCGAAAACCATTAAAAATTGTTTGTGTTCATATGGGTTTTTGCAGAACATTCAGCTTTTCATTTAGGAACCATTAGGCACTTTGAAAAGGCTTACGCTATGCAGTAGTAACACTACTTCTGTTATTCCCTGGTACCGTGATGTGCTGAGATCGCACCTATTGGTACTTCCGCCCACTATGAATCAAGCTAAAGCCTGGAAGGCCACACTCAATAAGGCGAAAGCTGCATAAGCGATAAAACCTTTTGTAAATTTTTGGTTTAACACGTTCACGACGGCGTGTACCACCGTTGGCCCGCACTAGACTGCCGCATCGGGCACTTTAGTCAATCACAAAACTTTCAACGACGATGTATAACGAGGTAGGATTATATTGTTTATTTTATTATTGTTGGATTGTCAATACTGCATATTGCCTTTGAATAACTTCCGTCCAATAGACCGAAAATCATTAAGTTCAGCCGCCAATAGGCGAGGAGTGTGAATTACAGTCTCGGCGTGTACGTGTTAAGATGATAAGATGATCATTACATCGTTAAACAGAATATTAATGGATTTTAATTGAAAAAAGTCGAACTATTCGTTTAAATAATGATTATTCTTCGTGTTGAGTGTCTTTTCGTAAATAATTAATTAACAATACATAATATTTGTTAAGTATTTGAATTAAACGAACAAACAAAATAAGCAGTAATCGTAAATATCCCTATTAATTTTTGGGTAGTTTATAAAGAACTCAATAACCGATTTAGCCCGATCGATAGCCATAATAATAACCCGCTTTTTGCCAACCTCTCTTGGGAAGGCAGTCCTGATAATAATACCCGATAATCCTCCGAAATAAGATCGCTTTAGGACCTTTTAGTTTAGAAATACTTACTGTTTGAGCGCTATTAAAAGTTAGTTTCTCGAGAAGTCTGTTCATGTCATTATTCTTATTTTCAATTTTTTTTTTTTTTTTTTTTTTTTTTTTTTTTTTTTTTTTTTTTTTTTAGGGGGATTGAATGGTATGTTATACATAGGCAACGAAGCCAATTTTCCCGCACATACATTTCATATATTAATATATTTTTTAAATTTACTGAGAGTAATTACTTTCATTTTAAGCCATCTATAATCTATAGAAATAACACAGGTCTACAGTGGTCTTGGTGCCAAGAGTTTTATAGCTGATTCTGAGTATATTTGATGCGCTGAATCCAAATTTGCCATTAGTTTTCCTCTACCAGCTATAGTCCTTGAGATATATAAATGGCGTGACTTACCTTTTAAAACAGAATTACTCGAATACATATGCAGGTTAATAGCAGTTGGAAAAAAAGCTTACATATTAAAATTCTTTACATAAAAAATTTTAAATAAATTAAAACCATATAAAAACACACATTATTTACATAATCACTTTGCAACTTGACCAATTACATTTCAAAGAGACTCTATTTCACACTTCGGAAGCTTCTTTTGCGTGACTTTCATGATTGTTTCTTCAAACAGTCTCGTTTTAGGTTACAGCAGTAATCTGCCATCATGTGGGTATCCCAGTACACCATAACAAAAAGTAATTAAAATGATTTGCCGGTAAGTAAATCATACTAAAACGCGTTGTTATAAGTTATTACTAGATGTTATTATTTTTTAATTCTTAAAAACGATTATATACAGCTAGCTAATAGTTTAATATTCTAAAATAAGGACAAAAGCGTGCTAAAATAATTCATTTACACATCTGTTTCGGATTGTGTTATCTATATCATAGGTATTTAAATTTAAATTAAACTACTGTTAAGGTATGCTGAAGCTAAAAAATTAGAGCTGATAGAAAAAATCTGATTGCATTATTGCAATCAGCACCCCGAACATAGTTGAAATGAGCTATAAGATCCTAGGCACCAAAAAAATTTTACGCAGGATGCTACGTATAGTAAGCTTTAGTATAGGGAACCCTTGGGTACACAAAAAGATAGGAAAAGTACCAGACCAACAGGCAGACGAAATTTTGGGCGGGCTAGTCGAGCGGAAGGAGTTTGTAAGTTTAAATCCCGAGCGCAGAATGTTTTTTTTCACAACTCAGCATTAAGTAATCAACTCGGGAAAACCCCATAAATTCGTAAAGACTCGGAATGGAAGGGGAAAAAATAGAGATAGAATTATGATTCATGCAAGTATCGTTGTTTAAAAGATGAAATATTAATTTTGTTAGCATATGTTTATGAATATAACATTAACACATTTATTTGAATAAATAACTAAAACATTTACTTTATAAGGTTTTCCCTCCGGTTGTTATAAAAAAAAATAAAATAAAAAAAAAAACACTTTAAACTAAAAACAGTACACTTATTTGTTTACAAAATATTAAGAACTTTATAAAAATCATGTAAACAAATACCATTGTCCTAGTAAGTTTGTAAGAATTATATGTGTAACTTTATTCCACTAATTTTTTTTCCAAAACTTCAGGGGGGTGTCATACAACATATTCCCCCCTCAAACAGCCACTGTTACTTCTTGATCAGCAATATTGGTTGTGTGGTTAGAAAAAAACGCACTTTTTGTTCAAATCTCAATGAAATAAGTATTCAATGGAAAAATAACTCGTAACGCATGGAGAAATAAGACTAATGGAGAAATGGTCTGTATAGAAAAAGTAAATTGAGTTGTTACGGAGGTATTTTTAAGATAAAGCCTAGCAATGGGCAATCCTACATCGAGTGGGACAACATACCATACGTTGCAGCGTTCCCGGATGTTCTCCTCAGTGAACATACTAACTGCAGACGTCCCCTTCCTTTCAAACATGATTCCCTAATATTCCAGTTTTTACAGAAAGTATTATATACATTTAGGTACATGTACGATTATTAACTTAACGATGATCTTGGGTACAGGGGCGGTCCAAGAACGGGGATATGGGCGATCTATCCCCCCACTCCGAAATTTCGAAAGAAAAAGAAAAGGTTTTTAGTATAAATTTACGCATATCATTTTCTATTATTATAGTATCTATGCACATGAATTTAATAAGGTTCATATTCATTCATAAATAAGTGTCCTGTTTTTGAGCTTCATGAATTTTTTTTTATACTGCCCAATACCCTTCCATAAATTTATTTTTGGGGCTAACACTGCTTTAGTAACTTAAGTGCCGGTAAACATTAAATTTGATAATGCATAATTTTAAACGATTAATGGCATACCAAGCATACTTTAGTCACATGAAACTATATATATATATATATATATATATATATATATATATATATATATATATATATATATATATATATATAGGAAGTTTGTATCTAATCTTAAAGTAAAAAGAATTGCAGACGTTACGGATCTTAGGGTACAATGTTCAGGTAGTTGATTTCCACGGCCGTGAAGTCGAATTTCAGACTCAAGGTTAGACTTACTCCTGAAGGTAAGACTGCACAATGCAATGCTCTCCTGCCAGGAAACTATAATATGTGAAAATATTATATGTGTATGAGCGTTCATCCCAAGTGGTTACTTCGATGATTTTAGCGATTATTGTTCTCAGTTATGATTTTCTCATTTTCTAAGATCAGTAATTTTATTTTTGTATAATTTTAGAGGTAGGGAAAACTATGACTTAGTAACTAACATCATAATATTGAAAGGAAAAAAAACGGTTAAACCGTTTACTAGTTTTTATCGATAACCTACATCCCTATTCACAAGATCATTTTTAATGGTTTTTCAGCCCGCATCAAGATTTTTTTCTTTTATAATAAGTATTTTTTAAGCAGATGTTACACTAAAATATAAATTGAAATAAATTACTTTAAAACTCCCCAGAAACTGTTTTATCTGCTCACCACCTATTTCCAGAAGTTTGACTTTATTTTTTTTTATTTAAGTTAGAAAAGGTTTTTTATGCGAATTAAAAGTCTTCCCGTCTTTTTTTTTTTTTTTTTTTTTCTGGTCTTCCCAAGGCAATTTATTTGATTTTTTAGGGGAAATTTGTGATATCACAAGTAAGTAATTTGATGAGTAGCCATACATATGGTTTTCTTTTATAATAAGAATTTTTAAGCAGATGTTACAATAAAATATGAATTGGAATAAAGAATTTTAAAACTCCACCACAACATGACTTTTCACAGGGGTTTGGATTCTTTGATAATTCAGCATAATTTCTTAATTTTCTTATAAGTAGTTTTATATTTTAAAAACTGTTTTATCTGCTCACCACCTATTTCCAGGAGTTTGGCTCCATTTTTTTTTTTTAATTTAAGTTGGTAAAGGTTTTTTAACCAAATTAAAAGTTTTCCAATTTTTTTTTTCTTTTTCGTTTTTTTTAATTTCGTGATGTCACAAGTAAATAATGTAATGAGTAGCCATACATAAGGTTTTTAACCAGTTATTTCGATAACTAGTATTTATCGATATCCTACATCCCTATTCCCAACAATATTTTCAATCGCGTTTCATTCAGTAGGTATCAAGATTTTTTCTTTTACAAAAAGAATTTTTTAAACAGTTATAAACAAAAAATAAATTTAAAATAAAGTTTATAGCTGCTCCACAATAGACTTTAACGAAGGTTCACATTCATTGATAATTCAGATTGCTTTTAAAAAAAAATTTATACTTAGTTATACGTAAAATTCAAGGGAAGGTGCTTTCAGTCCGTATCGAAAATCAGAGAAAACTATGAAACTTCAGCAGGATCTTGTGAATGCTACAGCCAGGACCACCCTGTAAGAGGTTGGTCCCAGCAACAACTAAACAGGCTAGTGGATCGATACTTCCAAAAGCGATAAACATCCTGTGGGGGAACAGTAGAGCTGTGCGGATTGCCTTTTTGTGGAATGCGGGACTCTGTCACGAGTGATCTCATCAGCCCTTCCTCACGGGGGAAGTAAATTAAGTAATAAAAATAAAAGAATAAAGTAAAGTAAGGAAATCCTCGATTTCCAAGGGATGCCCAGCCCAGACGGAACAATAGGAACATGTTCCATAAAAACCTTGGATGTAATCATAATCCAACTCTCATAAGCCGCGTACACACATTACTCAAAACATGGCAAACACTGCCGTTTAATTTCGCTGTTTGTGTTTCTGCTCCTCTTTTTTTTTTCTTTTTCTTTTTAAATATGAATATTTTAAAGAAATGTTACACAATAAAGTAAATGGTAATGAAGAAGTTTACAGCTCCCCCAGAACCATGGACGTCACCAGCATCAAATTATTGGGGTAGACGAAGAATCAATATTCTCATAGATAGGGTAGCTAGAAATTGGAGAGGCTAAAAGTTGAAATAATAACGCCTGAAAACAATTGTTGAGTCATTAAACTCCTTATCCAACGACGTGTTTTAAAGGTACCTATTAGGTCTCTTAAAACTTGTCAATTTATGTCTCAGTTAGAGTATACGTAGTTTCTAAGGCTTCCTTCATATTGCAGGATTTGGGCCGAAATTACTTGATTGAATTTTATCCAACTTCTCCTTCTGATCCTATTCCTACTAATTTTACTGCATTCCATCAACTTCTAAGAGCTTCATCGAGTTGATAGAAATTAGGATCGATTTATTTGGTTCAAAAAAGAAATGGTGACCAATTCCGGAGATCTAACTTTGTTACAGAAAAAGTTAAACAATGCAGTTCAAGTTAAAATTAAAATTAAAAAAAATCATTAAATATACAATACGCCTGACGATGCTTATAAAACGCGACACGGCGCCAAATTGTGAAATTAAAGTATCATATGGAGAAGTTGGGCATAATCAATCAATAAAGTATGCTGTATTTAACTAATATTTTATATACATATTTTAATAAATTTGATTGGTTTCACACGGACAAAGTCGTATTTTTATTTAGTTTTTGACATTAGGGGGGGGGGGGCAGTCCCCTCCTGCCAAAATATTTAGGGGGACCCCTCCCCCCTGCCCCACCCCCAGGCAGTTTGTAGTTTTGACAAATGCTTAAATCCAGCTTTAGACATTCGGACACGATGAGAGGCTCTTACAAGGGTATACGCACAACACCGTACTTGGTGTTGATATGATCAAAGAAAGAAATATCAAGATAATTTAAACATTTAAAACATGTAACTCGAAGCAACACGATAAGGAGTGCCTTATACAAAAACAAGTAGTCGACAAGAGACCTCGAGGTTGCCAAAAAACTAGACAAATAGATGCTAGATAAATAAAAATACATACTGCAGAAGTCCATACAACGAACTGGGAAGTAGTAACTAAAGATACGCTGAAGATCAGAAGGTTGCCTTAGGCGGCTAAATATCAAAAAAGTTTGTAAAATCAAAAAAAACCAAAAAAAAAAAACCTTTTACAATATCCTAAATGTACTCTTAACTTATTCCTTGAAGTATTAATTGACAATACAAAGCGTGAAATATAATTTTAGCCTTATATTTAAATAATTAGGACTAGAAAATTGTCGATGAACTGTTAAGTATTAAGACGAAACGTTACCACAAGCCTCGTTACGTAACGATGTTATCTTAGAAAACGATTAATAGCGTCTTGCCGTCACTCACCTGAAACAAAAAGATGAAAGAATTGTAAGAAATGGGCATTCTGACTAATTCAACATATGTAAAAAAAAAAAAATTATATACTTATGTAAAGCTAATTAAATGTATTTTAATAATATGGAGGTTGCACTTCGATAATAAAATAATTTTTGAAAAATAATATCAGTAAAATCAAAATCTTTAACATCCTTCAATTTCACATGCGGGCCATATTCTTCTGCATTTAAAATCACAATCAAGAATTAAAATTATTATTATTATTGTTTTTTACATTCAGGCAAACCTATGGCCCATTCTGAGTGATTTTATTAACTAAAAATAAAACATATTAAAATTAAATCTGTAAATATAGTTTATATAAAAAAGAATTAAATGTAATCATAAAAATATCTAAAAAGGTTTTTTCATAATGGATTTTTTTTTTTTTTTCAAATCGGAATCCATATCATAAATAACAAATATTAATAAAGAAAGCAGTATCCGATATACATATAAATGAAATAATCCAATACAATTCTGAACTCCTTACACCGCTCATCAATTTTTCATTATTAATTCGTAATATATTTGCTTGGATCTGTAAAAAATGTTAGCAAAAAAAATTTTTTTTCATTTTTTCTATTGTTTAACCATTTAACTAAACTAGGTTCCCATATCCAGCACGGTATTAAAAATAATTATTTGTGCAATTAAAAAATAGATTTATAGCATAAATATATATGTATATATATATATATATATATATATATATATATATATATATATATATATATACAACTATTGCTGCCCGTTGCACAATTTTGGGTGCTGAGGCTTATGCCATTCACAGATAATAGAACCAAGGTTAAAATATTCTGCAATGAACTCACGGCTCAAGGACTCACCTCGTTAATACAGATGCACCTCTACAACATGCTGCAGTCGCCTAATTACGTAAAAAACAATTAAAAGAGCCCGTTTATGAGTTAATGTAAGAAATTATTTAATTATTTATTTTTTATTGCTAGTAAAATATTTACTAGCAAAAAAAAACGCCTGGAAATTAAATTTATATTACTTATTGATGTTATTTTTTAAATATCTCATTATCTGCCAATTTATGGGAGGTAAACACATGGTCGTTATGAAAAAAAATTACTGATAATAATTAATTATTAAAAATATTCAAGATCTGTTATATATAACTATAATCTGCTAAAATTGTAGCCAAAAGCGTTGCAATGTTTCTCGTAAGATTATATGAAACATTATAGTTAGACAGTTAGTTTATCTTAATGATAACGTAGGGAGGAGCGAAGAGCAAAGATTGTGTACCCTCTGTAATTTGAAAGTAATTGAAGACGTGTATCATTACATTGTTGTCTGTACTGTTATGTAGGAGTTCAGGTTTAAGTATTTTAAGAAAAATGTGTTGAGGCAGGACGAACTGGTAGGGCTACTAAATGGTTGTGATTGGAACGGTTTGTTTTTCTATCATTGTTATGCGTATAAACATTGAAAACTTTTAGTTGAGCAATACAATTCATAATATGGGAAAATACTTAAATTACTATAATGTATTATTCCCTTATTATTAATTTTTTGACGATTAGTTAATTGAGCGTAACTAGGATTAGATTATTAATCAAATTAAGTTAATAATTTGCCATTAGTATTTTTAGTAATGCTAATATTGTAATGCTGGTGTTGATTTTTGTAAAATTTTATATAGGGTAAACCATACAGTTATTGGCACTCAGTACAGTTATTGGCACCCCAACTTTTACTTAAAGAAATAGGTAAACAAGTCCTAATTTTATTACAAGATATACATGAGTCTAATGTTTGAAGGGTCCTCTAAGTCATCTATGAAGTCAGACTTTAACAAACTAACCATAGGGAAGATTTCACAATTAAATCCACAGGGTGCCAATAACTAGATTTGGCACTTTTAACAATAAATATTGCCATATTGTAAAACTATTGAAATTTGACCCAAAAAAACCTCTTGAGTCTTTATAAGGATAGATTAAGAGGAGTTATAGGAAGTTTCAATTAGATCCCTTCATAAGAAGTATTTTTTTTAATGTGCCACTAAAATTTAGTCTTAAGGGTGCCAATAACTGTACGGTTTACCCTATCTAAATAATTTTTTCTCTAATTTTGTTTATATATATATACATATATATATATATATATATATATATATATATATATATATATATATATATGTATTTATTATATATATAATATATCGTATATACACACATAAATCATTATTCATATGTATAACATATATAATAAAAAAGAATATAGTCTCCTTGGTACGCTAATATCACATGGACAACTGAATTGACGCAGGTCACAACAGACGATTCAATTATTATATTCAAATCCGAACGACAGTTGTCTAAACTAGATGCGTCATTGCCAAATATGAAATCAATAGATTTTCCTCAGAGAACGTATTTCGTAAAATAATTAATTTTAAAAAATATTTTGTCAGAGGTTGAAAATGCTTAACGGTGCATTATAAATTATCGAAAATGGAAATACTTTTTTAATCCAATGAAGTCAAAAAAAAAAAAAAAAAAATTAAACCTTATAAAGACGGATATAAATATGGGGACTACAAAATTGTTGTTGATCAGAGAGTGAGATTGCTTTCTTGACTTTTACAACATCGTAAAAACGTTCCGGATAAGATCGTCCCAGAATAAACTTATCCTCTTCGATCGACTCCAGAAGCAGTTTCTAAAGTGATGTTCGGAAGAAGATTGATAGCTAAATGACGAATTCTCCTACCCCTACTTCACAGGACAACAATGGAACTACAAGCGAAACGAACGCTGCATAGCAGAATGAAGCAGAGACAAGGGACGACACTTTTTCAGATCTGTTACCAACTAGGGTAACTGTACCATAAGTTGACAGTGTTCCAATAGTTGACATTTTGAACAAAAAGTGTGACAAATTGTGTGTTTGGCGGTAATTTGCCAAGTTATACTAGTTAGCAGTGCTGCCATCGACATAGGTTTGATGAAAACTCAAGCTTATTTGTGAGAGGTTATAATGGCGAATTTTCTAGTGGCCTGAAAATTTGGTTTCTGCTACCCTGTTTCATTAAAGTGGAGGTCAAGTTAAATAAACTTTTTAGTTGGTTTATTTGAGTTCAATTATGTTTTAATTACTTTTATGGTATTTATTAAGCTCATGAAAATCATTTGATATCCTTTTTAATATATTTATACAATGTTTTATGGCTTAAATTTAGGTGTCAAAAATTAGAACAGAAATTAATCCATAATTTCAATAGTTGACATCGAAGTCAACTGCCGCCAGAATTAGCATATAGTGTTCCATCTGGGGGTGGTTCACTGAAGTCTGAGTCTGGCTAGATGACAGATGTCTTATTTTATGTATTTATAGCTAGTGTGCTCTATCCTTGGATCATTGAGAGCAAACTTGCATTGCCAATAATCCTATTCCTGATGGGACACGCGCCTCATCTGACTATCCCCGTTTCCCAATTCTGCAAAGAATATCTGATACTATTAGTCGCACTGTATGAAAATGCTATACATTTCATCCAACCAATGTATGTGGCCATCTTTAACTGTCTAAAAGAGCACTGGAAGAGTAAAGTTCATCATTGGAGAGTCTAAAATTGTGCAAACCCAACATTAAAAAAACGAAACTTCTGGCCATTACTAAAATGTATTCATCATACTTACATATCTGGATGATCTCATTTTTCGTTTAAATTAGTCTTGTTTTTTTTTTGTTTTGTTTTTTTGTCTCATTTAAGCTTTTTGTGTATAAAATAATTAAATTGTTGAAATTTTATTTTGTTTTACATTGAGAATTTACTAGTTTATAAATAAAAAAAAATATTAACTTTTATTGCAGTCCTTATTACCTATTAAAAATCATAGGAAATCACAAATGAATGCATGTGTGAACTTTAAAACCATACATGTCAACTTTCCAAACCTATACATTTATTTAACAAAATTACGTTGTATTGGGCCTATATCCGTCTTGTCTTATTTACGGTGTAGAAATATGGTCTACGACGAAATTGACATTATTCCTACTTTTGAGCGTTAAGTGAACACGTAATACAGAAATAATGGTAAATAATATAACTTTAGTAATAATAAGAATAATATCGCTATATATTGTATTACTGCAGTAGAATATGTTATATAAACACGAAAAATATCTTAAAAAGCTCATCTATGTTTTATAAGAATCTAAGACTTTTAAGACTGGCCAGTCTCAACAATAATTTTTAAATTAACCATGAATATTCAACTAAGTGATATTACTGAAATAAGACTATATACAAAAATTTCTGGAGATGTGCATACGAAATGCAAGAAGTTTAAAAAAAAAGTTATATTATTCTTAAAAATAAAATTCTCGAATATATTACAAAAATGTATTGCATCTAATGCAATATAAAAATTACATATGTGATATATAAACATTCAATTAAAAAAATCCCTTTGTGTTTTTAATTAAAAAAAATTGAGTCATGGTCCTAATAGCAAAAAGAAAAATAGATGGTCTCTCTTCCATTGTTCCCAACTTACTAGTACATATCATTAATTATTAAAATTTAAATCATACCTATTGTATGAAAATACGTATTATAAAAAAATAAAATAAATCTAACGTTTGGGAATAAAAGTTGTAACACCATCTTCTGATTAAAAGAAAGAAAGAGGTCTTGAAAAAAGTAATCGCACTGCATTGGTGGATGATCCTCTTCAGAAAACTATTGGAATCAAATTGCTTATTTCTTTCTTACGAGATTTCTATCCATTTAGGTTGATTGTGTGCGTGGTCAAGGCTTGCGAGTTTTCAAATTTGAAATTAATTTACATATTCATTAGGTATATCGTTTTCAAGATCGAATTGTTGTCATTACGAAAAAAAAAAAAAAAGTAAAATGCTTGCCATCAACATTCGCAAACTTGAAAGCGGACAATGTTTGAGCTGTGTTGCCTATTCAGGCAGCTTACTGGAAGCGAAAGGGAAAATTGGGTCGTCAACGCAAAGAGTAAATGGCATCGACAAATACCCCACCCCATATTCATATCGACCTCATATTTCACATTTCGAAACTGGTTAGCTGAATATGGCAATGCCGTCCCATCAACGAACCTCCTTGGATTCAAATATATATATATATATATATATATATATATATATATATATATATATATATATATATATATATATAAGAAACGAGTTAAGTAAGTCATCATTTCAAAACAGAATTTATATTTATATTTTTTTTATAAAGGCTCTTGAACCAGTTCGAAAAAATAGACTTTTACAAATAGAAAAAAGGTACGCTGTTGATCATACAAAATCTTGTAACAGGTTTACTCAGCTTTTCATCCTAATTGAGCAATTACTATAACAGGGTCGTTAGAGCCCACTACACTATGACGTGTTCACACACTCACTTTTCAAAAGGTGTTCCAACATCGATAGATGAGGATAAACACTTGTACTACAGACCATGATGGGTAAATAAAGGGGTTGAATATAACGAAGTACTGAAATCAATTCATAAGCTTTATTTCTAAATTAAACAGTATGGGAATATTTCAGGTTCGGGAAAATCCACTGAAACCATGCCCATATTGAGAGATAACTATATTATTATGATGGATGATTGCTAAGATTGAGATACCACTTTTAGAATAAAACTGAGATATGTAAGTGTTTGGAGGGAGGAATTGCTTGCATGATGTATAGAGGAGGCGAAGCAGAAAATCAATATATCAACAGTAGAAGCTGGTGTTTCCAGCTGAAGTCCAAAACAGCAAATCATTCTCAATTAATAATTTAATTATCTAACTCCTTGCGATTGAAATAAATTAAAAAAAAAAAAATCAATGCAAACCTGCCAAAGATATTCGTATATTTTTACATATATAAAAAAACATGTTTCAAAATTAGAATTCAGTTTTAATCTCATTGGAGTAGAGAAATTCCTTTTTTCAGGAATAGTTTCTTTAAAAAAAAAATAAATTCTCTCTGTCGACATATTGCTGCCAATCAGTTTTTTGCCATCTGATTTAAAAAAAAAAAAATGAATAAAAACATTCATTTGTATCCTTTTTACGAAGCGAAGGAGTTTTTTAAAACCTGTTGAGCACAATCTTTCATCGTTAGGCTAAAAATAGACTGAAGGGCCGCTTTATCTATTGGTCTCGTTGTAGTAGTACGTTTTTGGCACCTCCGATTCCTCATTCATGACAATTTGTCGCTTCGCTTCAAAATACAAAAATTATATATATATATATATATATATATATATATATATATATAGAGAGAGAGAGAGAGAGAGAGAGAAATTTTGTTAACAATTAGAGAGTGCAACAGGAGCGATTTTTTAAAGAAAAATCTGGTGCGTGCGCGCAACACACAACTTTCACTTACCAACTTACTTAGATTAGAAATTGACGTGTTTTGCTAAATATCATTTTCCAAAGCCACACATTTTTCTACATTCATATCTTATTTTTGTTAATCGTTAAAGCCGTTTTTGAGGAAATAAAAAAACCCCGTGAAAATGATACAAAATTTATTAAGTAAAGTCCCCCCTCCCTTAGATCAATTTTGATGAAATTTTTACAGTCATATCTCGGGCATATAAATACATCAAATACCAAGTTTGATCAAAATCGTTAAAACCGTTTTTGAGTAAATAAAAAAAAAAAACGTGAAAATGATACAAAATTTATTAAGTAAAGTCCCTCCTCCGGTTGATCAATTTCGATGAAATTTTTACAGTCATATCTCGGGCATATAAATACATCAAATACCAAGTTTGATCAAAATCGTTAAAACCGTTTTTGAGTAAATAAAAAAAAAACGTGAAAATGATACAAAATTTGTTAAGTAAAGTCCCTCCTCCGGTTGATCAATTTCGATGAAATTTTTACAGTCATATCATAGGCATATAAATAGATCAAATACTCAGTTTAATCAAAATCGTTAGAGCCGTTTTTGAGAGAATCGAAAAAACGTAAAAAGTTATTAAATAAAGTACCCCCTCCCTTTGAGCAATTTTGATAAATTTTTTGCTGTCACATCGCGGGCACATACCTACACTAAATACCCAATTTCATGTTCCCACGGTTTATAGTTTTTGAGCTAGTCTGTTCACACACACACACACACACACAAACACACACACAGACCATTTCGCGGGACTTGGTTATTTCGACTCAGGGGGTCCCAAAACGTGTATTTCCGTTGAAAACCGGAAGTCGAAATTTTTCACGATCGCAATACTTCCACTTACTATATATTTCATATATAGGTAAGTGAAAGTAAAAATGAATGAAGATGAGTTTTATATTGATGAGTGGCTCTTTAATCAATTTAAACAAATTTTTAAGAAATCTAAAAATACTTTTTCTTTCAAATCTCCTCAGAAATTGGCCCCAAAACAAAGGCTGTTGATCTGCCTAGGCGCGCCTGTTTGAAAATCCGCCACTAGAGCGTGAGGTATAATTCATGCAGATTGTCGAGTAGCGTTTCTTTTATCTCAAACCTCAATAATATCACATTGCCTATAACAACATTTATAACAAAATGGAACAATCTTATTTAATTTTTTTCCAGTCTGAATCAAATAGAACGTAAAATATACCAAGTGCATTGAACCTTATTTCAATTGCTATTTTCTGAGAGTTCTTTGAAAGCAGTGCTGTTCGTTGCAGTTTGGTCACAGTCCAAATTGGTTTCACAGTTATCGTCACAAGTAATGTAGACACGGAAGGGTCGTTCGGTCAGTTCGTTATCCTTTCAAAACTTTGCGGTTGCATGAAATAGTAATACCGAAATAAAAAAAAATGATAATTAAAATTGAACCTTCATTGGATACCTCAACAGTTGGAGATTCCTAGTTAATAACTAAAAAAAATGGTGAAACATGAAATCTAGCAGCTTAGCCTTCATATATGTATTTACTGTACACACAGGTACTTTTCTTTTTCACACACCACAACATTTTTAGCAAAATCTTCGATGCTTTAATTGAACGGTTAAAATATATGTCTTAGTATTATTAACATCAAGACAGTAAGAGAGAAGCGAAGTAGTATTGTCCACACGGCAACAGTAAACCTTGAAAAAGTTGGGAAAATCGTGGATATACACCATGATTAATGCCGCCCAATGCCTAAATATCATTTAAAGCATTTAATAAATTAAAAAAAAAAATCCTACAACTTGATTAGATAAAAATTATATAATCGGTACTGAATTAATAGAAATAAATCTGAAAACCGAATTAATTAAATTCAAAATAAATCCAGATAAAAACTAAATTATAATATGATTTCGTACCTTTCTATGGTTACTTATTACATTGGGTTTTTTAATCATTAATTAACCATATATTGAAGATATGACGATTATTAATCCCAAGGATACAAATAAAATTATTAACAATTAGTCAAGTTTTGTTATGATCCTTTTATTAACTTGACTTATTATTCATAGTTTGAAAAGAAAATGACTGCAGTTTTTTAACTAATAACAACTTTTAAATTTATGACAAGGGCATTCAGCATATTTTATTTAAATATTTTGTGGTCACAGAAGTTCATCTTGATAATAGCGTGATTTGCCGAAACGTTGAACAAAATATTGTAAAAGTTGAGGTAAATAAAAGGATCATAACAAAACTTGACTAATATCTGCTTAGCCTCGAATCAGTAAAGAATTATCATAAAAATTAATAACAATATTTTTTTTAAATTCATATCGTAATGTTTTGGTCTTACCGATTTCAACGTATGTTTCGGTTATCCAAAGTCATTTTCAAGAAAGAAGAGCAAAAGCTATTATATAGTTCTTGCTTCTCCTCCTACAGTTGAATAACGTAAAAAAGATGGATGGTATCAATTTGGAGTCCAAAAGTAATTGAACATAATAACAGTGATGCTCTGCAAAATCGCCGTAGAAGTAAATAGGGCAAGATAAGGAAGTTTAATCGTAGGCGTCTACACTCGTCACTACCATGACACCACCATCGACAAAAGCACACCTGTGACAGATACTTTCAACTATCAAGCAAAACTTGACAGTGCGAGTGTACGACTATTAAAAAGTTTTAATTTCCTACAATTAATACGATGGAAATTGTTGCGTCAGTTTGCATCTATGGTACCGTCATCGTGGAAATGAGGTATTTTGGTAAAAATGTGTTTGCACCTTCCCACTTGGCCACCATAATCTAATGTATACCTTAATCAAGCATGTTCATTGTAGGTAATCTTTTTAAGCTTAGATTATAACACTGGCAAATGATCCGGATTAGTTATCCACATAAGATGACGCATTGTGAGTGCACATTGGCTATGATAAAGGAATCGTGAATCATCATCGTTATAAACTGGATAAGACGGAAGCTAACTGGACTTATTGAGTGAAGATTGGTCACCTCCGGAGCACGTAGAGCCCATCTAACCAGCTAAACCAAAACGGTTCGGTGTAATGCTTCTGGTTAAAACATAATACGACCGGATTGCAAAGGGTTATGGACTGGAGTTTCGACGAATGGTAAAATAATGTAACATAAATAAGTGAAGAAAAGAAATTTTAATGTATATTAAAAGATTTGTGTATTTTAATAATCCTTCAAGAATACGAATCCAAATCGAGATCACCCAAACCAAAAATCCTCTGCTTCAAGAGAGCATAGTCAGAGCTGCAAACGTGGATAAATTTAGTATCTGTATCTGGGAGTATAGGGAGTATCTATCAAAAAACTGTACACTAATTTAAAATTATTGATTAGCCGGCAGTCAGAGTAACAGTGAAAATAATTGAGATATGTTAAATAACATTAGCAAGTTTATCTGTACATCTATTGTTGCAAAAAAGGTTAGTTCAAATTATTGATTGGTGAGATATCAAAATGAAATGTTTATAGAAAAACCCTGAGGATGGAAGCAATTTCCGAAACGTTGGTTGAAAATTTAATGTTATGACTTGTTTTTAATAAACATATATAAAAAAAGGGGGATTTTAATCTCACCGATTATTTGAAGATAATGTAGAAGATCCTCCTAAAAACATCTTTAAATACAAAAAAGGCTAGATAGGATTTAGATAAAATCTTAAAGCAAAAAAAAAAAATAAAAAAAATAAAAAAGGTACGTTAACAAAACATACATAGGCTACTTCAGCATTTATAAGAAAAACGCTTAAAGCTACCAATAAATTACAAACGGTTCATTTACGCAGTGCCGGGCCTTAGGAATTTGGCGCCCGGCGGCGATTTTATCATGAGTTCCTTCTCCCAATATAAGCTTAATTTATTTATTTAATAAATAGGCCGAAAATAATTTAATTTCTGTACATTCGGAAGTTTCCCCCCCCCCCCCCACCCAACGGTGTAGCACTGCACTGCACTGGCACTGGTGAAATCCCGTAGGACCACACCCGGTTAGTTATGCTACTGCTGGAAATAAATTATTTCGGGACGTGCACAGAATTAATCTCGTTTTTTATTTTTCCAGCAGTTACACACAAAATATTGAGATGTAACAAATAAATAGTAAATATTATATTTACTATAATATTTCAATAGTAATCATTGAAGAAAAAATGGATCAAAAGATTTGGAAAGGAAAAACTATTCCTTAAATTAATCACTTTCTTCATTGATCATTATTTATTAGTTGTTTTTTCGATAAATTTTTACATGGTATTTTGTAAATTAAAAAGATAACAAATTTATGTTGTTATTTTGCTTAATTTTTCATTATTGTCTATGGCAAGAAGAAATTAAAATAAAAACAAAATTAAAATTGACATAAACAAAATAATCATAGATCAAAGGTTATTATCAATCGATTAGTTAATATAAAAACTTTTTTTTAATAAACAATTCATTTTTTTTTTTTTTTTTTTTGTTTTTTAGAAAACCTAACATTCTAACCAACCATCGCAAAACGCCGTTTGTTGTTTCTCTAAAACTAAGCATTTTTACTGACTCACATCCGCCTCATCACTAAAAATGCCAACATGGCAACATCATCAACCTGTATACAGTCTACATCTTGAAGATTTATTGAGACTTCTCTTATAAAATATTATTATGTAGTTTATGCAGCAGATATACGCCTCGTAGCTTCCGATAACCAACTTTTATATATTCTATAATACGCCATATACTTTACAAATAACTTCATTATGTATTATATTTAACATTCTCAAGGTCCAAAGATTAAAATAATACTATCCTTCAGAAAACTTCTTAAAGAAAGAATAAAAATACTTCAGTTTTAAAACTCTGCGGGTACAGTTTTCATTTGATCCTAACAATAGAATTGTAAATTGTAGGTTGCCGTTTAGGAACTAGCACGCTTCAGTTGCTGCGCCCAGTTCATTTGTTGCCAAACCTCTCAAAGGCCGGGAGCGTTGCGAATAGAACGTTATAAAAACAATGTATATAATGAATAAAAAACCGTTTTAGGCTTCGCAAACGGTTCAATATAATTAAGCGAAATGCCATGCATGAATTCGAGTACGCAGTAGAGTATGTAAGTGTTTCTCAGGGATATGAGGAAGGAAAAAATAAATATTAATTGAGTTAGGGCAAAACACAAAAAATAAAAAATAAAAGAGAGAAAGAAAAAACTCATTTTCAAGACCTCCTTTAATATTACGGTATAAGCGTAAGTATTTTTGTTTAGTAATAGTTTCGCCGTTAAATCTTTATTTGATTTACATTTTTATGTACGCAAATTTTAAATTATTACAATATATGGTTAAATTAATGTGATGTAGCTATTCATTAGCGGTGCTAGAAAAACATTCCGGAGGGATATTGGTGGAGAGCAAAAAGAAACGTATAAAAAAAAGTAAAAATTAACATTAAAAAAAAAAAGAATAGGAACATTATTAAATATATATATAATACAACACTAGAAAAATTATATTCGTAAGTTTATTCACTTATGTTTTTTTCGAAATTTTGTAGTGGAGGAATACTTCCCCAATATCCCCTGTAATTATTAGGCCCTGGCTGATTCCACGTAAACACTAAATTGTCCTTCACCATGCCAATCAAACGTGAAAATACTAAACTTATGCGTAGAATATCATACGCAATAACCTATACACTTTTAAAAAATGATAATTTTTCCCCATAATAATAATTTAGTAGGGTTATAAAGAGTCTAAAGACTGGAATTATATTTTTTTAAATATATAATGACTGCCCCCCTCCGCATTTAACTTTTTTTAAAAAATTATCTGTAGTTTCTGGCGATTAACATCCAACTGTATTTCTATCATAATAAATATTTTTATTGTCCTATGTGCAACGTTTCGGACCCTTAGTCCTTCATCAAGCATTTAAAAGTTAAATTTGTAATATATAAATACATATAAAACATAATTCTTTACTTACTCTTTTTCAGATGTATCTTATCACCTTGTATTTTATTGTGTGATTAGATAAGGAATTATGTTTTATATATATTTATATATGAATTTAATACTGGATTACAAAATTAACTTACAGGTACCTACTTGATGATGGACAGGGGGTCCGAAACTAAGATATTATATATTTCTATTATAAAATATTATAATTGAAATATAGATGAATGATAATCACCAGAAATAAAAGAATATCAAGAATCGTCCAAAGAAAAAATAATCTATAGATTTTTGGTCAAAAACCTACAATTTAGTAATAGCGTGCACTAGTATCAGAGCAAATAGGTAATATATAGTGTAAATTTAAAATTAATAACAATTTCAGAATTATTAATGCCTGAATAGTTTAATTTTTTTTATCCGACGTCTTTTCACCACATCTTAAACAATTAACTGATCATCCCTTATATCGTCTTGAAAATTCTCAATTTATCCAGATTTACAAGAAATACAATTAATATGTTTATAAAACGAGATAACTAAGTAGTTGTGATCCTATCAAAAATGATGAAAAGTTTATAACACCCAATGTTGTTAGGACATTTAATATAATATTTTTGACAAAAGCCAGTTTTATGAAAATTTTGTGATATTTCGAATGTTAAAAATATCAATTTTCTATTAATTTTTTATTTAAATTCTAAAAGGTTAGTAGAAAAAACAACAATAACAAATTATAAGAAAAACACTATTAAGAAAAGGGAAAGGGAGATTATTAGTTAGACGTTATTAGGAACTAATCGATTGAAAATTTAGTATAGGTTTTCTAGAACCTTATGTCTGAACTTGTCTGTGCAAAACGCCCTGTATGTTTATCATCATTATATATATATATAATGATATATATATATATATATGTATATATATACATATATATATATATATATACATATATATATATATGTATATATATATATATATATATATATATATATATATTGAAAGAGGTTATTTTGTAATTTTTAATATGTATATCAAACCACCTTTTTCCAGTTGCAGAAAGAACAACTTTACTGATGAGAAGGTATTATTTTTTAAAAATGTCAACAAGCCTTTTACATTAAATTGATATAACAGGATCTGGGACATCCAATTTTATTTATCAATATATGACGAAAACAAAAGTTCAGCAGTTAGCTGTAAATTATGACTGGAAAAATATATGAGAATGTACATTGATTTTTTTTCTGGTCTTTTTTTTTTTTTTATTTAATGAAATTCATTTGGTTTTTCTGAACATATGTTTTTAGCTTGCACAAATAATACTAATTTTGAAAGGATAAATATAAATAACGTTGACGGATCCCATCTTCATTATTGCGTAGGTGGTGCATTGCATAACGAGCTGCTGTTTAGAACGTGTCTATAACATGGAAGAACGAAACAATGAAGAATTTAATATAAATTGATTTTAATATAAAATGAATTGTTGATTTTAATAAAATCATAATTCGTTATACGGAAATAAAAATACGTCAATGACCTTCGACCGTCTATTCAATTCAATCATTTTAGCTCATAATAAAAAAATAATGAATAAATTAAAATATTAAGCATCGTTTTTAGCGTACTCCGATTTTCGCAGACAATAATCCTTTCTCGGTTAAATTATGCGCTTCAGAAAATCAATTCAAAGTTGTTTGCTGCAGACCTTCAATTATGCAACCTCTATTGAAAGGGATTAGATAACATCAAAATCAGACACAATCAGAAAGTTGATTATTCCGAATGATCAGTTGCATTGTTAAAAAAAATTCCGTTCAGATAATAAATGTTTTAATTTATTTTATTTTGTACGCCGTGACATGTATATACAAATTATATTATAAACACTATAAGACCCGGTCATGCGTTACTCTGACCCAGTAGCAATAATCCTAATCTTTTTAACGGAGCCAAATCTATTTTCAGTTTAACGATAAAAACGTTTCATCTAATTGTGATTGAAAATAGAACTTTACGCCCAAAAAAACAAAAAACTTTTCGGTGAGGAATTTATGAGATTTAAAGTTTTTCCTTTTTTAAATCTTATATTTGACTATATTCCGTATTAATGATACATTCATTAAGTACAACTTATAAAAACATAAAAATTAATTTTTAAAAAATGAATGAGGAAGATGACGTTAATTTATAACAGTTAATAATAATTATTTAAGGTTTTTTTATAAATTATAAAAATTCAACAGAAATATTGATGTTAATACTCGAGATAAAAACTATGGTATCCTTTAAAGTTGGACAAAACTACACACGATAAGTCAAATTTTATCAAGATCGGTTGAGTAGTTTCGGTTTTTATAACGGACAAACATCATGAAATATATATATATATATATATATATATATATATATATATATATATATATATATATATATATATATATGTATGTATATATATATAGATAGAGATAGAGAGTTTTATGAGAATAGAAATTGCTGAAATATTGAACTTATTTTTTTTAAATCCAAAAATTTAAAAAAAAAAATGAAGGGAGGACAAACTTGAGGGGTCTTTTCTACATTAAGGCTGCCAGTTACTTTTTATTATCACGATAAACAGTTAATCATTCTTTTTTTAAAAATAAATTAAACCATATGGCACCTACAAACTCTACTAAAGAGGTTATTCCCTGAGTAAAATGGATAAAGAGATGAATTTAATTGAATTAATTTTGTTGTGTAAAGAAGGAGAAAATTTATTACATTTTTTTCAAGATAAAGGTGTCTTACCTAAATTTATAAACTGTGACCAAGGGCACAATATGAAATTGAACTTTAAACAAAAAAAGTGGGTTTGCAATATGAGAAGTTGCAGAACTTTAATTTACTCAGAAAGTTTTACTCAAATACATGATTTGAACAATCAAGACAACCGTTAAGTTAGGCTCTTTTATTTATATATTCATGGACACAGGAAAACACAACAACGAAATTTTGCTCTAAAGAACTTAATATTAGCAACACAACTATTACGGACTGGAAGAATATGTTAATAGAAATTTGTGCCTATAGTTTAATAAATAATCCTATTCAAATAGTAGGGGGAATAATTACTGTAGAAATAGATGAATCTTGTTTCAGTAAAATAAATAATTTCATTAACTTATATTCTTGTATACCTGGTATATGTTAATTAAAGCGAATAATTTTAAAATAATCATTTGTTTATAAAAATTAACTGGCAGCCTTAATGTAGAAAAGATCAAAATTGAGTTACGTAGCGTATAGAGATTATTATAATAGACTTATGGAACGTGCCAAATGACGACGTATCCAATGATATCGCCAAAGTAATATTTTGAAGTGAAATCAAGACATGTTATTATACTACGAATGTTTAATAATATATAATAAAAGATTTCTATGTTTTTATAATAATGCAACGATTTTTTATTTTTTTATTTAAATTTAATGGTACTTATTATAAGAACTGGGCACGAGGGAATAATATAAAGCTGTTAGACATATCTGTTACGACCAAATAAAACAATTCTTGAACAAACACTGATAGAGCCTTGGTACAAGGTCGAGATTTGCATGCATTCATCCATCTCACACCTCCCAGTCGGAAAAATCTATCAAAATAAACACACTTCTTGAGTAGAAAAAATTAACATCTTTATCTCGGAAAAACAAAATAAAAAATGTAGTAATGGTGTTAACGTGGACATTCGTCGCTTGCTTTATCACAAAAAAAAACTAATAAATTTATTTATTTACTATAAAATGTTTTATTAAAACTGTAGTGACAACCACAAACATTATCCCATACTCACTGTATCTGATGACAGTTCCTTGAAAGAAAGTGACTTGGCAAGATTCCATCATAACTATTAGTGAAACTGATATCACAATAATATCACTCCTTATTTTACTGAGTGTAGAAATTAACAAAATTTAACACACATTTAAAAAGTAAATTAACGGCAATTACTGTAAAAGACAATAATATGCAATATTTATTTTTGTGTTGTGACAAGCATCAAATAAATTTAATAACATTTCATTGAAATCCCATTACTTTTTAATGTAGTAATTTATTTTTCTATTCATTGATATAAAAAAAAATGATTGTCTACAACAGTTATTAGTAGATAGTTTTACGAAACTCTATGAAATAATTGGCTGAAAATTAATATATCTAAACTCTTGCAAACACTGTATTATATACAAATATATTACTAATCTTATTTCAACCTGGGGGGAAAAACAAGTGAAAAATTTAAAAACAACACAAAATTAAAGGAAAATTCAAACTTTTCCAAGCATACACAGGCATAGTTGTGAAACATACAGTCAGTTATCTTGGATTGGACAAGAGTAATGTAATTCCGTTGGAAACATATACGATTTTTTTCAAGACCACAATACTTTATCATGATATATATTTTATATGTAGGCAATGAGATTAACACGGTTAGGCATAAAATTGTAAGATATCAATCAGGGAGCCTCTACGCGACGATGAATGCCTCAATAGTAAGCAAGAGACCTCGTGTTAGGCCAAAAAAAAAAAAAGATGAATAGATAGAATCAACATAGACGCTGCAGAGAAACACGTAATAAACCGGAAAGAAGCCCGAGATAAGCGGAGGCGAAGAAGGCTGTTTCTTTCAGGTACTTAGAGGCTACTTCAGGTAAGTTATTTTCAGGTAACTAAAACTAATACTTTTGGTATATAATTTAAAGATTCCAAACAAAAAATCACGGCATCTCTTATATACAGAGTAACAACTAATCCCCAAGTTAATTATACACTTGTATTTTAAGGAATTAAAAATTGTATGCGGAATCTTCCATTCACAGTCATTAATTTATGTCTCTTTTTGAGTTTTATTCTTTATGTCCTTAATAATTATAATGTCAGAATAATTTTCCTATTGTATTTTCATTTTTCATATTGTATTATAATTAGAGATAAATTCAAGAATTCCACTTTAGCTGGAAGAAAAAATCATTTTTATATAATTAATCGAACAAACCTTGATTATCCGGGGTTCGATTATCCTGGTCTTTGGTAAACCGGGGATTTTTTATCTTTAATTTTCCAGCATTTAAATATTATTATAACATTTTAATGCGCCTTACGGATGATGGAATAAATTTATATGTGACATAAATTGTCATCGTTTCTTAATAGTAATTAAGAACTTTTGGGGTTGAAACTTTTAAAACGATTCCTAAATTTTGCATCTTCAAATTCTAGCATAATCCCCCCCCCCCCCCCCGATGTTCAACATCTTATTTCAGTGTTTGTCTCGTGACCTTTACATATCGGGAATGTCGACATCAATAAATCGTACTTTTATATCAAGAAAAAAAAAGTTGAAATTATAAATCGTGTTGTTGATAAAGGTGAAAACTGTAAGGAAAAAGAAAATTAGTAAACAGACTGTTGCAGTGAAAAATAAATATTCTGACTATAAAAAATTATAATTACGAGAAATAAGACGAGAGTTCGGAATAAAATGATGATGGGACACTCATGTATCGAATATCAGAGTCATTGTTCTTGAGAGAAAAAAAAATTGTTTTTTTTATATAAATTTTCAAATTATGATTTGTATTATTCTTGTATCCTTGTTAACCATATATTTAAACAATTTTGATTATCCGTGGTTTTTAATTATCCGCGAACCTTCCTTCACCCGCCATTCCTTACCCGCATTCACACCGGATATTCGAGGTTCAACTGTAAAAAAAAAAAAATTAATCTACTGGTTATCATTGTTTGTCCAACACAAACTTCAATAATCTGAATAATTCTTAAATAAAATAAAAAACAAAATAACCGAAAATCGATAGCGAATTAGCTTTCACTTCAATACTTTTTTGTATTCACGACTGTTTCGTAGCGAACAATGGCTCCATAATTACCAAGCACTCAATATTTTATCGCTTTATTGCAATAATAAAAGGTCACGGAACTGTAGAATAATGAACCTGGGTATAAAAGATAAATATACGCGTGTTTTGACTAAGCGTCGGCCACAGTTGTGATGAATTCGTGTTAATCGTCTCATCGTGTTGATCGTCAAAAGGTTCCTTAGTTTTAAGGCTTTTGGATTTATCATCCCAATACGACCGATTTTACATTACGTTGTCAAAAAATAAAAATAAAAATAATAAAGAATTGCCTAAAAAAGTAAGTAACAGTGAGAGTAATTAATAAATATTTACTTTTTAAAATAATCCTATTGAAAGATTTTTTTTTTATGTAATAATACTAAATCATTTATTTATTTATTCGGGACAACTCCCTTAAGAACAAACTTATACATTACATATGGCGGGCTTTAGAGACTTAGAGCATGATTTAAATAAAAGAAATTCGAAAGATGAAAGAAATACAAATTAAATGGAAAACTTCAAGTGCTAGAGTTGAACAAATGAAAATAAAATAACGGTTCAACGTAACTGTTATGCACTACTTAGATATACACATACACACATATTTATAAATAAAATGAAAAACCATATATAAAAAATAATAAAATTACATCAAAAAATAATAAATAAATAAAATCATATCAAAATTACAACAAAAAAAAACAACATAAAAACATTGATGTTCACATTTATTTTATATCATTTTCCCGTTTCGGAATCATCAAACCCCCTCTTCTGCGTATAACAAAACCCAGTACTTTTGTGTATGCTTCAGTTGGGCCAATGATTTCAGAAAATTAATAATGGTAGATGGTACTTTCCTGAAATTTAAAAAAAAATAGATACAAAGTGCTGCTTCAACATTCAGGAAACTATTCTTTTTATCATAGACTATTCTAGTGACATGATACAGACATTTTTAGTAAGCTAGTCTTATCGTATTTCCACCCTGGTATTCAAGATTGCCACATGGATTGTCTGTCATATGTCAGTCAAACAATTTTCCACGTTTTTTTGTTCTTCTTTATTCTGTCAAACTTCTAGTTCAACCCTCGACAAAAATGAATCGATGGAAAAGACTATATAGTTCGTTTGGTGGGTTATGGAGTAAAACGGAATTGGTCATCGATAACAAATTAACTTTATATTTTATTTATACCTACATTTTCATTCTTATGTTCTGATATTATACGATATCGAAAATCCGTTAGTAATTTAATTGATGTTAAACATCTCAAAAGTGGTCTTATTGTTCTATGGTTGCCTCTGAGGATTGTGGTTAATTTGGGTTTTATCCAAATTTGTTGTGATTCGAAGTGAAATATGGATATTCTTGAAAAATGTGTTAAAAAGTTATATTTTCTCGGCGGCGCTATTTTTGTAATTAGGTAGTTAGGAGTGGGTAAGTAATGTCCAATCATAAGACGAGTCAGTACGACTTTTTCCCAAAAGCATTTGCGGCTGAAGGTTTTCTTAGATAAATGGATTCGAGGTCGACTTTATAGATGGATTTCATGTCGACTAGCATATTAAGATTTGAGGGGCCTTTTGTCGAAAAGGCGTGCCAGTTATATTTTGTAACTGATACATGTTAAAGAAATAATACATTACTAGAAAATAAAATGCGCTCAAACAGTATTAACTTAACTGCTACTTTACGGAAATAAAACGCACTAAGGCAGGAAGAAAAATAAATAATACCTACATGTAGAAATTTAGAGATGTATATAAGAGTTAGTAAAGCCTCTTCTACTGCCACTAGGTTAACTGGAGGGATACCTTGCCCGATGGTGGATAACATCGGGAGAACCTATCAATCAGAAGTCGTAATAAAAGCGTTTCTAGTGAGCTTCGAATTTCTGATAGTTTGCATACTAGGCATACTCACCAAACTATCAGTGATTGCCTAGAAAACAGTACGAAGTTTGCGGTGGGAACAAACCTATTACCTATTTGCAAAAATATAATATAAATTTAGGGTAGCCAACTAAAAAAATCTCCAAGTGGTCGTTTTAAGAGGGAATGCAGAACAGAGGTATGTCCTCAGACCCAGAGGATCGAATCGCTTTGGCCTCAGTGGAAAGACGTGACAAGAAATAATACCGGAGAAGGAGGAACATGTCTGATAGATGGAATGGAGAAACGTTGATAGGTTAGTTGTTGTTTATCTACATCTCTGAGAATCTAGGCTTCATGCTTAGTTTTCCGAACATCTACTCCCGAACATAATATTCCGGGAGAGCTAAAAGACAAAAAAAGTGCTTGATTTGAAGAAAGTTTTTGATCTCATAGTCTGAAAGTACTCATTTAATAGACAACAAATGTGAAAAAAAAAACGTGAAAGTATTCGTAGCGCTTAATTCCTGTTATGACGGTCTGTTTTTAAGTAAGAGCGGACATGATAAAATATAGAGAGGTAGGTGCTTAGCAAACTGTATCTTTAATTTTAACAGATTGAAGAAGGTGGATGATTAGTAGTTCAAAATCGTTTATACTTGACAAACAGAAGTCTTAGCAGGAAGTAAGGGCAAACGAATACTTTCACGTTTTTATTTGTATTTCCTTGCAGGAGTAAGCTAATGTTATTTGAAGGGGTCGGGGAGTGCCAAGCAACATTTTTAACAAAAATAAGCTGTAGCTGCCGTCTGTTGTATATTATGCAGTACTATATGTCTATGATGGAAATGCCACCTAAACATGACTATAGAGTGTTTTATAGTCATATTTCAGGTGGCATTTCCATCATAGACATATAGTATTACATAATATGCAACAGACGGCAGCTACAGCTTATTTTGGTTAAAAATGTTGCTTGGCACTATTTTGCCCCGACCCCTTCATTTATATGTAAGGAGCTTATTTCATGCTAAATTCGACGCTCTGCAACTTGCAATCTAAAACATTCTTCATTTAAACTAGATTTTTTTTTTAGTTAGAGGCATTGGAACATTGTTTCCACAAAATTCGTAAAAATTTACGATTTATGATGTTGGAAGTCAACTAAATCACAAAACCGATTTTTTATTTGGAGAAGCAATCTTCAAATTGCTGACTTGGGAACATGTGCGTAATTCATTTTTCCCGCTAAAATGGCAAACATTGCGGATAATTGATAATCGGTTTTGGCGAAAAAACTTTTAGTAGCTCAGTCGACGGGAAATTTTATATCCTAATATTTTAAAGAGAACACAAATTTCTCTCCGATGAGCAAAAAATTGAAAAAGGTTCGGAAATTTCGATTTTGTTTCCCTATAAAATTTGATAGCAAACGATCTGAGGTGGCAGACTTCCACATTTTACTTTTTTTTCTATGAAATGAGTACTTTCAGCCTATAGGATCAAAAACTTTCTTCAAATCAGACACTTTTTTGGCCTCAGGTCCCGGGCTAGAACCATATCCAGTTTTCCGATCATGTCCTGATAAAAAATCAAATGAATTATTCTCCTATGCGGCTGCCTATTCATAAGAGGGTCCTTGAATTATTATGATTTTTCGAATATTTTTCGGAAACTCTAGGTCAAGTTGTGATGCAAGACACCATGAGAACAGGATGAATTAACTACGAATCTCACATCCTTGACCCCCTCCCCCATCTTTGCTTCCCCCTCTTATCACCCACTCTCAAAGCGCCAATTACCACCTTCGCTATTAATTATACGCTAATGAGGGACTCATAACGATGCCTTCCTGCTATCAAAGGTCAACCCAATTACTGCTATCACCTCCTAATTTATTTTATTTATCGTGATAAAAAATGATTTGTTTACACCACAAATTACTCCATTGCTTCAATTTCAAAAACGAAAGTAAACCCCACAGGATATTTGGAGACGAATACTTGTAAATAAATTAATTTATAAAATTTTCAAGGAAAAACTAATTTTTTTTTTTTGTCACCTAAGGTGATACAAAAATAAATAAAAACATTAGTAATAAGAATCAATAATTCGAATAGCAGGTTCATAAATCAGGAGTCAGGAATAAAAAAGAAAAAAACATTTGTTTCACTTTTTAATAATTTTCCGGAAGTTATTTATTATTGTTTTTAATTCAAGTTTAATGAAAATAACACTTCCTATAATTTTTTTTTGTAATTTTTTATTTATTTTTCATTTTTTACGTCTCGGGGCCCTCGCCCCATCTTCAGGAAACAACTAAAAACATTTATGTACATCAGTCACAATAATTCAAATTAATTTTTTAATATCCATACTACATTAATTATTTTTTCTTGAAAAAGTTTTTTTATATAATTTAATATTAATTACCTTAAAATTTTCCATGCTTTACTGCATGTTGTCAATTGCATAATCTTTTTGTACATATCAAAAATATAATAATAAAAAAAAAAGGTTTGTTCAAAAAATGTCATCTCAAAATTGAAATGTGTTTCAATCAAATATGTGAATTTAATATTCAAATACAGTACCAATCAAAAGTTTAGACTCACCCTTAGATTTTGTAAAATAATAAATAACAACATTTTATTTATTGAACAACACAACTATAATTTTATTTTTAATTTATTTATAACTAGCTGTATATAACGGTTTCACCCATGGAACTTGGAAAACAATGAGAAAAGCCGTGGGTCAAAAAAAGTTCGTTAGGACAGAAATGAGATTTCTCTCGACTCCTACGGTTGATTTCGTAAAAATCTAATGTAAAGTTATAGAATTTTAATATAAACAGGTGTTCGCACCTGGTATGAAAGAACCACCAAACGAAATTTGGAGAATTTAGGACGAACGGTATGGATTTCTATAAAGAACAAACCAACAGAATTTCATCGTTATTTATATAGATTGTATTCGAAACAATCATATAATTTTTGAAATGTGATTTCTTGAGTTACAATTATTTTTTTTAACTTGAAGATTGTGAATTAAATACAAGTGAGTCTAAACTTTTGACTGGTACTGTACGTGTAATAGATGCATGTACCAATAAAAAAATATATAGCCCTCATACAGGATTACTGTATAAGGGAAATACAGAAAAAAAAACCTCAGGCGAAAAATTATAAATAAAAACAAATAATAAAAATAAAACAACATATAAAATGATTATTAACAATTAGAAGAAAATTAATGAACATAGTTGATCATCGACGCAGTTGATTGTCCATAACGCTGTAAATTTCTAACCCTTTAATGTGACATGGTGTAAATCAATACGTTTCATTGAATGTTCACTTTATTGAATGTAGAAAATAATTTGATTAAAATCCATATGAAGTGGTCAATACAAAAATAATAATTTTAACAGTTAATTAATCATCAATTTTTAAAATTGGCCTGCTTTTTACATCAAATAAACAAAGTTAAATTTATTATGTATATTTAAATGGCAACTTTAAACCAGAATATATCAGTTTCTTCAATTGGATAATTAGACACTTGATGAAGTTTTATAAAATAATTATTTCTATTCAACATTTTATATTATTTTTTGTCAAATTTGATTAGGTTTTTTATATACTCCTCTGAAGAAATATTAACATTGAAAAAACTAGTACTATACGTAATTAGGTATGAATGGTAATTGCTCTAATTTTTTTTTTTTCTTTCCTATAGAGTTTCGTTATCTCCAAAATCAATAATACGCCCAACAATAAAATTAGTATAATAGTAAAAATAATTATATAATTTAATAAAATTAAAAAAGTTTTCTTGTTTAGCTTAAAAATTGGATCCTATTTATCAATCAATACTTAATTAAATAAAACAATTTTAAATTAAATAATGAATAATCTAATAAAAGGTTGAAATCATTAATAGAGTTTTATTTAATTTATAGAACTTCAAAACAAATTACATCGATTTGGAACAGCATGGCTTATATTATAGTGGTCAGACATTAATAAAGGCATACTGATTTTTTATTAATTATTATGTACATTTAAATTATTTTATTATTAAACTTTAAAAAAAGCATAAACTGACATGATAAACCTTTGCTTATTAAAATTTTTAGAATAATTTTTTTTATAGAATCGGGTTGTATCATGGGTAGGACATTCCCTCCCTATAAATGACGATAAAATTCCAAAATTAAAAAAAAAAAAAAAGAAAATGCTACTTAATTTTTTTGTATAAAAAAAATTAGTGGGTTTATTCACCAAGATAACATTCGTTTGACTTCCTGGGCCTACGGAACCCAAGAAGAATAAGAAATAGTAGTCAGGAAATAAACCAGGCGGTTACTGTACAATTTTAACCACGCTCCCAAAAATACTGAGCGACCAAAAATAGGCGCATCCCTGCAGTGCTTGCGTTCTAGGACCAGCGTAATCTGTAGCGGGACAAGATTATTTTAAGTAACGCAATTAATATTTTAAATAAGAACTATTAAGTAATAAGAATATTTGTATTATAAATAAGTTACAATACAATTTATTAAATAAATTTACATTTAAATATTTTAATAATTAATTTAATACGCCTATTATATTTTTGATAAAAATTGTTTCAATATAAAATCATTACAAAGTCACGCTATTCAATCTAACAATATAGCATAAGTTCCTACATTAACGAATAAAAATATTATAGTAAATTTAGAATAATCTGTTATTTTATTTCATACTATGGTAGTATATTTAAATTAATTATTTCAAATCTTGAACCTTATTATATAGGTTAATTTACATTTTCTTTAACCTAAAATTAAAAAATATATATATATATACATGAATTCCAAACATACCTCCATTATTATTTTCAATTAGGTGCATGTTTAAAGAACATCTAAAAAATTATTCTTACCTGAAAAAAAAAAATAAATAAATTAGTATTCAACGCTGATATTAAGATGACGAGATTGAAAAATAAATTCTTGGTTATTATCGAATATTACAAAACCTCTCGTTCAAGGACAATAAATATTCAAATAACAGTAATGGAGGTAATTCGTACCATATTTTCACAGATTAAAAATAAATTTTAAAGTAAAATCATAGTTATACATTTAAAGAATATTAAATATTGAGTAACTGCGAATCAAGTATGGGACAAACTTGAGGAGGGCAAATCAGGAACCCAGGGAATCCCAGCCTTTCTCTATCGACCGAGTCACCAGTATTATTAAAGAGCTCATAAAAAAGATTTATTCTTTGCATATTTTGTTCTTATTAAATATTTGAATAATAAAAAAAAATACTTTCTACCTATCTTAATCAACTACCTGACAATATTTTTATGACGTATATACGTTCCAAAGTAAGGTATGACTTAACAAATGTCACAGAATGTCTTCAAAAACTCCGACACATTCGAGGACTGCGTTCCGAATGTTTTCATGTCGTATCAACTTCGACAACTGGAATTCTGGTTTCATAATTAGCTATAGCCTTCCTCTAAATACAGTTTCTTTGACCTTGTGATAAAGTTTATATTCTTTGCGGTTACGACTAAGCTTGAAACTGATAAAAATTATTTGAAGGTATAATGAACGCATCCTCTATTTACAGAAATTTTCATCTTATTTCCAAATAAAAGAGGAAAGAAAAAAGTGCAAATGGAAACGTGCATTATAGTTCCTATCGTTCCATGAAAATGAAAAATTCTACTGATAGTTTTATGACCGACACTATCGAAACTATTTTAGAAAATAAGTATTCATTCGAAAGTAAAAATATTAATTTCTATATAACATTGTAAAGTGATCATAGTGAAATAAAAAATTAACCAAATAAAACTCTTATATACTTTAATAATCCTTTTTAGTATTAATAACGTATCAACTAAAGTATTTATCAATGCTCGAAACCCATTTTCTACTTCGCTATATCTACGATAAACAACGGATGAATTCGTTCCTAAAAACTTCTCACCTTGAAGCCCAAAAAGAAAAAAAAAAGAATATATATATATATGTATATATATATATATAATTATATAATACACATACAATATTATACAGCATACAATATTATCCAAAATACACTTTTTTTCTTAAGACGGTCAAAAGCTTAGCATTACTTGACTATCTATACAAGTAACTATATTTTTTATTTTATATAGTTCGGAAGTTTGACAATTTAAATATTTGTCAGGATTTCTATTTATTTTTTTTACCACACATAACTTTCTCACCGGAAATCATCAGCGTTAAAATTCGCTCTTGATTCTAAATATTCATTAATGTTGTATAGGCTTTTTACAGTGTAAAGAAAAAACATTAATTTGTCTTCTTTTTTTTCAATTCAAATTTAAACTAAGAATATAGTCAGAACAGTTAACGAGAATTTTTTATTTTTAGAATATTTTATTTTGAAACATTTAACGTTTTTAATTAAATGTTTTAATACTTGAAAATTCATTTAGGTTCAATTCAGGGAATTGTTTTAATTTGCATGCGTTTTTCAATGCAGCTACACCATGATAAAAATAGACGACATTGAAAAATCTTTTATTAAAATTTCATGACCCTCTGAAGAGGAAAATATTTAATAGAAACAAACTCAGAACAATGACCAGAAGGCTAGCATAAATAGTAAACAGCCAGGACCGGTTTGAATTTCAACAATAATAATTAATTTATATCCCAAATTTGCAATTACAAAAAGATTATTCATACATTAATTTCGGATATCACTTTAATTTTCTCATATAACGCATAATCTAATATTCAATTCAAAATTATATTCCTTGAAGTTAATTTATTTATTATTGAAAATATTTAATGTTACTTAGCATAATAAAATATATTAAAAATTATAGAGCATTATACAATTAATACTATAAATAGTTTATGGAAAGAAATTAAATCCAAATTTATTTTTTTTAAAGTATAAACAAGAAATAGTTTTCATTCTTAAGAAAATCCACACATTTCTGAATATTCATTCGAAAATAAAAATATCATTTTAATCTGAATATAAGTGAACAAGTGAACAAAAAAAAAAACTATTAAATTTTAATGAATCATTTTTAAAACTAATATCATATCAATCAAAGTATTTATCAATGCTCAAAACCCATTTGCTGCTTTCCTGTAAATAATATGCAAATTGTTTGAGATTGCCCTAAAAATTATAATAATAACTATGTTTTTTTAACATTAAATTTTGAAACCTAGCAAATTTTCATTATCTCGATATCCTAGAAACTCCGTGGGAAAAGTTGTTCTTGAGAATGGTTAAATATTGAACGGATAAAGCGATTTGGTTGATTCAATTTTCTTTTTTCTTTTTTTACGAAAGGTTAACTAATTGTCAGGATTTTCAGTTAAAACTTTTTTATTTTGAAAAGCCAACGTTTCGATCCCACTTGTGGATCTTCATCAGGGCTTCTGAGTCCAGAGTAATACAAAGACTGAGAAGCCCTGATTACTCTGGACTCTGAAGCCCTGATAAAGATCCACAAGTGGGATCGAAACGTTGGCTTTTCAAAATAAAAAAGTTTTAACTGAAAATCCTGACAATCAATTAACCTATCGTAATGAATAACAGTTGACTATCTCTCACCTCTTTTATTTTTTTTTTGGGGGGGGTGTAAATAAATCACTCTAATTATTCCTCTTATTTGACACAAAATACAGCTTGGGGGCCTCGAATCATGCTGCACCAATCATCACCTCAACTGTAATCTTGGCCTGCCTACCTCTCCATATAATGTTATAAATTTCTTCTTGAAGCATTTTCTTAGAGATTAATCTTCAGGCATCCAAGGCAAGGTCTTCAGCAAATCTTCAGGCAAGGTCCAACACATAAGATATACGAAGGCTAAGTTGCTTGAAAGATTATCCTCAGGATCCACTTCTCAAACCTTAGCTCATAGGATATACGGTTACTGGTGTTTTCTACTGGAGTATTTGTATTAATCCGATGGGCCTAAAAGATGTTTTTCATTTGAATTTGCTAATTTTTCTCCGGAACCAGCCCAACAATAAAGTTAGTTGATCGGATGCCTAGTCATGTTTCAATGTAGCGGACAACGAACTTGCTGACACAGCTGTGAAGGAAGCGTGCACCTTATTTCCAGTCCCCAATGTCAACATTGCGCTACACGATTTCATACAACTATATTTTAGCAATGCACAGAAGTCTGAACCTTTTTTTGGACAAAGGTACCTGAAACCGATAAAATGGAGATGATCTACAGTGATACTCGCCAATCCCAGATATACAAGGAAATCGCCAGGAGCAGAAATCATGACTCTTCTGAGAATTCAGAACACCAGGGTCATCCACGAGCTTCTCCCAGAAACAAAATACCTTCTAACATTTTGGAGCTGCAAAACAACGTTAACCCATCTGAGAACATTGCCTACGGTTTGAATGTGTAGTCATCTAGACTACACATCTACTCCGATGATATGCTCAAGCTTTCCTTCAATAAAATTTAGAAAATACGTTCATATTCCTCAAAAAAATCAATACTAATAGAATATACAAATTGTAAATTAGAATAAAAATGAGGTAACTCTAGCCTAACAACACAAAAATGTAGATAAATAAAGAAATGAATTTGCTGAGAAACAGTTCGCAGTTGACTACTTGAAAGTTGAAGATCTCCATGAGTGCCGAAAACTGCTGAATATGACATTCCTGGCTGCTTTATGTACTCCAAAAATGTAAATCATACCACTGGAACGAATAATATTGATAGAACAAAAATAATCCATAATCCAATAAGACATCCCATCCGCAACTCTATAATTGGAAAGGCTGTTTACTCATTTCAAGTTTTATAGTATTTCCTTTTTATTGTTTCAAAAGAATATACCTATTTATATACCTGAATAGGAGCAACTCATCAGTTTATAGCTCAAATCAACTCAACTTAAAATAGAAAAAGATTCAATCGCAGAAAAAGATTTTTAAAACTTGGCCCGATTCCAACAGAAAACATTAGTTATTTTCCATAACATTTGTGTTTTATGTTTGTCCTACGAATCCTGTTAGCGGCAGTCTCAAAATATGAGTCTATTTTCATCAATCCCCTGCATTCCTTCCAACACAAATCATCTTTCCATTCCATTTTATATCTTCTTCAGGATATAAACAAAAAAATAAACAAATAGAAAAAGGAGTCGTTGTTATAAAATGAAAACCTTCCGTTTCGAATTCGTTCAATACGATTCACAAACATTTAAGCCGTTTTAGGAAACAAAAATAACATATGTGTTGGTAGATGGTTTAAAATAAAAATCTGCTCCGTGTCTCAGAGGCGAGGTTAAGGAAACTAAGCAGTATGTTCGAGAATATTCAAAAGTTCTAAAAATAGTCCAAGGTTCTTTACATAATTCCTACATCAGCGTTGGCATTCAAATTAGCAATTTGTATCTTCTCTGAACGACAACAAAAGTGCAGGTAGTGAGTGTGATCTTACAACCTTTGATTTTCAAAAGGTCCCTAACTTTAAGTACCTAAAATTTTATCTTAAAATTTGTTGGCTTATTTTGAAGCATTTAGTAGGAATATATATAATATATATATTATATGAAATCGACATCGAACGAGTTAAAAAAAAATTATCCCAATAAGGTAACTTATAATAGAAGTTACTTTAATAAAAAGTTGCCAATTTACCAATTCTTCCAAATTAATTTGTCTATTGCAACTACATTTCAGCTTATAAAACATTTTCCATCCACACATTAATACTAAAAATTATTTCGATCATAAGGTAATACGTCTTATGTTCTCTATATAAACATTTTACTTTGACCTGCCTAGAGAAAAAACACTTTATTAAAAGAAATGCTGCCCATTTATATTGGGTCGCTATTACACGGAATTCATATAAGTCTCTTTTAGACTGTAAAATCTTAGGACAATATAAATATAATTTCAAAATATCAATTCATATACTAAAATACACTGTATTTTTTTTCCTTTTTAACAAAATTATATTTATACGTTCAAAATTATATATTTAAAAAACATAGAGTAAGAGAAAGTATTAAGATCTTTAAAAATATCAAAACATGTTTTTCAAAGGAAAATATATGATTTACTAAGTTCCCCCGAATCCTAATAATCCTAATCCTTATGAAACTATCCTTGTTATGTTATTAACATATACCACAGCGTACTTAGTCAGTACACAATTAATAATTATTTGCTCATGTTAATAAATTTATTTTTGTTTGAATTGGTTGTAAAGCTCCATTCGTCAAAACATAGCATTCAAAGTAAAATATGCCTTGTCTGCCATTATTAAGCCGCTGATAGTAAAATAACAAGATGGATGAAACTTGAATATACGAATATATCGAAAAAAAGGTTTAAGCAGTCACGTACAATACAAGTTTAGTAATAACAAAGTAACTTTAAAAAAAAAAAAAAAGAATTACAAAAATGTGTGTTAGACAGGGATTTTGTTCATAATCATTGTAAATTAATTTTATCAAATTGTAAATAGTATGTAAAAAATTGTTGCAGTACACCTGAAGATGGGACAATTAGGCCTCGAAACGTTGTGAAAGTTGTAATGAATTGACAAATATATGTATGTATATATATATATATATATATATATATATATATATATATATATATATATATATATATATATATATATCAAAGGAAGAAGTGAATTTCACTATGTTAAAAAATTGGAATAGTATAGACTTTTCTCAGACCGCGGAAATCAACTGGAAGACCCTAGTTCAATAATTGCAATATCAGGGGAAAAATCACTAATGTTGGAGGTTTGAAATTTTGCAATATGACTCTTCTGTATTAGGAGTTAATTGCAAATTTATTCTACGACTGAAAGACTGTTGTTTTGAAGTGACAGGCAATGGTCCAAATGGCTGCCATTTTTTATAATCAGCGTCCTTAAAAATGGCAAACTAGGCTAATTTTCCTTAGAATAGGAAACCTTTATTTTTAAACCTTCCCCTAATATGAGTAAATAAATAAAAAATCGGTTTTTAAAAGGTCAAAAAACAAACATGGACAAAAAACATGTTTTTTTTTAAAAGATAAAAGAAACAAGGGATAGAGATAGAACATAAAACGGGTTACTCGAATATTATTATTCAGTTTGGATTTTCAATTAATTGGACCTTCCTTTGATCTGATTGTCATGAAATTTGGGTTAGCAACCTTTTCACATCAACATCCAATGCAGCTTTCTAAGATTTTATGTCATATATCGTTCGTTATTCATAATCATCCGGGATCATTTCTAAAAAATGGGAATAAAGTTTTTACAGAGTAAACCTTTCAATTATAAATTTCACGGGGAGGAGGCTGGAAGTTTGAGGCTGAGGGTGTATTAATGTTAAATTTCTCCTAAAACAAAAATAATTTAAGTCCTTGTATGTCAAGAAATATTATGTTGTTATGTTTTAGCATTAAATTTATAGTTTGTCATAAAGAAAAAATAAAACCATCTCTTCTACAAATACATAATAAGAAAAACAAATTTGGGGCCTCCAGATATTTTTATCCCTTAGGTTCAATTGTCTAGAACACGTTTTAACATAAAATTCTGAATTTAAAAAAAAAAAAAAAGTATTATCCTAACTAAAATTCATCCAGACACATGAGGTAAAAATTGTCAAGATAGGGACAAAAGGCAATGATTCTGCCATGCCTAGGTTCCTCAAGTTGACAAGAGAGTGGTAAAAGCTAAAAGATGAAGAAAAGAGACAGGACAGTGACCGGGTAAAACGGCTGAGGCGAAGGCCGTCCTTGGCGGGAGCTGGGGTGCAACCGGTTCTCCTCAGACCACGTGCAACCTGCCGCAGTACACAGCTGGTGGCCCGCACGCACCTCCTTCACCAGCTGGAAGGCAGAAGATGAGTCCGCAGATTGTACTAACATATCGTTGGTCCATGCTCGGGCCGGAATCCATGGGTAAAGTGGCGTTAGCCTGATTTGCAAAATTGTTTGGGCGCCAATTTTTTTATTTGTTTTGGTTTAGTAGAGATATTACAGATGTTTATAACCTTAATTGTAGAAATTTAAATTAGTTAATGATGTGATATAAATTCATTTCGAAATATACTGCCTAAACTAATACAATAAAACTTTTCACATTAAAGGTCAGTTATAGTAAAAAAAGAAAAAAAAAACTTGCCTTATCTGGCATGAATCTTAGTTCCGGCCCTGGTTGAAGCATTGTCCTATCAACAATAGACGAACTTTTCCACCTAGTATGAGTTATCACCTGATGCCTCTATTTGTAGTTAGATCTATACAATAAGCAAAGTCCCAAGTATAAAAACATTTTTGATATACTTAAGCCACCTAACTTGCAACAGCTAACAAGATATTTCAACATTTCGTTCTACCATGCTATAAAAAAGTTTGGGTACTAAAACCATTTGACCTACTTATTAAATTAATTATTTGAAGCACCTCTCATTTTTTTTTTTTTTTTTTAATCTTTTGGTTTTGCAAACCTTGCAGATATCAGACTACTTTGCCCAGCCTTTCATTCCCCCGCCTCTGTTAATCTTAAGCTATTCATAATGGGTGGTGTTACTTTGTAGAGTTTAAGAAAAATAATGTCGTATAACGTTTATTTAAAGCGTTTTTAATTTAGCAATAAAAAAAATAGTAAATTGAGTAAAGCCAGTTCAATAGATGGCGCATACCGTTATTTCCATTGATTTGCCTTAAACAACCAACAGCAGATGGAAAACAAAAAAAAGAGGGTCACAAAAAAGTAGGCAAGACATGTTAGTGTCTGCCATGTTCTAGGTAATCTGTAGACAAGCCTTAAGACTGATGCTTACTACTCATAATACTTTATATTATAATTACTCATTTTTAGATGCGTAATGCATAATCATAGAAACATGGATTAACTACTGGGATTGATTTATTAATTATAATAATTAATTGACGATAAACGTGTTGGCCGATCCGGGACCCGTTGTATTACTTAAGACTACTGATTCTCCGACTGAACGAAGATTTCTAATAATGATATAGAACCATGTGTTTAGCCATGGGGAATGATTTAGTTCTTGTAAGCATGGTTGGCTAGACAGCTGGCCGATCTTAAGCAATTTTATCCATCGGATCATGGTCGTATCCTAACCGCCCTTGAACCCCAATGTTTAAATGTACGTCAGCGGGAATTGGAATGCCGAATGGGTTGTAAATGAAACAGTAACAGAAATAAAGAAAATACGCTTGCTTTTCTGGAAAAAATATGTTGTGATGAAAATATAATATATAAAATATAAACCCGAATTTTACTCAGCACGCTAATATTACAAAAAAATACGCTAGACGAATACAATATTAACAATATAAAACGTACGATAATCAATATTAAATGTGACAAAGGATCTTTTTTGATAGACGGTAGCCAGTTACTTATAAACTATCAGGCCCGTGCGAATAATTAGCATAAATCAATTATAAATAACTTAATGCTTATAAAATAGGAGATCAGCAAACACACCATCTTGTACAGAACAAAAAAAAAATGTTGTAAAATATTTACAAAACGCTGAAATCGCATTATTCATGTGGTTTTTGTTGTTGTTTTTTTCATTTTGTAAGAAAAACAGAGTTCTTTCAACTTTTTTTGGGGGGTGGGATCTGACAATTTTTCCAGACTGGTGGAGAAGGAAAACTATGATTTGATGCCTTAATCAACAAATATGATTAAATATCAAGAACGGTATGGCGTTCCGACAAAAAAACACCTACTGAATTAATCTATGTTAGATACATTACAGTGATTAATAATGAGTGCTATTAAGTAATTCGCTCAACATGTATTTTATAAATGTATCTCTTATTATAAAAATGAAATAGTTTGATGTGAATGACAATTTTAAAGATGAAAAATGTGCTCGAGGTTTATTAATTGATAAAGGACTGATTGCTTTGTAAAGAAGAAAATGGGAAAATGGTGTCATTTTATTTGGTTTAAGAAAAAATAAAAATTACTACGCTGTTTCAATCATATGTTTTAATTTTATAAATAAATGTTATCACTATGATTTATCAAAAAGTAACAACAAAAAAACCAATAAATTATTTTTTATTTTTCAAGCTGAAAATGAAAATGAAAACTGTACAAATTGTTAATAAAATAATATCTAACTTTTCATAAAATCTAAATTATCAATATAGGGTAAACCATACAGTTATTGGCACTCAGTACAGTTATTGGCACCCCAACTTTAACTTAAAGAAATAGGTAAACAAGTCCTAATTTTATTACAAGATATACTTGAGTCTAATGTTTCAAGGGTTCTCTAAGTCATTTATGAAGTAAGACTTTAACAAACTAACCATAGGGAAGATTTCACAATTAAATCCACAGGGTGCCAATAACTAGATTTGGCACTTTTAACAATAAATATTGCCATATTGTAAAACTATTGAACTTTGGACCCAAAAAAACCTCTTGAGTCTTTATGAGGATAGATAATGAGGAGCTATATTTTCAATTTGATCCCTTTATAAAAAGTTTTTTTTTTTAATTTAACCACAGGAATGTAGTCTTGGGTGCCAATAACTGTACGGTTTACCCTATTACGAAGCTTTGATAAATAAGAGAAAAAAAGCAAAGATAATATTGACTGTTATAAAAATTATAATTTATAAATTATAAATTTGTTTCCGTGAATTCTGTTCTTCTTCTGAAATAGTTACTTAATTAAAAAAACACACACACACACATTTCTATGCAACAAAACGCGATGAGAGAAAATTTATATGCACTTATAAGTAGTAACTTGTATTTTTTAGTTGAAACTTGCCTTAACAGTATTTGTCTAATGATTTTTACACCAATTGTAATAAAAACTAATACTTCTTTGGTATTTGAACTGCTTACTGAAGGTTTCGATTTCGAAAAAAATAACAACTAAAATCTTTTATTTAGGGAATTTAAATTATAATAAATATTATATAATTCCATATATAATATTGTATAAATCCATTTTCTAATAAGAAGAAAATTATAGAAGATAGTTTTATTTCCTTGATATGTTATCTTAAAAATAACCTATGATTCTAATTTTGGATTTTTCTTTTCAATAATTTATAAATAATTCTTTTTTTTTATAATTCAACTATTTAAAAAAAAAAATACAATGAAAAAGATATCCGGTCTCTGAAGATATGAGAGGACCTCTTCCTGAAAATTAAAAATAGTTACATTTTTTAAATTTCATTCATGCGACTTTCTCTACTTTATTCTTTAAAAATTATTTTAACACAAAAAAGTGTTTATTATCCTTGATAATATTCCTGACAAGCGGAGATGGCAGGACAAAATGTCCTTGACCGAGTCAGAACCTATTGTTAATAATGGACGTCACCAAATCGTTTTTGTTTTTTTTTGTTGTTTTTTTCCTTGTTTTTTTTCTAACGATCAGTCCCTAAGGAAGAATTATTCATTTTATTTTTTGGGTATTTTATACCTTGACCTCACTCAAGAATCGTACCTCTCAACCTATCCAATACTAATTACACATTTTTCTCCACGAATGAACGGACATCGTCAGCTATTTTTTTCAAGAAACTGGACGACGTTCTGAACTAAATATAAAACGGAAACGAAAAAGAAGTTAGTTCGGCTAGAAAAATATCCTATTATGAAATAGAAACTTTCTGAACAAAAGAGAAGAATCCAAGGACACCCAAACTGAAGGCTCAAGTCAACGTTTCTCTCCATAACTTACTTCACTGGATTCATAGACATTGACAACGAAGCAAGACAATAGAAGACAAGAGAAGTGAAATCCAAATGAGATTCCATGGGCGTAACCAGTTTGAAATTATTAGGAGTACGGCTCAATACTCTCATAGATATGATAGGTAGAAATTCGATACGATAAATGTTGGGACAATTGATTCCTTCTTAAACGATGTATTTCAAAGGTATTTGTTCTCCATGAACTTGCCAATTTATGTCTCAGTTAGAATGTAGGTAGTTGCCACCTGCCAAAATATTAGGGGGATAAGATTCCTTAAAAAGGTAGAAAGGAAAACTAGAAGAGGCTTAACCCGTAATACAAGGAATCGAACAAGTGATAACAGGTTTAGGATTGCGGTGCTGCGTTCAAACTAACACTGGAGATGAATACTATAATGTAGACAAACTAAACGATGAAATTTGCTTCAATATCGAAACGACAGGAAAAGTTGTTACACACATTGGCGTTGCCAGACCACTCGGGGCCCGCAGTGGATATATATTTTTGAGGCACCATTAAAGGTGATGACGAGGTCCAGCAAATTAATAAAATAGAAAAAAAATTCTAAAAAATAAATAAAAGTATTCTATTCCATATATGTATTTCATATATATTCTATTCTACTATTAAACGAGTTGAAATATTTGAGATGCTATTGCGTACTTTATTATGAAATTTACACTATACATTAGGAGAAGTATATTCTATAACATATATAGTAGTATAATTATAGTAATATAGTAGTATAACTGAATATTATATAGTACTAGTATACTAATGAAATTTTCAATTCTGGCCTTATTTATATACATGTCGTTTGTTTTAATATATAAAAATCGTTATAGAACAAAATATTTATATTTGATTTAATTTCGTAGCTATAACTTCAGACCTTAGTCTGAAGAATTTGTGTTTTGTGCGGAATGCAAAAATCCGCACTTTTCTTGAGAGAAAAAAAGAAAATCGGTATAATATCATTGTTAAAACTTTAAGACATATTTAGTTTTCAACAGTTCACAGAAGAGATGATTTTAGATAACGGTTGTATAGCGTAGAGGATCCTTCGGGACTCTGCAAGGCAGCCAGGCTACCATATCGATCAATATTAATGTTGATAACGTTTTAAAATTTTATTCAGAAACTAAAAGAAATAATGATGAGGATTTTTTATATAACTACCACTTGGGAAACAACTTATGTACATTGCTTAGTATGACTATGATATGTGCTATGATTCTTCATTAAAATTGAACATTTTAACTATCAGTACTGGTCGTGACCGGTTTAGAATTATGATTTGCCTAGTTTATAATGCTTTGGACATTAAAATATATATATATATATATATTTTATTCAGTTTAAAAATTAACAACCAAAATAATAATGTTTTTAAACTCGGTTCATTTACCAATGATTCGTGCATTTTTCATTGAGGGAATGATTATTATTAACGGAAAAATAATGGCATCCATTTAAGATAATTTTTTCAAGTGAATATATATGTATGTGCATATGTATAACATATAAGGAATAAAATACACTCTGAGATTATGGTAAAATCAATTAGGTTTAACTTTGTTTAGTAGTTGAACAAAAAATAAATTTAATTTAGCACTTAAACAATTAATTTTAAATGGATGCCATAATTTTCCGATAATAATCATTTCTCCTAAATGGAAAATGCACAGATCTCTGGATATATATTTCCCCCAATTATATTTGAGATTATATGTGACCGTTGAAGAGATCGTTTTGAAATAACCGGTTTTGTTTTCAGTTATGATAATTAGTCAGTGTTTTATAACATTGGTGAGACATTCTAATTTGTCATGAAAATCATCAAGAGATTAAAAAATGAATGAGAAAGTAAGGTTTTAAGCGGTAATATTCACGTCAGTTTACTCTTTTTCAATACATCAGTAAGTTTCATAGCAAATAAAGAGGTAAAATCAATAACATTAACAATAATGATAACTTAAAAAATATATCTTTTTTTTTTTTAAATCAAGGTTTTAGGCGTAAGGATAGGTTGCTCGTAAAATGGAAAACGGTCACAATCTTAATATCTTTACAAGCATGCATGGCCTTAGAAGAGCTTTTCGCCGTATACGAAATAAGATAAGTAACATAAAAAGCTTATCTTTTGAGCTAAAGCCGTGAAGGGCAAGCTTTCGAAATATTATATCTTCTTCGACTCATTTTAACTAGAAGATGGAAAAAAAACAACTTAAAATCAACGATTGAGATGTCATAAATATGACTAATTATGCTTATTTGAGTAGATTTCCTATCAATAAAACATTCTTTGTTATTATTATGACTTGGATTAGTGATAATATTGAGGATTAATCCAGTTGGAAATGGAAAAGGTTGCGATATATATTCTGGAAGATTCGAGAAGTGGAATTGGAGAACGAGACTGGAGCCAAAACTGGTCCGAGAGTTCCAGTGACATTTCGACTCGATCACATTAATAACAGAATTTCAGCTCACGCCCTTCGCTCGATTTCACAAAATGTTGGGTAAGTGTGCACTCCTTTAGTTTCATTGTGGTTATTTTTATCATGGTTCGGTAACACGATAAGAAGAGGGGTATTCCGAATCGATAATAAATAATGTTACAAAGATGAAAAAAAAGAACGTCAAATAGATGATTTGACGCGGTCAAACACCACGTTTTAACACAGCCAAAAATTTCATTTATTTTTTATTTTAAAAAACAACTAAGATTTGTTATTGGATATGACTGTAAATTATAATACGTTCGTAGGATAACAAAACTATAAGTTATTACATGTCAGTAGTATAAGTTTTCCTACATTAGTATGAATATATTTTCTTATTTTACAGCATTATTAATATTATCACGATATTATTAGAATTATTGTAGTATTTAGTATTCTTGATAAAAATGTGTATATTAAGTTATTTATATTAAAAAGCTGCACACTCGGCTGATGGTCCATGGTGACCAAGTCTAAATTTGTAATACAGTAAAATCTTGATAATCTGGCGGTTCGTTACTCCGGCAAGTTCGGTAATCCGGCGCTATGGGGGACTCCCAAAAGAAGAGGAACTTGATCGCATGGCCATCAAATTCAAGTCTTCTACATGCCCCCCCCCCCTTCCATACACGAAACCTCTTGCAGCACATGGATCAAAATGTAATCCAGCAAAGAAAATTAATTTCAAAAATCTTCAAATTCAGACATAATTAAACAACCGGGTGGGATCATTTAATTTTTGAAAAAAATTAACATTAAAGACTTCGTTTTTAATTTAGTGCACAGCTGGAATAAAGTGAAAAGTGATACCCTCTAGTGTTCTTGAAAAATGATCTGACCAATTACTTCCGATAATCCGAAAATTATTGGTAATCCGGCGGTTTTCTGGTCCCATATGTGTCGGATTATGAAGATTGTAATTTTAGTTCCTTTTCTTTATATATAATAATAATATTATTATCTTTCATATAATGTGAATATATTTTAAAATATGAGATGAATAAACGCACATTCTATCTAATTGTAAATTGTTTCTTATTTACTAATACATTTGTACTCGTATATGGACTGAGTCAATGCGTCCTTCCTACGCCTTTTTGAGCAGTCCGTCTAACGATTGGCTGGAATATTTATTATAATTGCGCATGTATATAATGCGCAAGTGCGATCACTTTTTGTTTGTTTAACGTCCCTTATTGCTACTAAGGCAAATTGGACGATGCTACAGTAGGAATCCTAAGTTTCGCCTATCCAGATATGATTAGGAGAGGGATATTTAAAGAGTACCTGAAATCGCACAGGATCTGGACCTCCATTAGGATTTTTTACTCATTTTAAAAAATCCTAGAGCCGCCTGGCAGGTTTCGAATCCGCAACTTTTACCATTGTAAGCTACTATGCTAGCAACTACACTATAGGTGTCCCCAAAGTGCGATCATTAATTAACTCGGATAATTTTTTTTCTATATCTAAATTTGGCGCTACGTAGAAGGTTCATTTAAATTAGATGAATAAGGAACGAAGAAATATCTCATTGATATCAAATCATAATATAAAAGTTTATTCATTCATTCGTACGTTAACTGAATTGTGGTGCCGAGTCACGTTTTATTTGAATTTAAAAGAAATTTGCTTTTGAAGGAATTTAATGTTCGTCACTATTGCGACATAAAAACTCCTGAAGCTGAAGGAATTACATCGAGTTTGATAAGATAAGGTCTGATTGTTTCACAATTTTACGTCGCAGCGATTTTTGTGTGCATTATTTCTTTTCATCAATCGAAAACACATGTTACAGAAATGATGTTAGACCATTGCGAAACTGCAAGACTAAGAAAGCATCTCTACCTGTTTTTTTTTTTTTTTTTTTTTCTCTCAAGGAATATTACAATAGGCATTATGCGCACAACTTATGAAACGTCTGAAGCTTAAACAACAACAGCTTCGACAGAAAAGATGGAAAAAAAATACCCCGTTTTCTGCATAAGAACCAGAAATTGTGGAGAGATTTAATTAAAAAATAAAAAATAAACATAAATTCCGATCGAAAATTTCATCAGAAAGTATATTAAAAATCATTTAATGGTTTCTATTTCTGATCATAAGTGAAAAGAAATCATATCCTCATCACTTTTTTTTTTAATAAAAAATTTACTATTAATACTAATAATTTTCGAGTAAATCTTTTTTTAAATAAGATACATAATTTTTTATATATTTTCGATGCTATATTTCGAGTCGATGCAGTAGTAGGTGAAGAAGAAGAATTTTGCTATAGACTCTTAGCAATAGAAAATCTTTTTTTTTCCAAAATGCATTCGAAATTTTGGCTCACAAAAAATATATTAAAACAACTGTTCAAGTGTGGACTAGTAGCAGAATGTTGAAATTCTTCGGCGAACAGTTTTAAAAAACCTTTAGTATGCTTGGCCAAAATAATTTGTTTAACAACATAAATAGTACGCAATAGAAAAAGTAATTAATATGAATAAAACTAACTAAACATAACATTTAAAGGGTCTTTTCTACATTAAGGCTGCCAGTTACTTTTTAAACTTTTTATCAACAAATGATTACTTTAAAAGTAATCGCTTTAATTAACATATGACCAGGTAAACAAGAATATAGGTCATTGAAATATTTATTTTAAATCAATACAAATTTTGTAATAAATTTTGTATTGTTAAGTTGTTTAGAGCAAATATTCGTTGTTGTGTATTCATGTGTCCATGAATATATAAATTAAAGAGCCTTACTTAATGGTAGTCTTGATTGTTCAAACCATGTATTTGAGAATGAATCTTTTGAAGTTCTGCAACTTCTCATATTGCAAACCCACTTTTTTTGTTTTAAGTTCCATTTCATATTGTGCCCTAGTTTTTAAATCAGTTTTTAAATTTAGGTAAGACACCTTTATCTTGAAAAAAATGTAATAAATTTTCTTCTTGTTTACACAACAAAATTAATTAAATTTAATTCATCTCTGTATCCATTTTGCACAGGGAATAACCACTTTAAAAGAGTTTTTAGATAACATATGGTTTAATTTATTTTTAAAAAAATAATGATTAACTATTTAAAATAATCATTTGATAATAAAAAGTAACTAGCAGTCTTATTAAAGAAAAGACCACATTTAAATGTATCCTCTATAAGTTGATTTTTATTTTCTGATCAATATTTTTTTTATCGCAATTCGATCGTTAATATTTATGTAATACCATATCACTCAGTGAGTGATCATTATTTTTTAATCAAATAAATAAACATCAAAGATCGATTATAATTTCTATGTATAAATCAAGCATGATTTAATTATATGATTTTTTGGAAAAAATAACTATCGATTTCAAACCAACATAGATAGTAAAATAACCAAATATCTACATGAGTCGATTTCTGCCACGAAAACAGTCTAAAGAGTTATTGAGTGAAAAGAAATTTCTCAAAACCTGAATTTCGATTTTCAAATGCGGGCTACCGTTTAATTTTTCAAGAGGCTTCTCATTTATCTTGATTGGCGAAGGTGAGCAACTTTCCATTTTTTTTTTTTTTTTTACACCTCGTTATTGTATAGTCCATTCCCACTTCAAAATAACCAAGCATTTTTTTTTTTTTTTCATTAAGCTAATCGAATATGATGCCTTATTTCCCATAATACATTTGAAAAAAATAATTATTATTATAAAGAGATAACCATTATTTTCTTTACTCCATATTAAATCTTAAAATTACCTATCTAGGCAATGTATTCACATAGAGCATTTAAATTCATACGCAGTCATGGGGGAGAAGATTTATATATTTTTTTTAAAATATTTTAAATTGAAATTTTATATTGCCTCATTCAGAATTAATTGAGGAAAATTGGCCTAGGTGACAAATGTTTACTCGACGATAATACAGTGCTTGTATAAGCAGCTCTGTCCAATTCCTCAGATAGGAAACGTCAATTAGTAAAAATGACTTTGTAACGAGTAAACTGTGCCTTCCATATTCATTTATACAGATTTTAATCATTCAACAAATGCAGTATGCGTTCTAAATTATTTTAGCGTGATGGAGTTGAATAGAGAGGAAGCATAAGTAATATTCTTAACCTACTGTAATGTTAGGGAAAAAAAAAAATAAAATAGAAAAAAAATAGGGATAAATAAACATTGAAAAGTTCTTCAAAACATCCGCCGTCCAATTTTTAAGTCATATTTAGACAATTATAATAATAATAATTATTAAGACAATATTTTATTAAATATTGGTAAGATGGGTAAAAAGAAGCATAGAGGCGATTTTTTCGTAGTCAATAAGTGTAAAAGTGGGGAGTTCAATTTGAAATGAGGTTATTATAATTGTCGTTAAATCTGTCGGTGAAAAATTAGTCTACTCTAATACCTCATTACTGATAAAATCTATTCAGTTTCAATTTCAAATTTTAATGCTTAATAATCGGATTTTATTAAATGTCGTGTCCTGAACAGTGAGGAAATTTGATATCCTAGACAAGTTAGTAGTAAGAGTGGGTATGTAATGGAAAGAAACTGTTAAATTAATTTTTTTTTTAAACATTTTTGTTGAAAAATAAAATGCCTTTAATTATATATTTTTTTTTATTTTACATTGACGAACAGTGGGAAAAATTTTGTACTGGCTATGAATCTATAAATCCTGACCATAACGATATAATTTCTTTTTCATTAATGAGCATGGGATTTTCTTTACCAGTGAAAAAAAATATATAAATACTATCATTCTAGATATTTCGAATTAATTTTTATATGAATCCTTTCTTCACTTTAATTTAAAATAAACTAGTTTATTAGGTACTGGGTCATACATAGAGAATGAAATGAATCAGTATTATTATCTATTGAGCATTCTGCTTATATACGTATATTTTTCAGGCATTTGTTCCTTTTGAAAGAATTTTACATAATTATTGACTTAAGGAGAAAGAATCCAAATAATTAAATTAAATATATTCTATTTTTTAGGACTTTCAACGAAAACAAATTAAAAATAAAATTAATTAACAGGAAGTGTATTTTATGATTAAATCTAATTCAACGAAAAAAATATTGAATGTTCAAATATAGGGGTTTAATCTTGAAATCTATTTATCGCATCGATTGCATTATAGATCGATCGATTCTATTATGGAATTTCAGCCCCCTTGACCCTCTACCACTGTGAAAAAAAATCAGAACCAAGTATTGCCAATAAAAGGATTTATGTTAATTTAAATAATTTCTTTTTATAAATTATATAGTTAACATTGATGAAATTAAAATGCATTTTCATCCGATAATTTTACACACATTTTTCTTATTCCTAAAATATATTTGGTGCAATAATATTAAAAGAAAAGCCTAATAGAAAAAAATTAATTCCATTTTCAGGAAAAATCTAGGCTCATCTCTTTGAAATTATGTTTTTCTTATTCTATTAGGCTGTATCATCATTTGCTCTGGAATTGTAGATTTTAGGCCAGTGAATTACAAAATTTTCACACTGCAAGGTTTCAGGATATACTACCTCATTTTTGGTATACTTAAACCCACTATTGTACTGGAACTAATTTTTTTTCATATTCCATTCCATCTACAGTCCTTTCCGATATATACATCGGTATGTTGTCATTTCTTTAAAAAATTATCTGTTAATTTATTATTTCATCACTCATTTTACATCTGAAATTGAGCGTCCTTAATCCCTCATTTTATTGTCAGAAATGTAACAGTCGTCGATGTAAAAGGATAATATAAATAAAGAAATATTTTAAAAACCTTCAGATATGAAAAAGAAAAAATCTGGTGCGTGTGCGCAACACACAACTTTCACTTACCAACTTACTTAGATAAGAAATTGACGTGTTTTGTTAGATATCATTTCCCAAAATCACACATTTTTCTACGTTCATATCTTATTTTTATTAATCGTTAAAGCCGTTTTTGAGTAAATATAAAACCCCGTAAAAATGATACAAAATTTATTAAGTAAAGTCCCCCCTTCGGTTGATCAATTTTGATGAAATGTTGGCTATCACATATTTGGCATATACATACATCAAATACCCAGTTTGGTCACAATCGTGAAAGCCGTTTTTGAGTAAATAAAAAAAGCACGTAAAAATGATACAAAATTTATTAAGTAAAGTGCCCCCTGCGGTTGATCAATTTTGATGAAATTTTCACAGACATATCTCGGGCATATAAGTAGATCAAATACTAAGTTTAATCAAAATCGTTAGAGCCGTTTTTGAGAAAATCAAAAAAACCCGTAAAAATGATACAAAATTTATTAAGTAAAGTGCCCCCTGCGGTTGATCAATTTTGATGAAATTTTTACAGTCATATCTCGGGCATATAAATACATCAAATACCCAGTTTGATCAAAATCGTTAAAGCCGATTTAGAGTAAATAAAAAAAACACGTGAAAATGTTACAAAATTTATTAAGTAAAGTCCCCCCTCCGGTTAATCAATTTTGATTAAATTTTTACAGTCATATCTCGGGCATATAAATAGATGAAATACTCAGTTTAATCAAAATCGTTAGAGCCGTTTTTGAGAAAATCGAAAAAAACCTAAAAAGTTATTAAATAAAGTACCCCCTCCCTTTGAGGAATTTTGATGAAATTTTTGCTGTAACATCGCAGGAATATACCTACACTAAATACCCAATTTCAGGTTCGCACGGTTTATAGTTCTTGAGCTAGTCTGTTCACATACACACACACACACACACAGACACACACACACACAGACCATTTTGCGGGACTTGGTCATTTCGACTCAGGGGACCCCAAAACGTGTATTTCCGTTGAAAACCGGAAGTCGAAATTTTTCACGATCGCAATACTTCCACTTACTATATATTACATATATAGGTAAGTGAAAGTAAAAAACCAAAGGGTACAATTAACTCTTCAGCTGCTCCAAACTCAAGCGAGGCACTTTTGAAGAAAAAGTTAGGGGGCACCTGAAACCACGAGTGGCTTAAAAGCTATTTAATTGATAGAACTATGAGCACGTTCAAAGGAAGGAACGCCTTATGCGAAATACAAACAACAGGAGCAATTTTTTTTTATCCTAACTAGGCATAGGTCACTATTTGTTTACTGGTGTTATCAATACGATAAGGCAGTTGGATGTCACGCTGTTTAACTAACGCAGATGAAAAGAGTAACATCTACAGAAAGTTTATTGATCCACGTCGGTATGACGCGCGAAAAACTTAAATATGTATCAGACCTTGAAATAGAACACCTTGCAAAGCTAAATAAGCATGAAATGAGATTCGAAGGATAAGTCCACAGACTGTCATATCAATAGCTACCATAAATCATGATTTTAGAATATAAAAGTGAAGAAAATGTGTTGAGCTGTCAACCGAAACTGTAGAGTCATGATCGAAATGAAGGGAAGAAGAATGAATAGGGCGAAACGTCCAGCCCAGAGCAGCCCATTATGACGTTTCATATTACATAAAATTAACATTGACGATTCAGGTAACATGGAAACCAAGAACCAACAAACCTAACAAATTTGTTCTGGAACTGAAGAATGTAACCAACTGGAAAGCAATAGAAAGAGTAGAATGAAAGGGATATGATGATTATTTATTACGGTCTGAGGTTTAAAAGATGGACAGAGTAAATCAAATACATATTCTTTCTCTGCCTAACTTAGACTTCTACTTTACTGTTTTTTGCATGCTGCTTACCAGCATTTAAGTTGGTTCTATCGATCCACTTGGATTTCGGTCTCACGCATAGACTTTTGCCAATTATTTTGGTATTCATTTTTGTGGAGGGGCTTCCTGGTGATTTTTTTTCTAGCCCATGGCATCTTTGCCTTTGTAACATGAAATATAGGATTCCCAGTTTTTATGAGCTGTTCTAAATTGGGCCTTCTTCTTTACTATATATATATATATATATATATATATATATATATATATATATATATATATATATATATATGTATCAGTATATAAAATACAGAGGTTTCAGTTATGATGCTTAGAGTGATGCCCCATACGTTTCTTTCTTTTTAGCTATTGATGTAAGATGTGCCTCATCTCATCTGCATTACTGTTAAATTTATATACGTATAATTTTGATGCCTGAAGAGGCGAATGTTTGATTCTTTACCGGTGTTTTTAAGAATCGACGTTTAGTTGTGTCTTAATGGCTTATCAATATAATACCTATAGAAAGCTTATCGACCATATGAAGCAACATTGCAGATTCTGATGATTTTTAAAAATATTTATTGCCTCAAAAATAAATAAAACTGCCCGTTATTACATGGGGAAGAAACATGTATGAGCCTTTGAAAAAGTGCTTGGAACCCATTTTAGAAATTAAGGGCTATCATGAGAGTGAGTTGGAACTATTTCCAAGCCATGAATGTAATTAAGGACAATTAACTAAACTTCGGGAACGCACTAAGGCTCCAAAGGGCTCAGCCTGGTATTCACATAATACTAGGACTATAGTGAATACAAGGGCGTGGATAATCCGATTATTTTTATATATATTTCTAAAGATTATTGAATCCCATTGCCTATCTAACAGTTTCTTGGACAAGGGACAGGTAAACAAATGTGATCCTAATAGAGGGCAACGACCCAGGTGGTGTCGATGTGCTGCAAGAGCCTTGTTTGCAATTTTGCATTGAATAAAAGATAAGACCAAACAAGTTTGGATCACGTATACGGGCGACATGACAAACTATTCCAGGGAGGTTTCTATTTAAATGCATTTGGAATGCAGAGAAGCGCAGGGGAACAATTAGGTACACATCAGGATATTGGAATCTACATCTAAGCTACATACAAATCAGCATGGAGATTACAAAACGCTCTGTATGTGTGTCGATCACTGTGGAATAGGGCTGAAATATTGATAAATTTAACAGCATTATCTTTTTTTTTTTTTTTTTTTTTTTATTCAATGATGTCAGCTATTGCACTGCAATGGTTTCCCTATACATCAGCAGGTTCATCGATTTTATGAGGATCGGAGCGATAACTGACATTTCGATATTTAACAAAGCAAATATTCAAAATAAATATACAGATTTTTTTTTTTTTTTTTTGCATGTTAATTTCTAAAAAGGTTGAATTCCTTTTCCTTAATCAACAATGACCGGTTACAAAAGAAAATTTCACTTCTATGACTGTAATGAATAGATGCCAGCATGTCGGATTGATTACAAGGGAAAGATAATGGTATTGTACGTAGCGAAGTGCCCCTTGACCTAATTGATCGTCCCAAAACAACCATACACGCATTTTTCTACACGAATATTTCTTGATGAAAGCCACGAAAATGGTAGTCTCGGGTGACAACTGCACTGCGGAACGTTAAATCCGGTAATTATACAATGATTATCTGGTTTTAATAATTCATAAGTACATTTTACATCTTTAAAAAAAATCGTTAACGTGCCCAGGAAACTGTTCTTCAGGAATTGACGCTCCGGATATGTGGAACATTTTACAGTAAAATATTTCAGCAGGCGTTATTTCTCATACTTTTTTTAAATAAAATATAATTTTTAAAAATTATATGCGATTTTGGGCATAAGTCCGAAATCACTCAGTATTTAAAGTTTGCTATCTCCTTTAAATATTGACGATCCTTCGAAGTTCTAAAGCCATTTTGAAGTTCGAACCTGTGCCTTTTATATTCATTAAAAAAAATGTGTTTTTTACAATAATAAAACTAAAATATTGTCACATCAATATTTTTCTCCGCAATAAAAAGCCTCCGATAAAACGACTTTGGATTTTAAAAAGAAAATATGGAGGAAATAAAGGTTTCGAAGAGTTTTGTTTAAAATAAAAATACTTTTTTTTTCAAGTTGAATCATTTCAGAATCTATGCTCCTTATAAAAAAAAAACCTTTTAATAGAAAAAATATTTCTTTTTACATTTATAAAAAGGTATTTAGACAAAAAAAAGTATTTTTTTGAACAAACTTTCTTTATTGAAAATTTATAATAGCGACTAATGATCAATTATTTTTAGGACCATGCCGTGCTAAATTTTACTAGTTGTTCCTTTCATAAGAATAAAGTTAATAAAATTTGATCTTGAATGAGTAGTAATTATTTTATCTTGTAGCTTAAGATTTTCAAGTTATTATATTCGCTTCAGTTTTATAAAAGTAAAAAATGAAATTTTCAATTTTTGTTTGTTGGAAAATTCGAAAGATTTGAAATGTAATCGTATGAACTTTAAAATGGCTTTGAAATTTTGAAGATGCGTCAATTTTCAAAGGATAAAACTGAATTCTGAGTGATTTTGGGTCAGAGAGGTTATGCATGCAACTGCATATAAAGTCATCCCTAACCATTAAATAAATATTTAATTGGGATTATAATGATTAAAAATCACTAGAAAATGTTATATCATGGTACCTTAACGATCTTATATATTATATATATATATATATATATATATATATATATATATATATATATATATATATATATATATTGATAAGAAAGAAAAGAAAAAAAAACTGTTGAAGCAGAACTACTCTGACCTAAATATAATTACGAAACAAGACAGCCCTGTCGGAGGTTGCTAGTGCAATTTTCTCCGTTCCTTTCGCTTTCGGATGGGCGGGGCCTCCCAAGTATTATGTTTCGACCAAAATAAATAACTCGTATGTATCTTTCGATAAAAATAGGGCAAGCCATTTCTAGACAATATGTTATCATTCCATGATCTCGGTGCGACAACCACCAGGATTACTATACTAATTCCGGAACATTAATTCTTTAACCTAATCTCAAAAATAGTACAATAAATGAAAAAAAAATATGTTTCGAAATAAATTTTACCAATGTTTAACATGATAAAAATTATTTCTGCAACCACCAGTACAAGTGCGCGCGCAATGCGGGAGAGCTACCATTTGGGTCTATTTTAGCAAATAGGGGTTGATCCTGCGATTTGATAAAATGAAAAAAACTCTTTGAATTTGTACTAGTATAATTAACACATTTTTCTCTTGACAATATAACAATTCGTATGGTAAAACGCAGCTTAAATTTTATAAATAATAATATTAAGTTTTCAATATGACATTTCAAAAAATCATAATCAGGCAAAAGATAAGACCTGAAACAGTAGCTCTAAAATTATTGAAACTTTGAAAAATGGCCTGAAATAAAATATTAATCATCATATGTGAAGTACAACTGCACTAGAGTTGTAGTTTGTTTCATGTGGAACATTTATAAAAATTAAAACTAATTTAACACAGAATTTCTCAAGTGTAAATTAAAACTTATTTTTTAATTAAGATAGCGAAATTAAATTCTTAATGTAACGTTATTTAATATTAAACATCTATTCAACTGTTTCAATTAATAAATCAACATCGAGCATTAAGCTAAATTCTATATTGACAAGTAACTTCATAGGATTTGATTTTTAAAAATTTAAATCTCTTGCAATATGATAACAGTCTAAATACTGTCTCTAACAGGTTTCAAGATAAAATCCTCAGTTTGAATACCAGGGCTTTTACTGGGATTTCAGGACCCAGATCAATATAGCTATCCCGGAATATATGAGAATCCATAAAACAAAATTTGTGGGTGTTCTTCAAGTTTCAAGATGGCGGTAAAGCTCCTTATCAGAGCTCAATCGATTACAAATTATTTTTCCTTGTATCAGTTCATAATATTTCATTTAAAAACAACAACAATCACATGAGATAAATACTGGAAAAAAAATTCTATTTTATACACTTAGTGAAAAAAATATATTACACCCAACATTCATTGCTTACATATGTTTATTTATTATTTATAAAAAGACAATTTTCCTGAAAACTGTATAATGTAATTTATGGAACATATATTTTGTTCCAAATTAATTTGTTCAAAGGTAAAAAATAAATTCACACAGATACAAATTATATATATTAAATGTGTATTTTAAGTTCACTGCTCCTCGTTTAATTAATTTAATGTAAATTTAATTGAATTTAAAGTTTTAAATATCCATCCATACATCTACTGTTTCTACAAGGAGGTGACAACATTTAATTAAAAAAACAAATATTATCAAAATACATTAATAAACACAGTAATATGATATTGATACCCGGCAATAAGAATCATATGGTAAAATAGTTTTGCCAAAACTTATCATTTTAACAGATGTTTTCATAAATTTTTCTAAAGCGGTATGATAAGGATAAGAAAATAATATTACAAAGCCCTTTAAAAATATATATATAGGTACTGAATATGAAGTGAATCTTCAATATTCAATAAAAAATCGCCTTACCTTTATTGAAAATTGGGGTGTTCCATGGGTAGATAACATCCGGTACTTCGACCGGGGCAGTTCCATATGCTCGGAACATTTTTAGATTTTTTTTTTTCTTTTAGCCGATTAAATAAAAAAAAATCAAATGTTAATCAACACTTAATATACACGGTGATAGTACGAATAACGTTTTTTTTTTAAATATCGATTATCAAAAAATTCAAAAATATATACTTATTTCTTAATGTTTTTATTTTCCGAATAATTGGCGGATTGCAGTCGAACAAAAGCAATTATCTAAATATATTCAATTAAAGGACATGAACTGCGACAAGATACGGACTAGTTGGGATCGTGATGGGGACTGAGCAAAGGAGCCCTGGGAGGGGTGTTGGTGGGGGGAATCTGCTATGACGTCATCGGCAGGGAGCAGTGTCAATATGGGCTGCCTATCGACCCACCCTTCACAGTGGATACTAAAAAACCTAAGGACTATATCGCCCCTACCTCGCCCCCCCCCCCTCCACGATCCTCACCCCCCCGCTCATTCACTCTATGTCTATCATCATTATCTCTCTTCTTCCTATTCTTATCAATCATTCCATTTAATGCCGATCTTCTCGCTAGCTCTAATATAAAACCAGTGGTACTTGTTATCTTCGCATACCCTTTGCAACCTACCCTCTAACGGCGGTTACCTTGTGCAACCTTCCATTTTTATCACTTTACGTATTTTTCTTGCCTTTATTTATTATGCTTGATTTTGCTGATTCTATAAAAAAAAAAAAAAAAAAAAAAAAAATTATCACTATTTGCAAATTGTCCTTTTCCAAACAGTAGGGGAGAGCGGGGTTGGTTGGCAACAGTTTTCACTTTTTTGATTGTTGAGTCGTTCCTGTTAATATAATCCCAATGGGGCTGATACCACTGTAAACTCCAAGTATTAGAGTACTTCAAGTATTTTTTTCACAACATAATATTTAATACTAAGATCATAGAAAATTGAAGAATTCGTCAATCCAGAGTATGCCAATTAACCCCCTATGTGGGGCAGGTTGGCCTAGAAGTTTGGGTTGTTTAGCCATCTCATTCAAGTAATACCTGACACATATTATTGTTATTAAAAGCTGCACTATAATGGCATAATAATTTTGAATCGGTTTTTAATAGCTTTTAAGAGAAAATAGAATGACAATAGAAGAAGATAGAAGTTTAGATTGTCGTCACTTCTTGCTTAAGAAAAATTGCTTTCGTCTTCCTCGCTGGAACTAAAGACAATTGGTAGTTTCACCTTTGATTATGTTTACCTTGCTTTTGTGAATTGCTACTGCGCCAAAAAAAAAAGTTGAAGAGAGCCAACTAACCCCACAGGAGAGATCATATGAAAGATGACTGCCAGGACAGGGGAGAACAATCAAACAAGAAACTGGTTAGTCGAAAGGTTAGGTTTTTCAAAGGAGTTTGCGGCTATGTGAACAGAATCGGAGTCAAATGTTTTCCGTGCCTTTAAACCAACTTTACTGAAAATATAAAAATTTACTTACATGTTGTAAAATCAATCAATGAAGCACACTCTTATCTACACTGTCAGCATCGGATTGAAAACTAAGGACAAGACTCCCGAGGTCGAGCGGTTCACATGGTACATGGTGGGGCCTTCACAACAGGTGTGACGGAAACTATAAGCCAATGGCCAACCTTCCCCCTATGCCAACCAACCCCGCTCTCCCCTATGCTGTAAAACATTATTAAAAAAAAATAGGAATTGTACGACTTTAGCGGATCCCCTTCTCATCCCATTCAGTTCAAAAGTGCCTTGAATAGCTTTGACAAATCATAGATTTCAACTTCCGCCCGCCATGCTCGCTCACGAGGGATAAACAAACCCCAAAAAATTTCTCTAAAACGACTCAAATTTCTATTTTCATTAATATAAATTCATAATGATAATTCTTTATTGGTCTTGAGGCTAAGCAGATAGTAGTCAAGTTTTTTAAATTTAGATCCTTTATTAACCTCACACTTTTACAATATTCGGTTCTAAAATTCTATAGTTTCGGCACTAAGCCATTTTCAAGAAGAACGCCTAAAATTTAGAATTTCAATACTTTTGAACTTAACAAATTAAATTAAAAACAATTAAGTGATGAAATATGTTTTTACCCACCTGTGACCACAATTTTTCAAATAAAATAGGCTGAGTACCCTTGCCAAAAATTAAAAAGATCTTTTTACTAGTTAAAAAATATAGTCTCTTTATGTAAGCAACAGACAAATGGATTATTTTACCAGTCCCCTTATCCCCTCCAACATGTAACTACACTGTTCCTTAAATAAACAATTGGAAAATATTAATTAAAATCATTATTAATTTTTTTTTTTACATTTTTGTATTTTACTATTTATTAATTTTCTAAAATTCTAAAAATTCATAATAAATTTTTTTATATAAATATCCAGACATATAACTTCTATTAATATTAGGACTATCAATTATTAATTTTACTTAGAATTTCCGCATAGTATTTGTTTAAAATTTTTGGAGTCATTTTTAAAATTTATTGTTTTATCAATATTCTCTGAAAGTGACATGGAATGCATTCTTCTCTTATACACGCTTGATTCCCTATGCATTACCTCAACTCCATCAAAATCTAACATATGCTTTATTTTATTTAATTTTTTTCTATGTTTTTCACATCATTTTTATGTTGGTACATCCGTAAATTCATAAAATCAATAAGCTTTTTTTTTTCTAATAAAAATGTTCTTGTTTATTTCGATTTCCATCAGTTCCAAAAAGAGGATAGCGCCTTATAAGTGTGTGTTTTTTTCTCAAGTTACATCAAGGCGGGTTGCTGTCGGAAGTATACGAAAATCCACCAAGTACCATATCAGTAATCACACGATCATAAAATCGTCCTCTATTCATTCACTACGTATTTTCTAAGGGGGTGGCAAACTTCTTCTTTTTTTAACTACCTTGGATTTCATCCTCTAATTCCATCCTTTGGAAGCCTTCAAGATATCATTGAATTTATTTGGTTTTCGGGAAATTGATGCAGGATTTCATACTCTCTGGAGGTTTGACGTATTATTTCTTCGTATGTACATCGTGATTTATTAATCCTCTTTCAAACAAAAATGTTAGGTTGGTGAATGTCAATCTTCCTTTAATTTATTTTATTTATAACATACATAGATGTGACAAGGATAAATAGGTCTATTTATAATGGAGAAGTGAAAGAAGTATAGAATATAAGCTAATTGACCATGCCACCAAAAAAAAATGAGAAGAAGCTATGAAATAAAAAATTGCCACGAAGATGGACGAGAATTGTCTGAAACGTTGGAGTTAGACCATTTTTGAATATGTATGTTTAAATTAAAAAAATTAATGGAAGATTGTCATTCACCAATCTATGTATAAAAATCTGGTGCGTGCGTGCAACACACAACTTTCACTTACCAACTTACTTAGATTAGAAATTGACGTGTTTTGCTAATAATCATTTCCCAAAGTCACACATTTTTCTACATTCATATCTTATTTTTGTTAATCGTTAAAGCCGTTTTTGAGTAAATAAAAAAACCTGTGAAAATGATACAAAATTTATTAAGTAAAGTCCCCCCTCCCGTAGATCAATTTTGATGAAATTTTTACAGTCATATCTCGGGCATATAAATACATCAAATACCAAGTTTGATCAAAATCGTTTAAACCGTTTTTGAGTAAATAAAAAAAACATGTGAAAATGGTACAAAATTTATTAAGTAAAGTCCCCCCTCCCGTAGATCAATTTTGATGAAATTTGTACAGTCACATCTCGGGCATATAAATACATCAAATACCAAGTTTGATCAAAATCGTTAAAACCGTTTTTGAGTAAATAAAAAAAAACACGTGAAAATGATACAAAATTTATTAAGTAAAATCCCCCCTCCGGTTAATCAATTTTGATGAAATTTTTACAGTCATATTTCGGGCATATAAATCGATCAAATACTCAGTTTAATCAAAATCGTTAGAGCCGTTTTTGAGAAAATCGAAAAAAACGTAAAAAGTTATTAAATAAAGTACCCCCTCCCTTTGAGCAATTTTGATGAAATTTTTGCTGTCACATCGCAGGGCATATACCTACACTAAATACCCAATTTCAGGTTCCCACGGTTTATAGTTTTTGAGCTAGTCTGTTCACATACACACACACACACAAACACACACACACACACACACACACACACACACACACACACACACACACACACACACACACACACACACACACACACAGACAGACACACACACAGACCATTTCGCGGGACTTGGTTATTTCGACTCAGGGGGTCCCAAAACGTGTATTTCCGTTGAAAACCGGAAGTCAAAAATTTTCACGATCGCAATACTTCCACTTACTATATATTTCATATATAGGTAAGTGAAAGTAAAAATCTGGTGCGTGCGAGCAACACACAACTTTCACTTACCAACTTACTTAGATTAGAACTTAATGCGTTTTGTTAATTGCCACTTCTCAAATGAACAGAACATCTATAGGTAATAATAACGCATTGGTTTGTAATTAAAGGCGTACGGCGCATGCGTGAGCTCAAGGTGTTTTATGAGTTGACGGATTATTTTTCTTTTTTTCTCCTGTATATGTTTACTTGATTTTCTTCATATATCATATTTAGCCATTTCTTATTTTTAGGTGTGATGACAGACAGTTAATTTCTCAATATAAACTAAAACAAAGGTACTTTATAGGAAAACAAAAAAGGCCCCTTCCCCATTTAAGCCCTCTCAGAACATTTTAATAATGATAAAGCTTACCTGGTAATAAATAACAACTAATTTTCATTATACATAACAAATTTGATGAAAATCGTTAAAGCCGTTTTTGAGATCATCGATCAAAAAGGTAAAAATTGAAAAAAAATTATGAAGTAAAGTGCCCCCTCCGTTTGACCAATTTTGATGAATGTTGACTATCACATCTTTGGCATATATATACATCAAATGCCAAGTTTGATCAAAATCGTTAAAACCGTTTTTGAGTAAATAAAAAAAACACGTGAAAATGATACAAAATTTATTAAGTAAAGTCCCCCCTCCGGTTGATCAATTTTGATGAAATTTTTACAGTCATATCTCTGGCATATAAATAGATCAAATACCAAGTTTGATCAAAATCGTTAAAACCGTTTTTGAGTAAATAAAAAAAACACGTGAAAATGATACAAAATTTATTAAGTAAAGTCCCCTCTCCGGTTGATCAATTTTGATGAAATTTTTACAGTCATATCTCAGGCATATAAATAGATCAAATACTAAGTTTAATCAAAATCGTTAGAGCCGTTTTTGAGAAAATCGAAAAAAACTTAAAAAGTTATCAAATAAAGTACCCCCTCCCTTTGAGCAAATTTGATGAAATTTTTGCTGTCACATCGCGGGCATATAAATACTCTAAATACCAAATTTCAGGTTCGCACGGTTTATAGTTTTTGAGCTAGTCTGTTCACATACACACACACACACACACACACACACACACACACACACACACACACACACACACACACACACACACACACACACACACACACACACACACACACACACACACACACACACACACACACACACACACACACACACACACACACACACACCCACACACACACACACAGACCATTTCGCGGGACTTGGTTAATTGGACTCAGGGGACCCCAAAACTTGTATTTCCGTTGAAAACCGGAAGTCGAAAGTAAAAAGATCATTATCTTCCTTAACAATTAATGTATACTTTTGCATATATATTAGAAATCTCAGAACAACTGTTCGAAAACTTGCACAGAATCTCTCGGTCAACAGCTCAAACGTCAATGACTTCTTCAAAGCAATCGGAAAGGTAAAAAAGCTTTTCAGCTTTCCTCACGCATTAACTGATTGTCAAAAAGTCACCGTAATGAAATTTGCCCATTCTTAAAAAAAAATCTTAAAAATTCAGACAGAAACGGACCTTTTCTAGACAGAATAGTAACTTGTGATGAATGATTCTTTACGACAATTCTAAAAGTTCTGGTCAGTGGCTCGCCAAAGGAGAAGCAGTACAACATTTTCCAAAGCCACCAACTCATCAAATGAAGGTAGTGGTTACTGCTTGGGGTGATTCACTATCTTTCTTTTTTTTTTTGCTTTAAGATTTTATCAAAATCCTATTTAGATGATTCACCATAGTTTTTCTCTACAGAAATTGGCATTGATGATGCCTTTGCTCAATCGGAAGGTCCTCTCCTCTTTCACGGCAATCCTCGGACCCATACCTCTCGTATGATCTCACGAAACTTTTTGAGCTTGGTTGCGAGACCGCCTCATACACCCGACTCTCCAGACTTCTCCCCCAACTGACAACCATTTTTTTTATTTTATCAACGAACCACTTTCAAAGAGATATAATATTTTATCATCAAAATTCGATAGAAAATATATTTTTTGAATTTGTTAAAACCAAAGACTCGAAATTATATTCACAGGGAAAGTTATTAACTTGTAGGCAGAAATATATTGAGATTAATGGAAAGAGATTTAATTACTAAAAAATGTTTTGATTCGTTAGTTGTATTTCAAATATTTTTAACTATAAATCTGAATTAATTTCCGAACAACATATTATTTATATTATTCCTAAAATCCTGATGAAAAACAGCTCGCCTAGTAATTGTACCAATCCATTCTTAGTTATATATTACAAAATTTAAATTATGTCAACTCTTCTGACCAACAATATATATCTAAATTGAACCAATGTATTTAATTTTAGCCCGAATTTTTCAAACCAATTATCCCCTTTTATTTATTATTATTATTATTTGAAAAATGTCTAAAAAGTTTAAATTTGTTGATTATAACAATAAGAAATAGATCAGATCGGGTATTTCATTCATTTCAGTTTGGGAACATCGGGCATGAAGGAGTCCATGACCATTTTGAATGCGGTATTTAATTGTCATGTTTGATTCAATCATAACTTGTTGCAAATTCATTACTCCCTTTTTCTTTTTTTCTAATCATAAGAGTGAGATTTTTTTTTTTTTATCCAAAGAGTTTAGACACTGCCCAATTTTTCAAAAATTTAATTTAATTTTCCAAAAAATAAAAAAGTTTAGCTATTTAAAATATATTGTATGTGTGTGTATATATATATATATATATATAGGGTCTAGTTGAGATATACATATATAAATTGTTTGTCAAGAAAGAGAAAACCAAAAAAACCTTTGAAAAACAAATTTAAGCTACTTCAAATAAGCTTCTCTTGCGAATTGGAGGCGCAGGGCTCACAGGCATCAAGCGCTGCGAACAGACGTGAGCCCAATTGCCGGAAACCGGACCCCTGAAAATGCCGGAAATTGCTGGAGACCTACCTTGGATGAAATACTATCTATTTTTAAATTTAACTAGAAATCCCTCAAATTTATTTTTAAACGAAGGGATATAAATAATTCAGTATAAGAATGCAAATTCCGTTCGTAAACATAATTTTTAAATCAAATTTTAATTCTAAAAAAATTTTAATTTTAAAAAAATTTAGGAAAATACGGTAACGTGAAGAAAAAGGAAATCCTAAGTTAAATGTTCTAATTAGGTCTGAAAGTCTTTCTTTTACAAGAAACAGATCTCTAAAGCTTTATTTTGAAATCTAAAAAATAACACTGAACCATAACATTAACAAAAAAAATCTCGTGTGATACCCGCAACACACAACTTTCACTTACGAACTTACTTAGATTAGAAATAGACGTGTTTTGAAAATATGTAATCGCCATTCCTCAACTTCACACATTTTTCCACATTTATATGCTTATATTGGTATATCTCCATAAGTTATAGAGTATTTGTATTGCAAAACTCTCAGTTCTCAGTACTTTTTCGATTCATTATTGCTTATATATTTTGTTAAGGGACCTAATTTCATCAACAGTCGAGTTTTTATTTACTGCTTGCTTGTTTTTTACTGCGAGTTGCTTTTTGTTAATATATCGTGAAGGTAAATCGATAGAATATGTATTTACATCTCGTAGTAAAGTTTGTATCTTAAACCTTTCTGGAAACCGAGAAAGATTATCTTATACCATATTTTTTTCACACCTTAAATGCTTTAAATAATTTGAGCATTACGTATTTCCTCCTTAAGGTAAACTAATTTTTTTTATTGTTAAATAAAAGTTTCTATTTGTGATAATATGGTAAGCAAGCATAATACTCCATCGCGTCTGATATTATAATTCACTGTTTACTTGTTGAAAACTTCATTTAGTTACCATGGAAATAAATAATTTCCATTATGTTCCAAAACACTTAGACAACTCTTTCACATGAACAGAACGCCTTTACTTATAAGCACTGACGTCATTAAAGGCGTAATGCGCATGTGAGTTTTCAACGTGTTTTAGAAGTTGTCGGAATATTTTTCTTTTTTCTCCTACATCTGTTTACTCGATTTTTTTCATATTTCATATTTAGCCATTTCTTATTTATAGGCATTACGAGAGACAGTTAATTTCTCCATATGAACAAAAACAACGTTACTTTATAGGAAAACAAAAAAGCCCCCTTCCCCATTTAAGCCCCCCCAGAACATTTTGATCATCATAAAACTAACCTTATATTAAACAATACTTAATTCTCATTAAACATGAAGTTTGATAAAAATCGTTAGATCCGTTTTTGAGAAAATAAAAAAAAAAACCTAAAAATGAGACAAAATTTATTAAACAAAGTGCCCCCTCCATTTGACCAATTTTTTTCTGTCATATCGTGGGCATATACATACACCCAATACCAAATTTCAGGTTCGTACGGTTTATAGTTTTGGAGCTAGTCTGTTCACAAACACATACGCACCATTTTGCGGGACTTCGACTTGCGGGGACTTGCGTTATTTGGACTCAGTGGACCCCAAATCGTGTATTTCCGTTGAAAACCGGAAGTCGAAATTTTTCACGATCTTAATACTTTCCCTTACTTTATATTTCAGATATAGGTAAGGGAAAGTAAAAATTAGAATGCTGGGAATAAAAAAAATGTTTAAAAATGGTATTTTTAACTAGCTAATTTATTTCTTAAAAAGCATACCTAATCTAATGATTTTTCAGGTTTTCTGGATGAAAATTTCACCTGTTCTCATCCAGTAATGAAAATAGGTGCTACATGAACGTTCAACAAGTAGGTACCTAACTTAATGTTAGGGTTTGAATCATAGATTTACAGCGAATATTATATACATATATATATATATATATATATATAATAAAAAAACACTACTACCTTTTCAATGTTTATTTAACAAACTATCTCAATCATCTTTTTATCCCAACGTTTCGGAGTTTCCTCCATCCTCAGGTTTATTTTTTATATAAGTACAAATAATGTATTATTTTAATATTTAATACATTTACAAATTCATACATTGAATTTTCTGTCAATAATATACTTTATTCTGTATTTACGTATCCACTTTACATATCCTTTTCGCTTATTTTATATATTTAACTCTCTTCATTATTTTGAATAATTCTTCATATTATAAATTTCTAAATTATTCATATTATAAATTCTTCATAAATAAATCTCAAATTTATATCTAACAAATTACAGGAAACAACTTTACTACACATTTACTACAACTGATCCCTGCCACACTCATATATGAACTTTGTGCTGTCCACAGTAATTCTTTTAATCTTTATGAATATTAAAAATTAAATGTAGATAGTTTGTTAAATAAACATTTGAAAGGAAGCAGTATTTTGTTTTTCGCCTTATTTTACAGTAAGAAGATAATAATACTTCCCTATTATATCATACACCAATAAATTATATATTACATTATATAATAAATTATTTTAATATAAATACTTTAAATTCGGTGAATTTGGAACTCCTTACCCGTTTCCATCCGCAAAAATTCATCCCTTACTTCTTTTAAAACCCAATTATTTCTCCATCTCCTTAATCTTCAAACTACCGTAACTATGTAAAATAGTGAAATCTGTCTTAATTTGCAATACTTATCTGTGTTTGTATATATAAATTTTATTTCTCTTTTATTGTTTTAAGTTCAAATGATTGGCAACCAGCCAACTAACATTCTAATTTCTTATGCCGTTGTTTGTTTTGTTTTATGAGTTTTGCTTTTACTTTATTTTATTTCTTTAATTTCTATAACAACTTTGTTCTAAACTTGCCAGACAAAGGACTCTGGATTTGTACATATATTGTTATTCTTAGGGGACTTGGCGTCCCAGAATAAAAATACTTTGTCTTCTTCTTCTTCTTCTAGTACGTATTTAGTGCGTCATGGGCATAGGTGAGGGTTGTTGTATAGAAAAGATGTGTTTAAATTGTAGATTATTTATTTTTTGAAACTCCGAAATTCCTTTCCTTTGTTATCAGATTAGAAAACGGAATATTTAAATAAACATATCGGTTTCGCGGAAAGCGAGTGCGCAGATTCTATTGACCGAAATCGCACCTTTTTGCTTGTAACTCGGCAACGACCGCGACAATCCGAAAAGTGTATATAACCAAAAATGTACGTCTCGAAAAACTGAAAAAAATGGCACCTTCGAAAAAGCCCTGCGACCATTTAGCGAACGATTTCGCTTACAACTCGCAAACGAAGGGATCTATAAAAAAAATGTATAGGACCGAAAACGTTCTACTTGAAAACCTGAAAAGATTGACTATTTAGAAGCCTCTAAATGGTAACTTTCTCCTTAAACCTTTCTCGCAAAAACCGCAGTTTTGCGCTTATAACTCGAAATCAAAGGCGAAATAAGTGATTTGTATATTTTTTCCGGTGTGGTAGTTAAGGAAAGCTTTAAAAAGATGTCTCATTCATGAAATTTGATAAAGTTTAAGGAATTTATGGCGTACCGACAAAAAAAAAAGGCTTTGAGAAATAATATATATGATTACTAATTAATGTTTTAATCAATTGAATAAAATTCTTTTATAAAAAAACATTTTTGTGAAAAGACCCAGAATAAATCTATATTACTGCGGCATTGCAAAAAATATCTAATAGTATACCGTTTAATAAACTCAGTATTTCAAGATCGACTCTCGTTTAATTGTACAGAAAAAAAAAAATCCTATAAATCCGGGTCCTTTGTTATAACGCACGAAATGATATTAATAAACAGTTTTTTTATTTTTTACCGAACAATAAAAAAAACAGTTGTATAAGAAATAAAGCACATAAAAATGAGGTAAATAATAAATATTATAAATTAATATTAATCACGTGATGTGATGTCAATCGATATGTGAGACTCATAAACATTATGTCCGTCTGCTCTAGAATGAGAGCCACATGGAAGAAATTAGTTTTAGATAATAATTGCTTAGTTATTACTTTCAGCAATAAAATTAATAATTACTGGTAATAATTTTGTTATTGGCAGCTGAACACTATAACACGTGGGATATATCGGAAAAATTATTTTCCATTGAAAATTTTAGTTTTCCACTAAGTTTAGATTATAAATTCTAAATTTTCTTGTGTAGGTGCCAGGGGCTCCAAGAGGCTATTTAGATTAGGGTTGAGACCATATTTGGTAAAGATTTGATTGTTTTATCGTCACTTTATGCTACTAAGGCCCGATGCACACGAGCGGCATTTTTCTGCGGTCCAGCCTGGCTTGCGGTCAGGGGTTCCTGGAGTATAATGGACCGACCGGATTATACCATTATACTCCACGTACCCCTGACCACAAGCCAGGCCGGACGGCAGAAAAATGCCGCTCGTGTGCATCGGCCCTTAGGCTAATCGGACGATGCTACAGTGGGAGTCCTAAATTTTGCATATCCAGGTATAATTAGGATAGGGATCTTAAACGAGTATCTGACATCGTACATGCTCGGGACCTCCATTTTACGTCCTATCCAAGAGACGGCATAGTAAAAGGATTTTTTACTACCTTTAAAAAATCCTAGGGCCACCTCGGGATGCGAACCCGCGACTTTTCGTATTGGAAGATTCTATGCTAACTTACTACACCAAAGGTGCCCCCTAAAAAAGGAAGCTATTACTTGGTAGGTACATGTATATTTAAAGTCTGAAAGAAATGGATTTATAAACGTATTTAATTTAGCGTATTATAAAGAATATTTCCTTACTAGCAAGACTCCTTAATTATTAAAAATAATTCCTAAACTTTTTAGTAAATTGAATAAAATTCTTTATTTATAGCTGTAAAACACCTTAAAAAAGAATACTACCCTACCCGCAAGTTTCCCACATCGCATGAAAAATTTCCCCTGTACACGTGCACTTGTTTATCAGTTTCTCTCGGTTCCTGAAAAGTATTATGTCCTATATAAAACGGCCATACTTGATATATCTCAAAAATGAAGCGTTTTAGAAAAAAAATGTAAGAGGAAGGATCTTGCAGGGCTAGTTGAGTTTTAAAAATATTCAATCACATTTATTCAGATGATTGCCCTTAAGGGTCAGATATGGTCCTTTTTGAATATGGCTAAAAAAATAATAAACTGCCCTGTATTTCTATACATCATCTCGTTCTCTGACTCTTGGGATCCAAATATTTTAATGAAAACGGAAAGTTATTTTTAGAAGAATCTGCCTAAAAAATGTTTCAATTTCTTTTATCGATTTTCTTTGAATTAAGACACTTAGTAGGGTGAATAACATTCCACACTTTAGTTTCAACTGACTTTTAGACGGAGAAACGAAATCCGCATATTTTGTTTCTGAAATAAAAGGAGATTAAAAACAAAAAATTGATTTTGTATAGTCACAGTAAATTAAGCTATACACTGTTCTCTATCAAAATCCTCCCTTCAAAAAAATGTTGAATTATATGTTTATTATGTTTGATTATTGATATGTTTTGAAGTGTGCTTAACAGGAACCCGAAGTCAGAAAATCTCTATCAGGCCCTAATTATTGTGAAATTTGTGTTATAGGTCGAAAAAATGAGGTGTTTTTCGACATTTTGAGTATTTTTTTATCATCAAAAACTCTAACAAAAAATGAAAAAAAAATTAATTTTGAATCTTTTATAATGTATTACAAAATTAAAGAATTAGGAACAAAAGAGCAACAAATTACAATATCGACATTATCCAAGAATTGCTTTCATCATATAAGCCATGTGTTGCAACATGACATTAAAAATTCATTTTTTGCATTTTCATTTGAACTTCTTTCCTTCAAACTTGGGAGCAGTTTCACACAGACAACGATTTCATCAAGATATAGCCCAAATGAAAAAAAGGATAGGGGTAAATGGAATGAGAGAAGATGGTTGCCGACTACTGTTGGACACTACAACTTGAGACAGGTGATAAGAGTACAAAAGGAAAAAATATATACATTAATTCTGTTCAGTATTGAATATTATTATTTAAAAAAAATTAAACATAAAAAATAAATAAAAAATACCCCAATCAGGATTTTTTTTTCAGAAACAACGACTAATATCTCAAAAATGATGATAGATAGAATACTTTGACTTCTGATTCGAATTCAGCACACTTGAAAATACAAAAAATGAACAATGTTTCAAGGGAGTGGAAAAAATAAATAAATTAAAAATAAAAAATGCGCTATTTCTTGGTTTTCAAAAACAATGTCTAATTTCTCAAAAATGATGCTAGACAAAATTTTTTGGACTTCTAATTCGAATTCAGCACACATGAAAATATAAAAATCAGGAACAATGTTTCAAGGGAGCAATTTTTTTTTTTGGCAGAACGGTGATATTAACGGGATATTTGAGGAAACTATGTTAATAGGTAAGATATTAAAATAAAATTGAGAAGTTTTCTTATTATTTAACTGAAAATCACATGAAAATTGTTTTTATTTTTTATCATTTAAGCCTTTTTTAGGCCTCCAATTGTGAGACCCTCCTTTAAAGTACGCGTCTTAACTCAAAGACAGTGAATAAAAACAATTTGGAAAATTATTTAGGCAGATTCTTCCGCCAAAATAACTTTAAAATATAGTTTTCATTTAAATCATTAATTTCATTAAAAAGTGATAGGTCAAATGGGAACACCCACCTCTGAATAGACTTATCTGTTCTTGAAAAGCATTTTTCTGAATAACTTTGTATTTGTGTTGTCTGTACGTAGAACACAATCAGCCCTGCATGTTTGGGGTATGCGATATTTAGAGAGTGGCTGGAAGAACCATTAGCTAATGTTTTTATAATTACTTTGTGATAAGAATAGGAAATTATGAACGCTGACTTAAAAATCATATAAATATGATTCAACGTAGAATAGCGTCGCATTCCTTCTTCCATATGTCATCTGGAGTCTTTCATACCTCCCAACCATCGAACCCGGGTAGTCAATCAATTCTTCACTAAGAATTTTAAATAGATGTTTCCTATCTTAATTGGTGATTTATAAATATAACCTTTCCGGTTTCATTTAATTATTAACTACAAATAAATATGTTTTCAGCTCCATTAAATATTTATGACGAATCATTTGTTTTAAAGTACCCTGAATAAAAACTAATATTGATTTCCAAACATCGCGTGTCCAAAAACTAATCTATATCACTAACTAAAATAAATACTATACTAGAAATTATATCTCATATTGTGAATAACTAAACTCATGCTATACTAACTGAACTCTTTTACCTATTTTTCTTTTAATCTCTTACCTGATGCTTCTAGAACTTGTTTTCGATTACCGACCTTGGTTTGCAAGGCAGCTTGAGTATCCAATACAATACTCAGTTACATACTGATGTATTGATATTCCTTCGTGCAATGGTTTTATTCAGGACCTTTGAATTAACTTAAATCTTTTTTTATTACTTTCCAAGAGCGGATTCTCCTCGTTGAATCTGGCTGTAACCAAGATCTGGCTATAACTCCCTTGACAGGATCTCGAAAATGTCCGAGTGGTTTGAAAGTAGAGGGAGATGGCCGAGACGTTTAGTATCGCCAAGATCTCAACTGAAAAAAAAACTGTTGGGAGTTTGTTAATCTCTTAACAGCGAGCGGAGCCAGCGAAATTCAAAAGCTGCTTTCTAATAAAGCTAATAAAGGCCCCGATTTTAACTGAAAGCCGGTAAGCGATGGGAGTTCCGTAAAGACGTAGCCATTCTTGGTAGCCCCTCCATCAAAGAGAAAACGCTCTTCGATAGTGGTACCGATCTCTACGTTATATAGATAGTATCTTAAAAACTGTCCATCTTTCTTTTATTTTATTTTTTCTGGAAGTGATGAGCATGAGTGATCATCTATTTGGCAGAAGGATGAACAAACCATGGCACGAAGGCTTGAATGAACTCGATGTACAATAGTACGCTTTAAAAAAAAACATACTTTTTAATAAATTAAAAAAATAACACTCCTTACATTATTTAACCTTTTTTTTTTTTTTTTTTTTTTTTTTTTTTTTTTTTTTTTTTTTTTTTTTTGTGTCTGATGTTTTTAAGAGGAATTTTAATCAACCTTATCCTGAAGAATCTATAAATCTTTATAGAATAGAATCTATATAATATAACTTTCATGTTATCAGGACAAGCAAAATAAATTAATTTATATATATATATGTATATATATATATATATATATATATATATATATATATACATATACATAAATGTTTTTTGATATTGTGCCCAGACGCATTTTTATTTCATTTAATTTATTGTTTTTACATAATTTATTCATGTCGTTGGGCAATAGTCAGTGACAATATATGAATTAGAGGCACCAATTTGAAACAGATTTTCAAAAAATGACTATTTTTTTGACAAAACAAAAACTTTTATTATAAAGTAGTAAGTAATATGAATGTTTGTTACCTTAAAAATCGGAAAGTAGCCAAAGGATTTACTTGAAACTTTCACACAACGTGGCTGTTTAACCAAATAACGACCATATTTATTTTTATGTTATCTCTAGTGTCCGACCGAAACCAAAATATTAGCCGAAACCGTATTTCGGCCATAGACCTGGTTTCGGGCCGAAACCGAAATTCATTTACGTGTATACATGTTCTATACATATGTCTAGTTTAGCAATAATATCAATGAAAGCTTATAAAATAACTGTAATTTAACTCAATTATTCATATCATACGTGAGCTTGGGTATAGAAGAGTGGTAAGACAGGCGTAGTAGTTAGGTTATAGGATTGAATCCCGGCCTCCTACTTCCTAGTTAGAATGGTCCCCGTGGTATGTTAGACCAAACCTCCTTAACTAGTACAGCCCTAAAATTTGAAATAATCTTGAAATAACAGGCTGATAATAATAAAAATTCATATTACCATGTCTAAATAATAAATATTGTAGTAAATCTTTGCCATAATAAAGCCGATGGAATACAAAATGACGGCTGATTGAATACGAAAAGCTGTATCTCAGAAGCTACTTAGTCTACTGAGTCAGTTTTGGTTTCAAAGGTTAGATAATCTAGTTTAAAAATGTATAGAATAGTTGTTGTTTCAGGCTTCCATGGTCTGAATCCATTATCCGCATTTCTTCTTCCAGGTTTGACCATGTCACAGGTTTTCCAACAGCCAAGCTTTCACCCATCTTGCTGTGGGCTTCTTCAGGGCTAATACAAGAATAACTTGTATTAGCCCTGAAGAAGCCCACAGCAAGATGGGTGAAAGCTTGGCTGTTGGAAAACCTGTGACATGGTCAAACCTGGAAGAAGAAATGCGGATATAGAATAGTTATTTGTCGAAATTCATTCAAATTCTTCATGGTCAAAACGAAAAAAAGTTTTTGGGATGTTATCGGTGATCCGGTAGGGTGCTGCCGAGGTCGAAAAATTGGTTTTTGCATCTGATTTTCATTCGATACAAAAACAAAGAACGAAACCTACTACCATCATTTGATGCAACTTGAGCCACCTTTTCATAACAAGTTACTGAATAATATATTTTTTTCTCTTTTGATTTGAATCTGTGGACATTTCGGGTTTCCCCAACGACTAATTTAAGTTTGAGTATTTAGAATATATATTCTATTTTAGTGTTAATCTTTTTTTTTAGAAATTAAATTTCATTATTAATAAGGAGATAATTAAAAGCACAAAAAGGTTCTTACTGCTTAAGGTAAAGAATAAATATTATTCTTTAAACTCAACGTAAATATTTCTGAATGAAAATAATGCTTTCATTGCTTGTTAAGACTTGATGTAATTTACGAGGCATATTCCCGTTTGTCACTATCCTCATCTAACTTAAAGTTTTCGATCAATTAAAGATACCAAGCGAATGAGAAAATTCTATGTTTCATCGAAATACAATACAAGCGTTATTATAGGTTAAATGATGGTCAGGATTTTCAGTTATAGTAACTGAAAATCCTGACCATCATTTAACCTATCGTAATTGAAGAACAGTTGACCATCTCTCATCTCTACAAGCGTTATTATTTAAAGTAACAGATACTTCCACACCATTAAATCCAAGGCCATGAAAGAGATCGAGCTTATAAGCTGAAATCGTGTAGTCCTACTTCCTTCTCGGAGATATCAGACACAAAAGCTAGTTTCGGCTTGGCCAAAGATTCGGCAGATTTTTGGCCGAAACCGAAACTGCGGTCGAAACCAGGTTTTTCGGCCGAAACTGGCCGCAACCGAAACTTAAAGACTAGACATAGAGAATAGCAAAAAAAAAAATTTTTTTTTCCATTAATTTCGTGCAAAACGATAGTTCTTCGCAAAAAATAAAAAATAAATCACGGAAATAGGGAAATTATTAACATAGAACAAATTTGACACAGGCAACTTATTTTCTTTATAGGCTAAATTATGATAAAAATTGTATTTCATTATTGTAATATAGTTAAACTTTTAATCGATAATTTCTAAGGTCGAACAATTAAGTTTTTTCTGGAGATTAATCTATTAATATGATAAAAATTGCAAATTCTAATTAAATGTTGGTAAACAGGACCCAATAAGACAATCCAATTTTCTTAACCAATGACAGAACCACAGTCATAGCATTTTTCTATTAATTAAAGAAAATATTTAATAGAATATTAATTCAAAGATATGATAAAAGATATTCGTTACTGATGGTACAATATCATGAGGAGCAAGTGAATAAGTGAGCATAGGACTGTAATAAACCATCATGAAGCATGTCGGTCGTCCATGTTCCTCCCACAGGCCCTTGATATAGGACTCATGGTAAGATGTCACATTAACATGTTTAGGATGGGATATTGCTTCATTTAGTGCATCTGATTACACTGAAGCCCTGTTTCCGTAGAAATGTTAATTATCCTGAGAATAGAACCTAAATTGATTTGCAATAGTGTTGCACTTTGTTGACAGAACCCATTAATAATAATAATAATATAACAAAAATAATAATAAAATGCTTAGTGAACCCGAAAGTTCGATACCGACATCACCACTCGCTGCCTACACAACTCCAACCAATGACCGCCGTCCAAACCAAATTTCGATAGATCTGCCTGGACGCAATCTTCACACCTCTTTCTAGGCCATTGAAAAGAAGTTAAAATATTTTTCCAAAAAAAAAATAGAAACAAATGAAGAAAATGATAATAAAATAATATTATTGGCAATATAACGATAATAATATTAAATATAAAATCAAAGTAATAGTCACATCTAATATATTATTATTTATATCTTAGGAAGCTTGTAGCAATTTTTACATAAAATAATGTTCAGAAAATCTGAAGTTATATACATTTTTTTAAATTCAAGATAAACTGAGTCACGTGTTGAAAAGTTAAACTAATATAGTTATTTATTATACAAGTGACGAAAGTAGATCATTTTACAACTCGACTGAATCGTTTACCCACACGAGCGAAGCGAGTGTGGTAATTTCACGAGAGTTGTAAATTCTACTTTTTTCACGAGTGTAATATTAAATTTTTTCTGTAATCGTGTAATACATGATCAGATCTAACCAGAATATGAACAAAATTAGGATGTTGAGAAGATTATGGTATGTTGTTGGTAGGTTATAAGCATGGTTGTGAAGTAGTGCAGTATATCTTTATATTAAAACGTAGTTCTTTTGATAATTAAGTTTTTCGAATGGCAAAATTTATTAGCCGTATTCCGTTATCATTGCTACATACATGTAAAATTTCTTTACCGATCGTTGGATGATATACTTGTTCCTTCCCTACCTTTGCGTTTGAGTCTCCCAGAATACTTTTCATGTAGCTTCGCGGTAGTTTATCATAAACCGATTCTATTTTTTCATAAAATTCGCATTTAACTTCATCGTCACTATCCTTAGTGGGTACGTGTATGTTTATCAACGCGATTTTAAACCACCGCCCCTGAAATACAGCCACCGATATCCTATCTCCGAAAAATTGAATGTCCCTCACCACGGAAAGTAACCTATTACTAGTCAGAAAACCGGCGCCTAAACAATAATACTTACGCCCCCCGGACAAATAGTGTACTTACCTTCCCTTAACGAGCCCTCCCCTGGTAAGTGGACCTGTTGCAACGCCACGATATGTAGCATATACCCAGCAACCTCTTTCGCGAACCGACTTTAACCCAACCGCTGTATTTGTGGTGTTTAAGTGAACTAAAGAATGTGAGAAGGCGTTCGATCCTACGTCACACCCTCAAGCAAGCCGGGAGGGCCGCTCTCATTGTAGGTCAGCGAGTCCAATGGACTTAGCCGTGAGGAATTTAGGAGAGGTACTTAGCCTACTTTTGAGGTATTCATTGTTGAGTAGAGACTCCCTGATGGATTACTTTGAGATACATATCCTGCCCATCTTGACTTACAGTTTCCTTCAGCATTTCTTTGTAGGTCCTTCCCCTCCATTCATTATTGCTCTGATCGCAGATCTGTCTGATTTAAAGTATACTATTTATCTTTTAATGTATACCGCACAGGGTAACGATGTTCTTATGGCCAATCTGTGGGAGGTGATTTCAGAAATGATTTCCAGCAAAAAATTTCATTTGATGCAAAGGAGTTGAGTCCAATTTTGTGTTTTCATAGGGTGGTCATGTTTTTTTATTGAATTAGAAGGGATTGCTCAAAACCTTTATCAAATAATTAGAAACTAAGGGCACAATCATAAAGTAGACACAATTTTCTTTCAGAACAGTGGATTAATTTAAATAAAATTTATTAATTAAAATATTTTATTAAAAACTACCCAGAACCCTAAACGGGGTTCGAAGTGGGGGAGGAAAGTAGATGCCTGGTGCTTCGGGGAAAAGAATCACGGAATCTTATAAGATTTTAAAGCACTGAAACGGAATTTTGGGTGATATGACTTGGTAATCTAATGTGATGTGCTGAACAAGGGTAAATCCACAGATTTTTTTTTTTTTAAATAATGGAGTCTTGTAACTGGGTAAATACTGAACTCACTGACAGGAAAGGAAGTCGAGCTTGTTGGTGAAATGAAGAAATATAAAGGGGATATTTTAGGAATGGCTGAGGTGAAGAGGAAAGGAAGTGGAGAGGTAGAGCTGAACGATGGATATTTTCTGATAGATGCAGGGGGACCAAAAGTTCGAGCGAAAGAAGGAGTTGGGATTGTCATGTCTTCCTCAGCATACAGCAGAGTTGAAAAATGGGAGCCAGTCTCCTCTAGGATCATACTAGCAGACCTCCAGGTAACCATTGGCAAGCTAACAATTATCCAAGTATATGCTCCTACAGAAGATGGATATTGGACAAAGAATTATTTTACTCAGACCTGCAACAAGTGATTGATAGAAGCAGAGACAAAGGAAGGCTAGTAATTCTCTGTGGAGATTTTCATTCAAGAATAGGACAGGACCACAGAACATCATTTGGTGCGATGGGGCCTCATGCAGGTGAAACCTTTAAGAACGCAAATGGCCAAAGATTGATTGATTTCTGCGTCGACAATGATCTCTTGATGGGCAATTCCTTCTAACCACACAAAATTACTTTCTCAAGCACAGTTGGAAATAGTGTCATCGACTATTTTATTTATGATCGAGGGATATGATAATGAAAGGATTAGAGCCGAGCTAAAAATTCCTGCATTGAAAACCATCCTTGAGAAACAACAGCTAAAATGGTTTGGCCATGATTGTCGATTGAGCGAGAACCGGGAACCCAGAAAGGTGATGGAAGCTCGACCCACTGGCAGGAAGCCACGTGGAAGGCCTAGGATTCTATATGATGAATATATTCAGAAGATTGGAGGAAAAACTTTCCAAGAACTGAAGAGGGACTGCAGGGACCGTGAAGTCTGGCAGTGTTGGATCGAGGCCCCTCTAGTAATGGCACAAAGGAGAAAGAAAAAGAAGAAGCTTTGACTATCATTTTTCATCTTTCTTCTAAATTTAGCGGCTTTTATCATCATTTTTCAATAAAAAAACTGTTTAAAATGTGAATTAATTAAAAAATGTGATGTGATTCAAACATATCACCAATTCATATATAACACATACAAACATATTACTATATACGTATGTAACATAGCAATATGCTTTTTCATATTTATGACCAAATAAATAGAACTGGTGAGGAGATAATTTAAATGACAATGTTTAAAAATGACAGGATAGGATATGGTATGAGTCTTTTTTGATGTTTTAATAAGCTGTAAAAAAATAAAAGAATATTCAATGAATAGTCTCTGATCCACCTGGAAAATTCAAATTAACTACTTCATACCATGAGAGGAGCATTCTTCTTAGAAAATTGTATTATTCTCAAATATGAAGCATAAATATTCTTCTAGTAATATCACAAAATGATTTTATAGGGTAAACATTGAAAAAAATAAATTACATAATAAAATTAAAATAATCAGAAAATAATAATAATCAGAAAGAATGAAGAAATACAATGCACTAAGGAAAGAACAACACACAGAAGTTATTGATTTAACTAACCCAAAGGAGGTTAATTGAAAAAAACAAAAAAACAATGATAATACAAATATTTTTAAGTCAAGCTAGCAACCATAAGCAGAATTATATCTAAAGGTTCAATATTCATGAAAAATTAAGAAATTTGATGTTAAATTTTTAATGAACATTCTTTATTGCCACAACATTCTTACATAATAAAATAAATTTAGGTAATCATCCATGCTAAAAACTATCAGTCTATAATAAAAATGCTTTGTAATTAAATTAAGATGTATATTTAACTTAATACAATGCACATTTAAACATAAAAATAAGAACTCCAATTTGTACTAAAAGTTAGTCAATCATATTTGATGATCATACTTTTGTGAATATTTGATAAAACTGAAACATCATTTAAAAAATAAATAGAAAAAATCAAAAGTTATTAACAATTTATTAATTATTTAAGAATATATAATTTCAAGTCCTATAAAATAATATAAAAAACTATTATTATGTCCTAAGCTCGTCATCCTATTTTATTTAAGATCCATTCTCAATTCTATAAATACACATTCAGGCACAATCAAGTGTAACACACTCGTGTGCATTCTCAAAATGAACAAGAACCATATAGAACACATTAGAACAGATCAGTCACAATTAAAAACAAAAACATTTACTTAGAGATAAACAGCCATTAGTATAATAATTATTGAATAATATGCTGAGACACATGACTTATAAACATTAATTAGCCGGAATTGCTCTGTTGTTTTAAAATAATTTTTAATGACATCAGGGATACATGGATCCGAGATATGCAATTCTTTTTATAAAAAATAAATTCAAAAAATTAAGTTAATCCTTAAATGAGAAAAATATATTTAAAAATCAAATTTAATGGATGAAATGGTATTGGATTGGCAGTAATGAAAAGGAAGATACAAAAAAAAATTTATTAGTAAATAACCATCCATAATCCGGTTGCAAAAACTTAACCGAGTTGCAGAAGGCTATTTAAAAGAGTATAAATTAACTATACTAACTTTAATACAACTTAATAATTAATAACACCATTCTATAGAAACAGCCATAATTTTTAATTCTTTAATTAGGTATATAAGAACAATTGAACATCATATAACTATTAAAACAATAGATAAGTATCTTGGACATAAACGTTTAATTTAGTTTTTTTTATCGTGAGAAGAAGAAGGTTCTGAATCTCCTCCACCTATGTTCCCCCCCATCCCACCTGAACCACTAGGATCATTGTTAGGATTAAAAGATTGCCGCAACTGGTTAAAAAAGTTTGGGTTCTCGCTCTGCATGTGTCTGGCCAAATTCTGTCCGCTAAAAAAAAGAAACAAGAAAAAACATAAAAATTTATCATAGCATTTGAGAACAATGAAATCTATATAAATAAAGATGAAATTCTGTTTGTTTATTTGTTCCATACTGTTTGTCCTAAATTCTCCAAATTTCGCTCCATGGTTCTTTGATACCAGGTTATATTAAAATTACATAACTTCAGCTGATATTCTTTATTGTTATAAAAACTGTAATGATCTCGCTTTACATTTGTTTTTACGAAATCGACCGTTTGAGTCGATAAAAGTCTCACTTTATAGATTTAAAAAATGAAATTCTCCGGGTGAAACCGGAATATACAGCTAGTTAGTAATATATTTTGTTAATGGTCTAGACAACAGCAATATTATAAATGATTAATAAATTAAAATAATATTCCAATAACAGTGTTAGAATATCAACAAGAATAGAGGAAAAGGTGAAAAAAATTAAAAGAGGGCGGTGTCAATTGACCAAGTGTAGGACTTATGGAATGAAACTTATGAATAGTTTCATCAGAATCAAATGATCCCACATAGCTCTTATCAACAACAAACAATATTGTTTGTATAAATTTTGTATAAACAAAATTTATGTCATTTTAAACATGGATACATTTATCATAATCTATATTAACTAATAATTTCTTTTCTCCAAGCATTGGGCACATGAAAATAGCATTATATGTATATATTTTTTTTACTAGATAGTAACAAAAGTCTTTGTGCATTAGTAAAGCTTTATTTCAGATTAAATAATTTAAACATTCTTCAATACTACTCTAAAAAGTGAATCAATAATTTAAAGATTATTGAATACTACTCAAGCCCATTGTTTTTAACTACTTATATCCATCATTCTGTCAGTAATTCGATTTGATACCCGGTATTGCACCTTTGGTTTTAAGGCAAAGAACTCTTCCTTCACATCAAATTTTTATGTTCTCATATTTATCAAAGATCCGTTGACTGAAATAACCTAAATAGCCTAGTACAAGGACTATTGAAATAACAAGGACTATAGAACTAACCTGAATAATCAATTATTCAAAAATGAATTGGTCTATAATATGTAAAATACACAAATTACAATAATTCTGAGGAAATGAAGCCGATAAGAGAACAATCATAATGAGAGCTGACTACTTTTCAATCATCAACTGAAGTAATGGATAAACATATTTAGTACTAGGGAAGTGTGAGCATAGAATGAAATACTCGGTATTCTATTTACAATTATCAGTACACATTATTCTGAGTAATTTTTGCTCATCTCTGACAAATAGTAAAAAGAAGCCCTTCAAGATGTAGACATAGTAATTTTTTACGAGCATAGCCTCTAAAGCTATTGGCAGGTCATAGTTTTACTACAGATTTATGTTTTATATTTAAAGTAATATGAAATTCCTTTTATGTAGAAGAATATACAGAACTTCAGCACTAAATAAATTAAACTAAAACTAAATTACTGTCAATGACAGAAGTTCATCGTAAGTAACTAAATTATTATAACTTAACTTTATGAAATATATCTACTATGGAAAAATGAAATTCTCATACATAAATAATAGTACAGATATTTTTCCCCATTAAATTGATAAAATAATCAATAAACAAAATAAGGAACTATTTAAACATATAAAATTTTAATTATTTGATGACTTACGCTTGAAGAAGAGCTTGCATCCCTGTTCCACTTTCTTGATTTATTATAGAACTCATCCTACAAAAAAATGAAGAAATTAGGTCATACAGAAGAACTATAGCAATTTTTTTTTTCAAAAAAATGAAGTTTTTAATAAGATTGTCAGATGACACTTTCAAATTAAAATCATTCTGGGAGAAAAAAATTAAAGAAAAATTATATGAGGAAATGTTGGTGGGAGGTGCAGCCAGAAATATACTTTAAATTCTTAGAAATATACTTCTTTAAATTCTAAAGAACATTCACTGTTTAATGAGCGATGACATTTACATTGACTTTGAAATTAAACTGAAACTAAAAACAAAATATTTCAAAACACATGAAAAAAAAAATCGTTTATCTTCCTGAAATTAATCTTTTACCTATTGCCTGAACTGGCCATTATTCCCAAAAGGGGACATAAAAAATCGGCAATTATAACACCACTTCATTTTAATCAATTTATTTTTTAATCTACAATAATAAATTTACGATTATATTTAAAAATCCTAGGTTAATATAATTTGTTTGTATAAAAATAGAGAGGAAACAAAAATATTACAACTTTAAGAATTTTTGCATTTGGATAATTCATACTATATTTTGTCATTATAAAATTCAATGAGCTACTGGTGAAATTAAAATAAGCTAAACAAAAAACAATTGTGAAGCCAATGTTCTCAACTGGGAACAATAGTCAGTGAATGGTCAAATAATTTATTTTTAACAATATCCAACCATCATCTAGAATTTGGTCAAATAATAAATAATAATAATAATTTTTAAAATATACTTTAAAAATCAACAACACAAGCAAGTAGCCTCATAACAATAGTGTAAATTTTAAAATTCAACAGTTTGGACAAGAGATTATAAAAATAAAATTGAGTCACACGTTTTTTAGATCGTAAGATTTCTTCAGCAATTCGAATTTCATGTATTATATGTTGCTGCCAACTCCTTGTTATAAGGCATGTGCCTTAAAAACAATAAATAAATCTATCTATCTATCTATTATCATGTTCTCCTGGTACCAAGATTATAAATTAACAAAAGAAAGAGTAAATTAATTTTAAATAAGAAACAACAAATTATTATAAAGAGGACCATTTGATAAAATAAATTTAAAAAATAAAAAGAATTGCTTGGAAAAATAATAACATAAAAATTAATAATAAGTTTTATTTACATGTTTTGCATGGTAGGGTCAGCAAGCATCTGTGATGCAATGTTAACCAGCTGTGGGTTTCCTAATAACATGTTAATATCTAATGGAAGCTGAGCAGATCCTCTGTTAGGTTGAACTCCTGACTCATTATCAGAAATGTGAGAACCAAGGTTAGGTGCACCTGTGCTAGATATATTAGTATCTGAATGAGAATGTGGTTCGAGGTTTAAACAGCATAAATCAGCAACTTTTTGCTGTGCCAGCTCTAAGTTTCTCCTGTAGCCAACATTATCTGGCTCCAAGTCATACGCCTTTTTATAATTTTCTAAAGCATAAACATATGACTCTAATCCACAGTAGGCTAAACTGCAAAAAAAAGTACATATACACATAAAACAATAAAAATAATGGTAATTAAATACTCATTTTACTCCTATTTATGAAACGAAAATTCATACTTAAAACTGATATAGCATAATTTTTATCAAAAAGGAATCTTAAGTTTACATTCATTGTTAATAATTAAACAATAAAAAATTGTTAAAAATTAAACAATAAAAACATATCTTTCAAATACGTATTGTGGTTGGAAACAATTATTCTAAAATAAATTAATAGATTTCTGAACAAAGCACACCCAGATTTTCATATCACTAGTACGAGCACTGTTGCTTACACCACCCACCACTTATCATGGTCAAGTTAATCAAATCTCTTCACTTACCCCATTTTTCACCAATCTCGCATATTTTGCAAATTATAGGAGGGAGAGGAGGATTGAATAGGAGCTTCAATTGTTGGATTTGGTGCGGTGCGATGGGCAAGGGGGTGGTGCAAGGTGCGGTGCCCCGAGATGGCCAGCCCCATTGGAAACGCTGTGTTTATTTTTTTTGCTTGGTGCATGGTGGTGCGAGGGGCTAGGGTCAGTGCGCCAACGTGGCCGAGGCCTGACTGCCTCAACCTGACTCTCCTAGGGCTACGACTAGAATTCCCCTCTACTCAACTCACCCAGGCCTGCCTCTTCTAGGAATTCCCTCTCTATCTCAGGGTCTCATAGGTTCAATGAACCGCTTAGCTTTTCAGGAATAGTTGTCCACGTGACACTACTATTCGAGCAAATACCCGAAAAAACAAACCTGAAGAGAATATTAGAGCTTGCTAAGCCTTTTATTTTTATAATAAATTCCCTGCCATGAAATCAGTTACAGAGAACATGTTCCTGCCTTAAAAAAATATTAATATGTTATGGGAATAAAACCTTTATTTCTGATATATGCTTCCTTAACAGGTGAATTCTGGTAATAATATTTTTTCCCAGTTTTAATGTTTCCTTTGATCCTTTTTTGTTTTATATTCATAACTATCTTATTCAAGAAAATCAGTAAATCTGAGGGCTGAAATATATTGGAAATAAGGCATATTGGCTTGTGGAAGATTGATGCCCAGTAGCATCTTTTCCTTTATGATTTTGTACGTTAATGAATTATTATGTTTTAAACAAGTTATTATTTAACTATGGATAGTTAAACTAAACCTAATAAACATGTCGTTCTTCAAAACCATATTGAAAATAATAAATGAACCGACTTTCATGATTTATTTTTATAAAGGTTAAGTTATAAAGTGAAAAAATATGTAAAAAGAGTGTACTAATAATCAAACAATTTAACTCAGATAGTACAGAATAATAAAATATAAATAATTCAAAGCATTATCAAAATTTTAACTAGAAGTACTAATTTGTAACTTACTGTACAACTTTTTAAATATCAGAACAGTAACTTGTACTGGTGTATATAATAGGGGTTTCTGCAAAAATAGCCACAACTACTAGTCCACAGAGCGGTGCTAAAGATATCCAATTGAGTGGTAAGCCCTATACCTCAACTAATGGAAAGCAAAAGGGATTACAAGGATTTTTTCCTATGAACCAACTATGGCAAAGGGCAACTGAGTATATTACTGATAAGAGTTCTACGCATGCGCTAGCCCTAGTTATAACGCACGTAAGATCGCTCTGTAAAAAGTTTCTATTTTAGTAGTGAACAATGTAGTGTCTGTTGAAAGAAACAGTCTACATAGTTATATCAATTACCAAGCATGGAGAGAAACAAAAATACTGTGAGTAATCACTTGTTTCTTACAGTTAAAGTGAACACTACAAAAGAAAGTATGGCAAGTGAGTAGGGAGGACAGCCATAATCTCTTCAGTTGCCATTAGGCTTCTGACGGGAGCAGGTCTGCATCAGTCAATTTTCTACAAATTACGTAATTAATCTAAGTAAGTCGAGGTGTTATTTTTCTTTATTTCAACGTTATAAATTTAATCCTTCCTTACATCAATGGTGTGAAATGAGATATTTCCACATGGTAATGTCGAGTTAAGGAAAGACAACAAAAAGATCAAGGAGCTTGGACACAACCAAGAGTTGCCCTATCAAACTAAAGCCAAAGTGATTGAAAAGAAACACACCACCAGCTTCAGCTGCGAGCTCGATGGCTGATGGATAAGTACAACGACCCCAGCCAGGTACGTCACAACAAGATATGACTGAGGAATCACTGTTTTTCACTCTAAACCCTTATCAGCTTTTATCAAATATTCGAGCTGAAGACATGGAAGTAGCAGCCGCCCCCAGGGAAGTCAAGCCCCAACTATATTTATATGGAATATAAGTAATTTCCAGCTGTTATGCCAACAATTAAATAAGGTAATGGGTTCAGGAAACTACATATGTCTAAGTAGAACAAATGACACAAAGTTAATACCTGACACTCCCGACACTTACAGAAAAATAGTCAAATATCTGACTGATACAAAGGCAGATTTCCACACTTACCAATTATGACAGGAGAGGGCTTCCAGAGTTGTGATTCGAGGATTACACCCATCGACGCCTATAGATACAATCAAAGAAGAATTATTGGCCAAGGGTTTTCAGAGAGCCAAATGGTTAACATATACAGAGAAGAGAGAGAAGAATCTGGAGATAAGAATAAAATAACATTACCTCTATTCTTTGTAGACTTATAAGAAACCCATGCAGTAGAGGAGATCTTTAGTATAACAGGAATATATTATACAAGAGTTCATGTTGAGAAGCCTTAGCCTAAACGGGATATTGTCCGATGCCACAACTGTGAAGCTTAAGGCCACACGAGGCACTACTGCCACTACCTAACTAGATGTGCCAAGTGCGGAGATTCCCATAGAACCGAGGACTGCAAAAAGTCAAGGTAAATTCCAGCAATATGTGCCTTATGTCACCAAGGACACCCAGCAAACTACAAGGGTTGCCAAACCTATAAGATGTTAAAATCAAGGCTGCGGACAGCACCTAGGTTGGAAGAGACATCTAGACCACCAAGACCACCCAGGCAACCATCTAGGCCTGTGGACACCCACGAGAGCTACGCACAGATGCTGGAAGAGACAGAGCAGTCTTCAAAATCTCAGGCCCTTCCACAAGTACAACCACAACCTCATCATACACAACCATCCTTCACACAAAAGTCCGGTCACCACCAAATTTTCTATATTCCTCCACCTAGCAATTCAAATGACATTACCAGCCTCCTGACATCATTCCTCTCTGAGTTCAGATACCTAGTCACCCCACTCATCAACTAACAAACGCAGTATCCAATCTTATTCCACCGCCAAAAAATCCTTAAATGTCCTCAATCGAATCCCTATCCATTCTTCTCTGGAGTGCGAATGGTGTTCGAAACCACAGTAACGAACTTACTGCATTACTAAATGAAAAAAAAATATTGAAATATCCTTAATAACAGAAACCCGACTAACTAGTTAAAAAATATTCAACGTACCCCACTACCAAATCTACCGCACTGACCACTATGATAGAACAGCTCATGCCGGCACTGCTGTTTTGATCCATCAATCCCTATCCCATCAGGTAATTCTCCTACCTGTCCATGATTTCCTGCAGTCCTCTGTTGTCTTAATCAAAACCCTATTCTTCCCATTAAAATTGCCGCAGCATATTCCCCACCTAAATTACCCATTTCTGAATCCCAACTCACTTCTTTCCTAAATTAGCTAACTGGAACCTCTTCAGAGAAATATTAAATGATAAAATAGACCTCAGAGTGTCCCTAAAAACTTCTTAAGACCTAGATGATCCCGTAAATACCTTTACCACTCTGATCCAACAAACAATCTGGTCAGCATCCTCACCTCCTTCACAACCGAAACACCGTAAGAAGTTTTTCCTACCCCAAGGATCTTTTTAACCTCATCCAAGCCAAGCAACGTTGTATGTCCCATTGGCAAAGCACCAGGCATACTGACAATCGGAATTCATACAACCACCTTTCCAACCTTCTTAATTAGAAGTTAGCTACCTTCAGATCACAAACCTAAAGTTCCTACCTCTCCTCTCTATCTACCTCCGACAACTCCGTCTGGAAAGTTACTAAAAAGATTCTAAAATACCGGTCCATCTCCTACCCCTACGGCGTGAGAATGGTTCCTGGGCTTTTTCAGATGAGGACAGAGCAGAAGAATTCGCCACGCATCTTTGTAACACGTTTATTCCCCATCCTGAACAAAATCCTACCCACCTACACACCTGAAAGTAAGGAATTCCTTACTTCCCCCAAACCTCTTTCCCTACCTCCTAAAGCAGTCATCCCCTCTAAGGTCAAATTCCTCATTAATAAACTGAAATCCACAAAATCCCCAGGCAATGACCTCCTCTCTTCCAAGATCCTCTCCAAGATCCAAGAACTACCCAAAAAAGCCATTATATTCCTCACATACCTATACAACTGTATCTTTTGCAAAACCCACTCTTAGATCTCTTAGATTGAGAATTGCTGCAGCAACTGGCGCATCAAAATCAACAAATCAAGATGTAAAATATCACCTTCACCCTTCAACACAGATTCTGTCCATCAATTCTTTTTAACTCAATACCACTTCTTGGCTCAGAGACAGCCCGGTATCTGGGATTCCTTTCAGACAAAAGTCTAACATGGAACCCACATACTAGACTTAAAAGACAAGAACACAACCAACAATTTGGCCAATTATATAGACTATTAAACAAAACATTTCATCTTTCAACCGACAACAAATTATTAATTTACAAGACCATATTGAAACCCATCTGGACCTCGAACTGTGGGGAACATCAAAACCTTCGAACATCAAACGTATCCAGTCCAAAGTTCTTCGAACCATAGTCAATGCCCCATATTACATCACAAACAAAACCTTACATCTCGACCTAAACATTCCATTTGTCCTAGACATTATCCCATCCATATTCTCTAAATTTTATCAGAACCTTTCTTATCATCCTAATCCTTCAGCTCAATCCCTATCATGCCCCAACCATTCCTACTATCCTCCCAGAAGGTTGAAACGGCAGTGGCCAAGAGATCTCTTGTAATATACTGTAGGAGTCCTGGCATTGGCCAGCTTTTCCACTCAAGTCCTGCCTGATTGTAGCTGAGTGCTCTCACCTAGTCTCCACTGGTTTTAAATTACAGTGATGCGGCTAGGAGAGAAGAACTGTGATCTACCAGAGTCTTGCTTTGCCTTCCATAAGTGGGCAACAAAGCAAGAATCAGTTTCCCAGGCTGAATGTATATATTGTAAATAGGTATGAATGTATGTTATTTTATATTTGTGATTGTTATTTTCTTTTTTGTTTCCATTTCGAGGTTTACATTTTATTTATTATGTACATTGTATATAGTTATTGTGTGAATGAGTCCTTACAGCTCTAATATTAATGCCCTTAATTGTGGCAGAATGTATTCTTTCAATAAATAAAATATATTACTGATATAGATAACAAAATATAATATTGGCCCTGACAAGACAAAAATGCATCTTAGATTGTTTTATAATCATGCCAAACAAACATATATGTATATGTAAAAAATATATATAACATAGGTAAAGTCGAGCAAATAAGTCTTTGAGTGCACAGGGTCAATACGAGGGCAAGTCAAATATTAACCGGACTTTTCCCATTATTAATTATTTGTTTAAAATTAAATTTCAAAAGTATTTTATAGTTTCTCTATATAGCGACCTTCCACATTTTCCCTATCGGGTGGGGAGCTTCTGGATCCCCTCTTGATAAAAAGTTTAGAGGACGTGTCTTGAACGAATTGCGCAATTACTCCTCTACACTGCCATTCCTTTCAAAATGATGTCCGCAATGTGCATCCTTCAGAGGCCCAAAGAGATGGAAGTCACAGGGGGACAAGTCTGGGATGTAGGGAGGGTGTTTAAGTTTTTCCCAAGGCAATTTGTTCAATTTTTCTTGAGTCAGGGCGGCAGTGTGAGCCCCAGCATTGTTGTAAAAGAAAATGGCGTCTCTGGCCAACTGGTTGCGTCTTTTGTTCCTATAGGCTGTTTTAGTGCTATCTAGCAGCAGTAAGGCAAGGGTCATCTTCAATGAGATCATGAATGCATCATTCATGCGTCGAATGTTCTCGTCAGTCAATCACACTTGTCCGTGGACGCCTATCGTGGCTCTCATTTTCTATGGCTTCTCGCCCTTCTTTAAATTTCTTGGCCCTGTCAAAGACGTGAGTGTTGCATCCCTAAACTGAGCATTAAGACTAGTGAGAATTTCACTGGGCTTAACGCCTTCTTTCGTCAAAAACTTGATGATCACACGCATTGCGCAATTGCACCTCTTCCTCAAACATGGCTGCACAGACAGATCCAAGGCCGGGGAAGAGACTGGTCCCCCTCCCATCGCCCCTCTCCCTTCTCACCTACCCCACTTGTACCCATCCGCTCCTCTCAATATTTTAGCATTTAAAATGAAAGTCCGGTTTATATTTGACTCACCTACGTATATGAATTCAACTAATTCTTATCTATACATATACAAGTAAAATCTGCAGTAAAGTTTAAAAGTAAAACAAAAATCTATTTTTCAGAAAAATGTTAAATAGGTAATCAATGAAAATGCATAAATATTATATAACCAAACTTACCCTAATCGCCCATATGCTTTGCTATATTTAGGATCCAATTCTAAAGCAATATTGCAATCCCGTATAGCAGCAGCATGGTCATTTAGTTTACTTTTCGCAGCAGCTCTATTACAATAGTAAACAGCATTTTTTGGATCACATTCTATAGCCCTAAAATCAAGATATTTCATATATTACATTTATAGATTCTCTAAATATAAGTCTTAAAACAGGGGTTCCCAAAATGTGTAAGAGTGTCATAAAATTTTATAGTATTTAACAAACTGGCTGCTATATTGGTCACCTTGGAGTAATAGTTGTCATGAAAAATACTTGGAGTAATAGTTGTCATGAAAAATAAGGCACCTAAAATTATTCCTGTTTTCAACTAACTAATGAAGATTTAAAAAATAAAAATTTAATTCACACTTAAAACAAATTATTTCTTTTTTCAGTTTTAACCTGTTTGCTGTGGAGCCATGGAAGGTTTGTCTTGGAGGTATCTAGATCAGGTGCAACAACCCAGTGCTCAGTTCTCATTAACGAATTTATCAATGCATAAAAATTTCTGATAAAAAATAATAAATAAATCCATCCAGTTTTTCATCAGGACTTTTGACTGGCATAGGTAAAGTAGGGAAAAAATTTAAAATGATTGAAATTACTTTTTCAATCATTTTGCAGTTAATGTTTCATCTTAAAACACAGCTATAAACTCAGTAGTGTTGATAATAAACAAATACAATCAGGGATCTGAAAGTCTTGAAAGACTTAAAAAGGCGAAAAGGGCTGGAGCAAAACAAGTATAAAAAAATGAAGAAATACTGTCAGAAAGAAGGAGAAAAAAAAAATTATTGTTTAAAATATTGAAAAATGGTAAAAGATCAATGGATGTTACCATTTTTCATTACAAGTTATTCCCCACTTGTTGAACAAGCAAAAGAACACAAATCTCATGACATTTGAACTCCAGAGGTTTGATCAGCTCGTGTGGGACCCAGTTATTAAATTAAGTTTTTCACCTTCCTGATCAATTTTAAATGTCTACAAGCAATTTCAATTTTGCCACATATGTTGAACCAAGATGTGATCGATTTGATTTTAGGTTTGCAAAAACGTCTTATTTATGATTATTAGGTTTTTCAAGGAGGCAAAATTTAGTATTCGTATTCTGTTATAATTGCTATATTCATGTAAACTTTCCTTACCGATCGTAGGATAATATACTTGTTCCCTCCCTACTTTTGTGTTTGCGTCTCCCAGAATAATTTTCATGTAGTTTCGCGTTAGTTTATCATAGACCAATTTTAGTTTATCATAAAATTTGCATTGAATTTCATCGTCACTATCTTCGGTGAGTGAGTATATGTTGATCAACACGATTTTAAACCACTGCCCCTGACATATAGCCATCGATAAGATATCTCCAAAAAATTGAATGTCCCTTCCTTAACGTGGAAAGTAACCTATTTCTAATCAGAAATCCGGTCTTCTTCCCTTAATGAGCCCTCCCCTGGCCAGTGGACTTCTTGCAGCGCCACAATATCTAAACTATACCCCATAACCTCATTCTTAAACAGTTTTAACCCACCCGCTGTATTTGAACTCTTCAGGTTCCATGTCTTTATTCTTTTTCCATTAAATCCATCTGGCTTATTTACGTTTCTGAGTCTGTAAGTGGTAATAATTATAGTAATATGGAAAGTTTACATGAACAGAATTAGAAAAGAATATTAAATTTTGCCACCTCAAAATACCTAATAATCAAAAGTAAGACATTTTTGCAAAACCCAAATCAAATTGATCACATCTTGGTTTAACATATGTGGCAAAATTGAAATTGTTTGCGGACTTGAAATTGAATTGTTGAACAGGAAGGTGAAAAGCTTATTAACTGGGTCCTGATCCAACCTCTGGAGTTCAAATGTCATGAGATTAGTGTTTTTTTGCTTGTTCAACAAAGAAATGAACTATTTCTTTGGCAGGGAACAACTTGTAATGAAAAATGGTAACAGATCAATGATTAGATGTCAATTTGCAACCTGGCCACTCGTCATAACATAATTTCAATATGCTAAATTTTATGATACTATAGTGAACTATTGGATGGCCAGAGCCATCCATTTTTCATTTATATATATATATATATATATATATATATATATATATATAAATGAAAAATATATTTCATTTTTCATTTGAAATGGAAAGCGTTCACTTCAACATCCTACTGCCAAGAAATTGAATGAATGTGCTGAAATTTGATCAGGCAACAGCCAGCACTGGTAAACGGGAAAGGGGCAATCCTGTAGCATGGTAAAGTCCAAGATCGTGTTCCAAAGCAGACAGATAATAAATTAATGTATTAAGCTATGAAATTCAACCAGTTCCCCAAACTCTTATCTATCCCAATAAAAGACTATCACTTTTTATGGGGCAAGAACGAATTTGTTTAAGGAAAATAGTTTATCAATGATCAGACATTGAAAATACTTTTTCTGACTTTGGTTCAACTTGTGACACCTGATTAGTCGTAGAAAAAATTGTATTAAAAAAGTTGGTAAATATTTTGAATAAAATACATTCGAATTAACAATTTTCTTATTTGCTTCCAGTATCTAAAGATAGTCATTTCATGCAAAACAAGCTAATATATAGCAGGTCATCATCAGTCTAAAAATAAAAAGAGGTTGAAACAATTTTAGGTGGGGGGGGGGGGTACATATAATATGTTCTGTGATTACTTGAAATGATTAACTTACAGATAAAAAAAACAATACAAAATCTTATTTACTATAATAATGACAAAGGAAACAAGTACGGTAAACCAATAATGAAGTAAGCAATATATATTATAAAGCAAAGTGTACAATGTGCATGCTGATGAAACTCAAAAACGACTCCAGGTACGAGTAAGTTATATGGTTTGGTAGCCCTATATCCCCTATCCATGAAGCAGGTTTCTGTTTTTATCTTAAGGGAGTGATATTTTAGATATAAGGGCATAAATTTTCTCCCTCTCACAACGCATAATTAGCCCACCAGTACATGACTGATGGATTATGAATGAAAATTTAGTTCCAGTGCCAGGACCCAAATAGCAGCTCTAGGCTAAGGTTCATTCATAAGGTTATCGTTCATCAATTCAGTTTGTGATGTTTGGTTATTACAGCTGTTCTTTTTAAATTACACGAAATTATGTTTATACATGCAGTGGCAACACTGCTTTGATCAGATGTTTGGTTTTTACAGCTGTTCTTTTAAAATTACACGAAATTACGTTAAAATATGTAGCAGCAACATTGCTTATATCAGATAGTCTGAGAAAAAATATAATAATCTCACAAGTATGTGATTAGTAGGGAACGGATTTTCATGTAAAATAAAAAGCCTAATATGTACATATATATGTAACTATCTTTTAAGAAATATGTAAAAAAAACTATAAATATGTAAGAACAAATATCATATTGATTAGAACATATACGTATACTCACATGCATTAGCTATATTATATATACTTTTAAAATATATATAAATGTATATGTATGTATATAAATGAAAATCATAAAATTTTAAATTTTCAAATGAGAAGAAACGCATATCGGTCCTGAAAAGAGCTTTGTATTGGCTGAAAGTTCTTTCCACATCAACAAGTGTCATAGGGGAAAATTCGAAAGATGCTGTATGCATTAAATGAGTTAAACCCACATCAAATTACCCGTTTCTTTCTTTTAACTTCAAAGTTTTAAATAAACAAGGTTTCAGAACAACAGTTTTTCAACTACTGTATATCAGCAATGTATACCAGCCCAATTTTAATATCTACTTTAAATCAAGAGTTTCTTCTTTAATATATTTTAAATATTTTTTCCTCTAAGTGTAATTTTTATTGTTAATTTCATAGATAGGTATATATGCTCTAATTAATTAATGCTTGACAAAGATCTGTATTAAAAGATGACTCAATATTTACTTTAGGATCAGAGCAATAAGCTAAGTCTAAGAAAATTAAGTAAAATCTTATTCTGAATCTTTTTAAATTTTGTAAGAAGATTAAAAAGATTTTACTGAATCTAAAAAAAATCTTTTTTTTCATTCTCTTCTGTAATGTTAGATAATGAGTATAGTTCCTAGGTACATAAATACACTCACCTAGTATATAATTGTAAAGCTTCTAAATACTGCCCAGCACTCATAGCAGCATTTCCTTCTACTTTAAATCTCTCACCTTCAGCTTTTTCTTCCTCTGTTGCATCACTTCTATGGTGAATCTGACAAATAAAATTATCAAGCAGCCTTGATTCAACAGTGAGTGCGAAGCAAGTTAATTACAAATAAAGGTTAAGTATAAACCTTATAATATAAAATGAATGTAGATTACTTCAGTGTTTAATACAATAAAACTAAAAGTATTAAATATCTATAAAATAACTCATTATAATTAGAAGATGGGTTTATCACTGATAAACTAAATCTGCAGACCATCAGTATCTAGACAATGCTGAGCTACATTTGTGAGAGTAGAAATAGAAGTGGAAAGACATTTTATGAGGAGTAGCCCACCTGCAGGGAAAGGTCTCTTAATCTCACTCTGCCTACCCATTGAATACTAACTTTTAAGCCGGGTATCTACTATGATCATGAAACTACATGTAACATGAATATGTAACAAATGGATACGTGTCTGTGTAACGAGCTTGTAACAGTTTGCACACATTTTTGTGATTCGATGACTTTCGGATTTTGGCCGAACTCAAATTGGAAGCGGAGTAAAGTTCATGGATAGCTTTGACATAGCTTTAGTAGGGTATACCATTCATAGCTTTAGTAGGGTGTACCATTCGTGTAACGTGTAACATATAACACTCTTGCCTGTGTTTTCAGCACCTTGTGCAATAGAGTAGAGAGACGTGAAATGTCTTTTACTCATTAAATTATATGAAAAGGTTCCCCTATTATTATTATATTTATTGCTATTTGTAAGTATTATAAAATCAATTTTCGCTTATACAGAATGTATTATGCTATTATTTATTATGAAATGATTTAGAGCATTATTTTATTAAACTATACAAATCTAAAATAAATAGATCATGGCTAATGTGTGTGCATATTTATAAATAATCAAACGAAATAACTGAACCAATTTCCAAGTGGAAAAGAAACATTAACTAGAACTTTAAATACAATTTTTAGCAAGTATAAGGTAGGATTGTTCGTGAAATGTTTTTGCAAATGATAAGTTATATGTTTTCAATGAAAACAATTTTAGACAAAATATAGTTTATTAATTACAATTACAAAATTACAACCAGGTTAATTTAATGATAACAAGATCAAACTAAATAATAACATCTTTTTAACCTTCTCTACAGAGGAGGTACATAACACCTCTCCACCCAAAGAAAATTCCATTTATGATGAAATAATAATTAAAATACAATTTATCAATGGCAAATAAATGAATTTGTTTCACTCTAAACCAAGTAAAGTTACCAAGTTCGGTATTTTTTAAAAATTAATTTTTTGAAGTTTTAATACACCCTTTGAATAGGAAAATCTAAAAAAGAATGTATAAACCCAGTAATGAAAATATATGTTGATTCAAGAATTTTAGAAGTTATGACCCTATGGAAGTCTTCTAGTTTCTTTTTACCATAACTTCAATAAGCCACATATTATCTGGTACTAAATATAATTTATTTTGCAAACTAGATTGCCAGACTTAGTGATAATTTAGTCTAGAGTTAAAAAGCTGTCGAGGTGGAAAACTTGACTTTTGAAACATCCCACACAAGAACAAAAGATGAAACCTACTACCACCTGTTGATGAAACCTGAGCCCCCCTTTCCATGGCAAGATTACTAGTCCAAAACTTTTTTTTCTCTTTTTCATTTATTTGAATCTTGAGTTGAATCACACCTAACTTAAAGCTTTTGATCAATTAAAGATACCAAAAGTATTAAAGGAATCCAGGTCAAATCAAACAATAATTCAAGTGCAGTTACTTAAAATAACAGATACTAAAGTCAAGGTAACTAAAGGCAATGAAGGAAATAGGGCCAGCTAACAAGCTGAAATCGTGTAGCCCCACTCCTTGTTGGGAAAATCAGACAGCAATGCAAGTTTCGGCTGGGCTGAAGATTTTACTGATTTTTAGCCGAGATTGAAACTTTTATCGGTCACTAATTGATTTCTATTCTCTAAAATGTCCAAAAATATATAAGGGGAGCAGGGTAGCTTGTGAGAAAGGTATTGTGATCCTATACTTTGCCTCCTGGGTTCGAGTTCAGCTATGGCAAGTTATTTGTTTATCGGTTATACCAGCCATAGATTAATCCAAAGGTCAAGAGACCCTCTTGGTGCACACACAGCCTATAAAATACGGGTTATCTTAATTAAATAATTTATAATGGTGTAAAACCAACAGTAGGAGATATTACATAATATGAAACACACACAAACACTTCCGGAACGACCAGAGAAACACTTATCAAAAGTTATTACAAATCATATTAAAACTACTTCAACACAATCAATATTATTCAGTAAAAGAAAAGACAAAGATGAGTTAATAAATACAGAAAAATGTAGTACATGGAACCCTCTTGTGAAATAATTATATAAAATCCCATTTTAAAATTTCACAAGAAGATTATAAAAATATTATTTCAAAAGAATAACAAAAAATGTATAATAAACCAAATCGAACTGCTCTTGCAACACATTGCAGAACAACATTCAAACAAATCACCAAATTCCAATATAATTCAATAAAACACAAAAGGGACAAATTCAAACCCAATTTTTAAGACCGTGAGTATAAAATCTATTTTCTGTAGTAATAGGGAGCAACTAGAATTTTATCAACCCTGCATTCCATCACTCTGGCAAAAATACATCCCAGCCCACTTTTTGAAAGTTTTCAGGCTATATAGTCAGGGATCCCAGTCACATTTTGTGAAATTATTAACATCGGGCTGAAAATTCGTGTCGCTTCATTTTTACTAAAGTTACAACTTTTTAATCTACAAAAATTCTCGGATCTGGGCCGTTTGTCATGAACTAACATGTCAACCTAACGACCTTATGAAAAAATTTATGATCATCCACCTGATTTTCACATATTGTTTAATAAAGATCAGTATTATAAGATGATCATGTAGGATTACAAATCCCATGGGATGTTTTGAAAAAATGAAGCAATACGAATTTTCAGCCAGATGTTAATAATTTCACAAAAGGAGATCGGAAAACCAGACGAATAATAGTTATAAAAAATTATTGATTGTCAAATCTACTATTTTTAAAATTCACAATATTTATACTAATTTAAGGTCAATTTATTGATGAGATGAATGGTGGGACCATTTTAAAAAATATGTTTGTTAACTAGTTATAGGGTATAAAAAAGAAAAAAAAACTAAGTCAAATTCAAATTCATATTCTAAAAGAATTAGATGATCATAATAGTATGCTAAATTCAACCTCTCAATGCACTGCTTAAAAAATATTGCTAAATGTACAGTAAAAAATAATCAAAACACTTAAGCATAAAAAAAAAAAAAAAAAAAAAAAAAAAAAAAAACTTACCGAGTTTTCATAATAATATTTGTAAATCTCCAATAAGGAGGGTTCATTAGAGCGTCTAACACTACTAACGTTGTATATGTTCTCTAAACAGTGAATGGCGACTTCAAGACCTTCAGCATTTTCAGAATCTAGATACCCAGCATGAAATTCTCCTCTCAAAAAATTGAGAATCGATGAAATAACACTGAGTTTAACATCATCCATGGCTTAAACAATAAGATTTTAAACAATCAACATAAAAGCTTAAAGAAACACTTAAGCAACTACATCAAAATAATATGTTTTATTATAATTTGATAGTAATCACAAGCATAAATCTTGGAATTTGAATTAATTTTAAAGCTCAGCAATTTAAATTTTTAAGGTTTTTACCAAGCTACAATTGAAGGTTTTTAAGGCTCATAGTTTTTTATTAGTGCCACTAAGAATTTATTTTTATGCAGGCAGTACACCCTCACCGAAGCACTCAATAAGGAGATCAGGGTCGGGGTGACACGAACGACCATGAGACTCGAACATGAGACAAACGGATAACATTACAACCAGATAAAAGATGGAATTGATGCTGCTGATCAGAAATGTTTTTTGCATTAAACCAAAAGAAAAACAAATAGCTGGCTAATGTCTTATTTTTAAAATGCTAGACATAGCTGGTATCCAAACTCATACCATTTATAATTCTAGTTTAAATTTGAATGCTGACAAAAGAAGAAAATTCTTGAAACTTCCATATAGTTAACTGCCATAAGATATTTGATTGTTTCTTTCTAAACATCGCAAAATTCAGGGTCATGCCTTAAATACAGAAGTCAATAAAATCATCACTTCAGCAATGATGGTTTACCAAGGGTGTGAAGGTTGAGAAGATATGGAAAAGATTTTTGAAAAATATAATTATAGGTGTTGAAGCCGTTCTCTTTTAACTAAATTTTATTTCCTTTTTTTTTTCTTCTAATTATCCTTTTATTTTAATTGAGCCATGGAGTAGTTTTATTTTGTTGTAAATTAGTTTAATAAGTTATACTTTTTTATTGAAACAAGAGAAGAAAATGCTGTTTTTTTGTTTTGTGAAATAATAATTTTAGATGGAATGTTTAATTTTATTTAGCGATGTTTACAATTGTAGAATTAGGTAGCCTGGGGTTCTCAAGTTTTTTAGTGTTTTTTTATGGTTTGCAGATTAACTGTCTACAGTTTCGTATTCCCGCGCCGTATTAGTCAGTTGGCATTGGAATTTCATACGAGAAGGAGCTAACTCGTGCCACCAATATTGACAGATCGATAGTCGATCATCGATTTTCTAGAATGACTTCAAAATCGCGCCACTCCCCACCATTGGAACTTGGAACTTGTCACAGTGAGGGAAACCGTTATTTTGCAAAAACTGCAACATTCTTCTCTGTTCAGTGCTCAGTGACTGGAACTGCTCCGAACGGAAGTGTTGACAGGTAACCATTAAGGGCCTTAATTATTTGTTGAATTTTTAAAAACAGCTCCAGCTACCTGCAATACTTTAAATTTATATAACTATAATAATTTTCTTTATTATTGTTTATCTTTTGAATTATCAATAGTTAAAACCAAATCATATATTTTATTAATTATCATCAGTGTTAGAAGTTGTTTTTTTTTTCTATATTGTTTAATTTACTCTTTTCTTTTCCATTATTGAATTTTAATTGCTTGTATTTTACTTTTAGGAGAAGCAATTTATTTTCAGTTACTTTTAAATACCTTTTTTGATAATTCAAACATTTTTTTTTTTTTTTTTAATTCTCTCATTTCAATTAAATCAACAATTCTTAAAATTTCACAGTTCTTTAAGTTTGTTTTTTTAAATTTTATTTTCTCCAGTTATTGAATTATGCTTTCAACCCATAATTTTTTCTCTATGTGCTCAAATGACCGGCATTTTTAAACGGGGTCGGAAACTTATATCTGTTAATTTATTATTTATGGTATCGCTCTCCCCAACAATTTTAATTATGTACATACATACATACATACATACATACATACATACATTATATATATATTTATATATATATATATTTTTTTTTTTTTTATACGGCTCTACGACCCACAAGTTGAGTCTTGGCCTGCTCCAGCAATGACCGCCAGTTATTTCGGTTTTGTGCTGCTGCCTTCCAGTCATGAATGCCAAGCATCAATAGTAGCAACACAGTCTTCCCATCGGAGCCCAGGGCGTCCAACCTTCCGTGGTCCAAACAGTTTCTCCGATATGACTTTAGATGGGATTTCGGAGGAATTCATTCGAACAACATGTCCCGCTCATCGCAATCGAGATAATTTAATCGTATCAACCACGTCTAAGTCCTTGTATAGGCTTCTCAGCTCGAGGTTGGTTCTTCTTCTCCAATCTCCGTCAACTTATGCGGCCCCATATATTCTCCTCAAAATCTTCCGTTCAAACCTGGAGAGTTCCAGTTCCTGAGTCCTTGTAAGCGTCCAGGTCTCAGAGCCATATGTTAAAACAGGTCGAATCAAGGTTTTGTATATTCTGACCTTTGTTGATTTTGACAAAATCCTAGACCGGAGATGCTTTTGAAGTGCGAAGGAACACCGATTAGCAGCCAGGAATCGTCTGTCTATTTACTATATATATATATATATATATATATATATATATATATATATATATATATAGAGAGAGAGAGAGAGAGAGAGAGAGAGAGAGAATTTTTTTTGTTTTTATTTTTAAAATCTTACTTTTTTCTAAAAAATGGCAGTTTTATCTACTTCGGTTTAGCGTAGAAACATGATATTTTTTTAATCAGCATTAAATTTCCTTTATAAAAAAAAAATATATACATACGCACATATACGTACGCACATATACGTACGCACACACACACACATATACATTTATGCCTATTGAGTGATGAAGGAAGAAACCGCAGACACACTACTGGGGGCTTCGGTTGTCCTACGTATCATTGGTCAGTAGTAGCAGCCAAAAAGTGCGGTAGATGAGGTTTATACAGTTAAACTTAAACCACTGCGAAGCCACGCAGGACCTCTGCTGTCAAACAATTAAGGAGAAGAACTTCGATGTGGCATGGCGGACAAATTAGGACGAGCAGTAATTTGAGTCAGAAAGGGACTCTTCTTTCAGGAGACCCAGCAGACAAATATTGAAGGTTTTATCTGGATAAAGGTGGGCGGTATTTAATACATTTGTAGTGTGTATGCCCCACCAAGTTACTTGCTTGAGTTTATGTTCGATAGAATAATCCAGGAACTACGAGGTCGTCAACCGCTTGTAATTTCTGGAGACTTCAACACTTGGGCTACAGAACGGGGAAGCAGAGAGACTAATAATAAAGGCGATTCTCTACTAGACGTATTCGCTGCACTTGACGTTGTTCTTTTGAACACTCTCCAATCTCCAATGTTCTCAAGGAATGGAAAGGACTCAATAGTCAATTTTACCGGCGTTTGCACATTTCTTTCTCATTATAAAGACAATTGGCAGGTAAGTGAACACTAAAATCATAGTGATCATCAGGCTATCTTCTTTGAAGTGACTATATCAGAAACCATGGGAAAAAAAACTAAACCTAAGAGACCAGTGTAGAGCCATAGATCATTTGGTAGAGATTCATTTTGCACAATGATGGAGGGAAAAGTTGCATAACAAGGATCTGTAGAAGAGAGGGTTTCACAGCTGATGGAGTTTATTACTGATGCCTGCGTTGCATCAATGATGGAGACATGCAATAGAAACCATCGGATGTCTGTGTATTGGGGGTAGGAGGAGATCACGGTTCTTCGACAGGCATGCCTTCGTACTAGAAGATGCCAATCTTCAGAGAGCGAGAGGCCGCCCGGTTAATGATGTCCGAAAACAAGGGCATAAAAATGCTAAAAGGAATCTGGTAAAGGCAATAAAAGAAAGCAAACGTAACAGTTAAAAAGCTATGCAAAGAGGTTAACGAAGACACATGAGGAAGACCATACAAAATAGTCACGGCAAGGTTGAAGACTTAAAGCCTGTTGTTTCCAAGTTCACCTGACCTGGTGGAAAAAACAATAGCAGCCTTATCCCCTAGAAGAAAAGAGGTGGTCTTTGAAAAAACCCGAAATCGTGGACGAGGGACAAATACCAGAAATCACAATGGAAGAACTAGAAGCAGCTTGCAATAAAATACGAGATTCCAAGGCTCTGAGTCTGGATAACATCCCAAATACAGCGTTAAAAGCTGCAATCAAGTCAAGACCTGAACTATTCCTAGACGTCTATAACTCCTGCCTCCACGAAGGGATCTTTCCAACCCAATGGAAGAGCAACACTTGCTTCTGCTTTCCGTGCTTCTGCTGGGGGGAAAGGGAAAAGGACCTCCGGAAGACCCTGCATCTTATAGGCTAATCTGTCTTCTGAACCCTGCAGGCAATATTTTTGGAGAGGATCGTTTATGGCAGAATGACTGATTTCAGTGAAGGAGCTTGAGGACTTTCCGACAACCAATTTGGTTTTTGGAAAGGAAGATCGACTATTGAGGCAACAGACTTTGTGATCAGATCTGCTCAAGAAGCAATCGCTGGAAAAAGATGGAGAAGGGGTGAAAAAAAGTACTGCGCCATTATAGCATTGTACATAAGGAATGTTTTCAATTCAGCAAGATTGGACTGTATTATGGAAGGACTGCAAAGGATGAATGTTCCCCAATACCTCATAAGGATTATTAAAAGTTATTTTACTGATAGTGTTTTGTTTTATAATACAGATAATGGAAGTAGAACCTATAAGATCACAGGTGGCGTTCCCCAAGGTTCTGTAGTAGGTCCCTTGTTATGGAATATAATGTATGATGCGGTACTGAGGCTGCCCATGCCGGAAGGTACTGTAACACTGGGTTTTGCAGATGATCTGGCAATAATGGTACATGGAAAACTACTGGAAGAGATAACGTAAAACGCTAACAAGGCAGTAGTTACGATTCGCCAGTGGCTTTCATCGGTAGACCTCCAGCTTGCTGATCATAAGACTGAAACAGTCCTTATTACTAGTAGAAAAGTAAGAGAAAACGATCAGCCTGACCGTTGGGGAATGGGAAGTCCATTCTAAGCAATACATTAGACAATCGGGTGTGTAGATTGACACCAGGTTTGCGATTCGACGAACACCTACACTTGAATCATGCCAAATATCGGTGGACCCCCAGCAGAGTCGGAGAAGACTGTTGGCTAATGTAGCCAGTTCCATGCTGCTATATGCGGTACCGATAAGGGTTAATGTCTTCCATGTTCAGTCATATGCCCGTAAAGCTATCAGAATACATCGAAAAAATGCACTGCGGGTCGCTCGAGTGTTCCGCACTGTTTCCTATGATGCTGTGTGTCATCGCTGATATGCCTCCGATTGATCTTCGGGTGGAGGAACGTAATCAAATTTATCATAGAAGACGTGGACAGCCAGATGCTCACAGGCCAATGGTAGAAAAAGAAGAGAGAAGGAATTCTCTGGAAAGTTGGCAAAGGCGATGGGATTTATCATCTTCTGGAAGATGAACCCACAGGATGATTCCCGACATTTCAATAAGGATCGCCCGCAAACATGGAGAGGTTGACTATTATATCACCCAAATGCTCACCGGACATGACTGCTTCAGAGCCTATCTAGCCAGATTCAAGTTAGAAAAGGAAGCTTAGTGCATTTTTGGCCTCGCAGACGAAACGGTGGCACACGTGTTCTTTTGTTGTAGGAGCTTAGCCAAAGAGAAGGAGCAGCTTGACGTGATCCTGGGGCAGAAGTCTATCCCGGAAAACTTAGTTACATTGATGCTGATCAAGCAGGAGAATTGGAAGGCTGTTGCAGACTATGCCGCGGAAATCGGCAGAATCCTTAGAGCCCAGGAGAGGAAAAGGAGAGGCCAAGCAATGGCATCATAAAGAAATAAAGAAGTAGGCACTTAGCCACTCGGCTCCCTGTGAAGTAATGCCTGACGGCGGTTCCGTTGGGTGGCACTAGAATAGGGAGGAGGCTAAAAAAAAAAAAAAAAAAAAAAAAAAAAAACATACATATATTTATATGTTGTGCAAAAGTATTGCTCAAAAGAAATATTTTAAAAAATATCTAAATGATCATATAGTAATTTTTGATTCCCTATTTCACATCTAAAAAAACTAGGGATGTAGCGCTGAGTACAGCATGTGCCTTTAATTATCACAGTCAATGATGCGCCTGCTTCAGAGTCAAGATCACCAAACAGAAGGGTGCATGGAGATGGCCAGGGAAGTGATATGCTGCATGCACTTTTTCAGTCCCCATTAACTTTGGAGTAGTGTCAGTAATGGTATGAGATGATATAAATTTATGCACTTGAGTTATTTATAATAAATAAAGCTTTGTAACAACTGTTTTAACCCATTTTCCAAGGCTAATGGCTTGGAATCTTGGCCACATAGTCAAACTATTACTTTGGGGGACCGTTAAGTAAAGTTAATGCTAGCAAAAGATTTTGCGATTTAACAGTTGTTACAAGATTTTGCGATTTAACTAGCAAAAGATTTTGCGATTTAACCTTTTCTCATAAAACTCTTTTTATTTCATAAGCAGTAAAGAGTTTAAGCAAACTTACATGTCTATGAAAGTATATATAGACTTTGATTTGATACATAATTGTTGTTTAAAATATTACTCTCTACTTTCAAAATTAATTTTAACTAAATATTTATTAATATTTCAATTGCTTTACAAATTAGATTTTATAAACTTATTATATTGCTAATGTTTATCAAGATACCACCTCGAATAAACTGAATTTCAAAACAAATCATATATAAAACCATCACCCGCCACCACATACTATGCCTTTTTTTCTTTAAAACTTGCTAGTGCTATTGTGACTTACCTTAACATAGACTATAGTGAACGCAATAGTCTAAAAATGGATGATATTCAATTTGAGCTCAATTTATAATGAAAAAATTCAATTATTTTAATTGTTTTTCACATTTAACCTGTAAATCAACAAATTAATTTTTATTAGAGGTTGAATAATGAAAACAGCAATATAACCTGCAAAAGAATAATTTAAATACTTCAGTAAACATTTTTATTTTTTTATTTAAAATAAACTTATGTTTGAGTAATTAACTTCATCATAACAAGCATTAGTTTTCTTCAGAAATCCAAGTACATTATGATGTTAGCGTCACAGAATCAGCCAGTGTGAAATAATACACTAAAACTTTGTTAGTAAAGTTTATAATAATACAATATGAAGTAGTGTGAAATGTAATATACATAGAGTTTCAAAGACTCACTAGTAAGCAATTAATATTAGTTAGTGAAGTAAATAATTCAAAAACTATTATTATAAATTAGATAAGTTCTTATATGATATAATTGACGGAAACATAATAGTATTTTGATCAAACATGTTCAACATTAGATATGCAATGTGCATACCTGTGTATGCACAGGTATGCACACTGTAGTATAGTTTTGTATGAGAAAACTATAAGAATTAAGTTATTAAAGAATAGCGATCTAAAGGACATTCAAAATCTGCTAAATAGAGTTCACTGAAAAATTGACAACATTGTAAAGTTGATAAGAGCTAGAAAACTAACAGAAATACGTGATATTAATGATAAGTACCGCTTTAACTGTCTAATACTTTGCTACTTTATGACTATTAGTACTCCTAAGGGGGGTCATAAGAAACAATGAACAAACAATAACTGTTGTACTTCATATCTCTTAAAAAAGAAAAAAAAATTATAAACACAGTGATACTACATATTTGTCTAAAAGAGCATAATTGAACGGCCTAGCTAAAACATAATTTAATGCTCTATTCTTGAATTGAATACTACTAACAGCTGAATGAGTGTTATATGATGGGTCTCTTAAATTCAAATCATATCCATACCAATATACATGAATACTTCAGTCTTCACAGCAATAAAAATTTATTCCTTTATTTTAAAAATGAAGTAAATAAAAATGAAAATATTTTTACATCAAAATACATTGGGTGTAAAAGTATACTTAACATAATCCAAACTGGAAAGTTAATGAATTCTTAAACTGAAGTTCTAACAATGCAGTTACAACTTTTCAGTGCATTAAAAAGTAGTATAACAAGACGATTACTAATAATTATATTGCAAACATACTAACAATTAATTCATACCGGTGAAAATTTACGGTAAAAATAAATGAATAAAGTAACAGTCAATTCATGAATTAATTGAATAAATCAGCTTTAATTAAAGTTAATAAACAAATTTTAAGAAAAAAATAAAGAAAAAACAACAAGGAACATTACCTCCACCTATATAAATTCGAAAACTTCTGTCAAACAAGAAGCTTCCATGTACATGTGACCAGCATTATCTTGAAGATAAGATTTTGCAAATAGCTCTTTGCTACAATAAAAAGTTAAAGATTATTGGAACTTCAATCATGGACATCAAATATAAGTTGAACAAATTATTCCTTGCCATATTAAAATATTGTTCATAATAATTTTTAATAATAAATAAAATATTGTTTATAATAATTATATTTTTGGAAGAGTGTTGATAAGACGAAATATGTTTTTATTCAACAACCAATATCACCTGGTGATTCATTTTAGCATCAACCATCACGATAGGGAAATGACACAGAACACACTAAGTCGACACAAACCTAGTTTTATTTATGCCAATCATCTTTCCATCCAAGGAAAGCTGATTATATTTATGCTTTTTTAGGGCCCCCGGCTGGCAAATTTGTTTTGCATAAGCAATCCTTTCAGAGTGGCCTCAGCAATATGGAATAATAGTTTTCAATCCTATATTATAAAAAAAAAAAAAATGTATAGAAATCAAGTTTAAACAAGTGGTAGATCGCACATCACTCTCAAAGAAACAATTTTAATTTAGTTGGCCCTTTTTTCACGCTTCAGATGCAGTTACAGGAAAAATATACAAAGGGAAAAATGTACATTAAAGGTCTGGTCACACATAATCGCACTGCAGCATGGGCGTGTATCGGATCTGATTCATTTGCGAAGCTCGGTTGACCCGGTGTCGGGCTATTATCTATCCTTCGTATTTGAATCAGATACAATGCAAGCCCGTGCTGCGGTGCGGTTAGTCAAGGTTAAGGTCAACCGACCCGTTACTATCTATCCTTCGTATTTGAATCAGACTCCAATTTTCGTTCGAGTGTTAATCAGTTAACAAATTCTTAATTATATATATATATTTTCTATTATGCGATGATTGACTAGATAAACATGAGCTGGAATAATTAAACCAATCTCCTTATAATCCCATCCTGTTTGCTATTTATATTAACGACCTCCCTTCTCTGATTCAGCACTCCCAATATCACATCTATGCAGACGATTTCCAAATATACCTGTCCTTCCCATCCTCCGAGTTAGTGTCAGCGACTAAAAAACTACAGGACTATCTAAACCGAATCAGCCTCTGGGCAGAAACTAACAAGCTGAAGCTAAACACTGAGAAAACGAAAGCAATTTTAATAGGCTCCACTCACCTCCTTAAAACCATCCCTAATATCCCTACCCAGCTCCTAAATAATGATCCTATCAAATTCTATCCTACTGTCAAAAACCTCGGTGTAACCTTCGACCAAACCCTTTCTTGGAAAAAACACATCCCTAATATCTCCCGCCGTACCTTTTCTACCTTAAAGCAATTGAATCATCTCCGTAACCTTCTTCCACTTGAAACCCGTAGACTTCTCGTCACTTCCCTGATATTTCCCCACTTCGACTATTGCTGTACGGTATAAGGGGGTATCTCCGGGGATCTCGAAGCAAAAATAAAACTTCTGATTAATTGTTTCGTACGATTCATCTTTGGGATCCCAAGAGACGTCTCCATCTCACCGTTTTACGAAAAGTTAAAGTGGCTATACCCATTCTACCGTCGCAAATACCTCCTGGCATCATTTCTTTACCAAGTTATTGGATCTCGCCGTCCTTCATATACGCTCGAACTCATTCAGCCCAAATCCTCAGTTCATTCCCGCAATACCCGGTCCAGGCCTTCAGATATATGTATATCGGCCCACCGAACGTCAGCATTCGAGAGATCTTTCATATTCAGGTCCTCATCCGTATGGAATTCTATTCCCCCTTTTATTCGTCATTCCAACACCCTCCCTACCTTCAAATCCCGCCTGTACAATCACTTCCTATCAATCCAGTTTCCCGAAAAATTGTAAATAGAAACTTTCAGTTCGGAATCCAAATTTTAAAGCGAAAGTTGTCATAATTTTTTTATTTAAGTTCTGTTCATTTTATTTATAGTTATGTATATACGTGCACATTTAAGTATTGCAATGCCAGTTATGTTTGCCAATTATTTTTATGTTTAATCTTAGCACAAGAAGTTTTTCTTTTAATTTATATTTATTTTGTAATATATATTGTAACAATATTTGTTTATATATTATTCTTCCAATTTGTTTTATTTTAATCTTGATCTAAGGCTCTTAAGCCCAAAAAATGCATAATATAATTTTGTTCCGAAGGGACTTGTCCCGGAACAATCTAATAAAGAATTTATTTATTTATTTATGTATTTATAATCATACAAGCCCGTGCTGCGGTGCGGTTATGTGTGACCAGACCTAAACTCGATCACGTGTACCACCGGTGGCCCGCATTAGAATGTCGCATCGGACACCTTATTCAATCACAAAACTTTCTACGACTGGGGGTTCCAGGACTAAGTTATGACATGTTGTCATTGTTATGATGTCATACAACAAAAAAAAGTTAGAGGACTTCGTTCAATCACGCAGTGATGCGGAGTTGGTGACTCTTTCAGATATAGCAGCGCGTGCAGTAGAAAAAGGGGACATGCTAAAGGAAACAGAAATGTTGTTCAAAGTATATACACCAAGACGATCTCTAATATAATATATACTCTACTTAGATACTTGGAAACAGAAACATAAATGAATACCCAGTATCTGCTACTTCTTCCAATCATAAGAAGTCGGATTCCTTTGGAGAACAACCAAACTATGGCAGGTTATGACTTCTTACCAATACCGTTTGAGAAAAGTTAAGAAAATGCCTTTTCATATTTTCCATTGGATTTCTCAGGGCGAAGGTGCGGAGGGAGATAGCACCTTCTTCAGGGTTGACCTGTTGATTGGTCCTCCTTTTGCACCAGGGGTGTAGCTGAAAGGCCTGCGAACCATAATGGGGAGGTCTTAAGGACGCTATAAACCCAAGACCGTCCGTGCGTGGTGAAGAACCACATCCTCCTCGAGGTGGTCCTGCTTTAACAGAACACGGCGGATTTAGACTGGGAGGTCAAAAACCATCCCTGGTGTGAGGAAGCAGTAGCATCAATACTGGCATGGAGCCGAGGACGGTAGGAGTTGGTTGGGTCCAGGACAAGACATCACCAAGCGGAGCTGGAGACCAGCAGAAAGGCTGATAAACTGCGAGGGGCAGATGAGGCTCTTCAGCCGTAGTGAAGGCGACCTATCTAATGACCCTGGCTGCTGATTGATGCTAGGAACCTGTTGTCCCGAGGTAACGGTGCCTCTTGGGCTGGGCCAAACCCCCGCACAGTGGTCAATATTGCTTTTTGGAGGACATAAATCTGTCATTTCCACAATTTTACAGATAAATTGATGGGATCTTTTTTATTACCTTCTTAATAAAATTCAAAAACCAAGGAAACAATTCCTTCGTTCCAAGAGGACTTCGTTCAATCACGCAGTGATGCGGGGTTAGTGACTCTTTCAGATATAGCAGCGCATTATAAAAAAAAAAAAAAAAAAAAAAAAATGATACACGAATAGGTACCTGGAATGTGGGATCACTCACCGGCAAAGAAGTTGAAATTATGGCATACAGGCTGGATTAAGTGAGGAAGATTATTCTTGAATTAAGTGAGGTGAAAAAGAAAGGCTCTGGTGAAGTTAAGATGGATAGAGGGCACTCACTAATTTATTCAGGAGTCCTCCTTGAACGCAGATCAGTGGAAGGTGCTGGCATCATCATGAAGGATGAACTATTTAAGAAAGTGGTAGAAGGGAACCATAAATCCTCGCATAACCATGGCAAGCTTTAATTTGGAGATAGGAGATTGGGATCTAATGCCAGTGTATGCTCCAAAAAACGACTCGGACTGGGCTTCCTGGAGAAAGAACACTTCTGCAGAGACCTGGAGGGAGCTGTAGTTCAAGCAAGGATCAGCAATAGGAGTGTTTTGATGACGGGAGACCTCAATGCGAGAACAGGCAGTGACCGCTTGAGGACATGTGGTGTAATGAGTCCTCGTGGTAGAGAGCGCATTAAAATTAAAGTGGAGAGCGCCTTATTGAGATCTGAATTGAGAACGACCTGCTTTTGGGAAAATCCTTCTACCCGCACAAACGGATACATAAAATTACTTTCTCAGCCACTGAGAGAAACGCCAATAGCGTCATAGACTATTTTAATCCTTTCATCTTTCAATGCCTACCACCACCCACCATCTTCGATTTACAGTTGAAAAATAAATCAACCACAAACTCCCTTTCCTCGACCTCCTTATCATAAGACATACTGATGGCACCCTTACAACGGACTGGTACATCAAACCTACCTAGTAAGGTAGGATCATTAACTTTTTCTCACAACACCCCTATCATCATAAACTCAATGTGGCAAATAACTTAATCCACCGATCTCTTTCATTATCAGACCCGCAATACCAACTCACCAATATACACCGCATTACCGATATACTGATCACTAGGGCTAGGATTCCCATGTAAATACATATTTGTTCCAGAGGCCGATATCAACTGGTACTATCTCATTCCATATATTTTAGCACAATTGGGATCAAATTAAGCCTATTTCAATTTACATATGTTTACATATTTGACTTAATTTACATATTTTTTACATATTTTATCTCCATATTTGTTCATTTTTATATTTCTTTGCAACAAAAATTAAATGATGAGTGCAGCAAAAAAAAAATTTTAATTGAATTGACCCGTCTAGTGCAACTGTTATTGATTCTTAGAACCGAACCCTTCAAAACAATTCCGAGATTCCACCTCCCTTGACTTTTTCTATAAAAAAAAAAAAACAAAGCCCTTTTCTTATTTAGTGTTTATAGTTAAGTCGTAAGGTGCATGCTACTCTTGCCAAAAACGATTTGAAAAATTAGTTTTCCGATTTATTATACATTATTTTATTGGAATGGAGAAAATCGCAAAAAAAACCAAAGAACGAGTTTTAAAATATCTTCGCGAGTTTCCAAAGGAAACATTCAGGGGTGATGGAGACATTTTGTATTGTAATTGTTGTGACAAGGCTGTATCCACTACACAACGATTCCAAGTGACCCAGCACATTGCCACAGGATCTCTCAAATTGAATAAAGAGAAAAAGTCGAAATTAAAGCAAAGTTTCATCACACCATCTACCTCAAGCGAAAATAGTAAGTCAACTTTTTATATAGATTTGTGTTGAGCATTTGAGCAGGCAGACATTCCATTAGGTAAAATAAGCAATCCCTGTCTTAAACACTTTTTGGAAAAGTACATTGAAAAAAATGCCTGATGAATCCACCTTGAGAAAAAACTACCTGCAAGATATATAACAAGAAACTCTTGCAAAAATACGAGAAAATATCAAGGAGGGGCCAATTTGGGTTTCAGTTGACGAGACAACTGATGTAGAAGGCCGATACATTGCCAATATTATTGTTGGAAGTTTCTGCTCAGATTCTCCTTAAAAACCATTTCTTTTAAATTGCCAGGAGTTGGAAAAATGCAATCATGCAACAATTGCAAGGTTTTTCAATGACTCCATGAATCTTCTTTGGCCGAATGGTGTACAACACGAAAAAGTCTTTTTGTTTTTATCAGATGGAGCTCCGTACATGATCAAATCAGGAAAGCATCTTAGAGTATTTTTTCCAAAAATGCTTCATGTCACATGTCTCGCTCACGCATTCCATCTTGAGGCTGAATCAGTTCGGTATGCTTTTCCTGAGGTAGATTCCTTGATTTTAACTATTAAAAAGATTTTTTTAAAAGCCCCAAGCCGAGTGGGAATTTTTAAAGAAAATTATCCTGAAATGCCTTTACCTCCTCGACCTGTAGTCACCAGATGGGGAACTTGGTTGGAGGCTGCTATGTACTACGTTACGAATTTTGAAAAAATAAAGAACGTCATATCAAAGTTGGATAGCGAATCAGCTTCAGCCATTTCGCAAGCTCAGAAATTGTTGGAAAATCCGAATTTGAAAAATAACCTGGCATTTATTTCCTGCATTTACGCTTTCATCGCTTCCACTATCACGCAACTTGAATCACATAACGTGCCTCTATTGAAAAATATACAAGTCGTCAATGAAGCAATTCGCAAAATGGAAGAGGTCTCAGGGGAAATAGGAAAAATAATCCAGACGAAATTGCAAGATGCCCTTAAAAAAAATCCATGCTGGAACGATTTGCTGCTGATTGCGGACATGATAAGTGGAAAGGAGGTGACAGCAAAACTTTCAATCGACTGGAATCCTCCTGTCACAGCCGCTTTCCGAAACGCTCCAGTTACATCCGTTGACGTCGAGCGGTCATTTAGCAGATTTAAATCAATACTGAGGCCCAATCGACGTAGTTTTACTTTTGAAAATTTGAAAATGCATTTAGTTTCAAATTGTTACCCTTACGATGGATAACAAGTTTTAGTTTTTACATTTTTAATTTATAAAATAAAAAGTTTATTGTATTGAAGAAAAAATATGAGAGTGTGGACCCTTTCAGAAGGGTATTTACTGTTTATTTTACTCATTTGCATTTTTTTATTGAAATCAATAAATTTTTATAAGTACATATTTGGCATTTGTAATTACATGAAAATCCTGGCCCTATTCATATTGATTTAAGTTTTAAATAAATATACTTCTTAAACTATTTCAAATAATTACTAAAGCATTTTTTAACGATTTTGATTTTACATATTCTTCACTTCTTATTTTTTTAACAATATGTAAGTAAATATTGTTTAAAAAATAACTACATATATATGTACATATTTTACTTTGTTTATTACATATAAATCCGGGCCCTACTGATCACTAACAACTATCCATCCAAAATTATAACCAAACTCATTAATACATATAAAAGCCGAACCAATTCTAGTACCATGCCCCCTAACCCATTACCCACCACAGCCTCCCATCCCCTATATAGATCTCTCCCTTATATTCGTATGGTTTCGGACAAAATACAAAAATCTTTAAAAACCTCAATCCCTGCACTTCATTGCGGCCTTAAGTCACTCAATAAACTTTCCCATCTTTATTCCAAACTTTTATGATATAGAGAGAAAAAAGTCGGATAGGTGGAGTTTTTTTATCTGCTAATTTTGAAAGAAATTAAATTTAAATTGAAAAAATGATTATGTATTCCATTCCAAGTGGCTTTTCCCCATACACCTAAAAAATTAAAAATTATATTATTATGCAGATACTCCACTTTCTATATATAATACACAATGGATTGTAAAAAATAAACAAACCTATCAGCTTTCCAAGAAAAAAATATCTGGTGTGTCCACTCACCAGACTTTACTCCTAATTTCATACACATTTCAATAGCAATAGATTTATCGATGAAAATAAAAAAATGCTCCAGAAGAAAATTACAAATCAGAGAAAGAAGTTTCATTTTAAATGGTTGGCAATATCTCAGGTGAAATATGGTAAAAATATTATTTATTGTTTGTAAATAAAAATTAAAAAATTGTATTGGTTATTTGTGATAATTAGTTATTTAGAAATATAAAAAGACGAATTTGGAATACCAAATTTATTTAAATAAAATTATATATATTTACCCCGGAGGTAAGCTATACCATGTCCTTTTTTTTATTGAGTTAAATTTAATGCTATAGAATTAAATAACATGATTAATATTTTGTTGAATTTGTTGTTTCTTTACATTTACATGCTGTTAAATGAAAGTTTTTCACATTATTATTAACGTTTAGAAGTAATTGAGAGAATTTAAATCAATAGTTTTAAATTTGTTAGTACCTCGGCCTTTCTTACCTCCGGAGTAAAGGTCAGGTCACACATAACCGCACCGCAGCACGGGCGTGTATCTGATCTGATTCAAATATGAAGGATAGATAGTAACGGGTCGGTTGACCGGGTGTCGGGCATGTGTGACGGGTTACTATCTATCCTTCGTATTTGAATCAGATCCGATACATGCCCGTGCTGTGGTGCGGTTATGTGTGACCAGACCTTAAAGATGTAAAAAATTAAAAATATACAATTCATAAAAATGCAACTTTAAGAAGTGAATCATAATATTTTATTACATTATTATTTTTAAAATATAGTAATCTCTTTTATATAATATTTAACTGCTTTGAAACTTTCACTTTTAGTAAACCAATATTTTAACCTACTTGCTGTTTAGCAAAATGTTTTATAACCACCTGGAAGGTATGTATTTCGATCGTGAAAAATTTCGACTTCTGGTTTTTTATAAATTAATTAAGGTGACACTTTGTACAATATTTTTTTTTTTTAAGCCAAGTTCTTAAATTTCTTTTCCATTTCATAGAAACCCTTCATCAAACCAAGAGCCCGATTACTTAGCCACCGAAAAGATAAAATCCACGGTGGTAATCAGTAAGTGTGAATACTACTTTCTGAATCTGCTCCAGATGTATAATAATTATGTATTATACAAGTGACGAAAGTAGATCATTTTACAACTCGAGTGAAACGTTTACCCACACGAGCGAAGCGAGTGTGGTAATTTCACGAGAGTTGTAAATTCTACTTTTTTCACGAGTGTAATATTAATTTTTTTCTGTAATCGTGTAATACATGATCAGATCTAACCAGAATATGAACAAAATTAGGATGTTGTGAAGATTATGGTATGTTGTTGGTAGGTTATAAGCATGGTTGTGAAAGGTATTGTGAAGCAGTGCAGTTATAAACAAGTGCAGGTTATAAACAAGGAAGGTAATTATTATTGTATTTAAATTTTAAAATATATTGATTATTTCCACCAATAATTCATTCACATTTCAATTTATTTTGTTAAAATAAATACTTACAATGTTAAGAAACATTTAAAAGCATTTAATTTCCAACTTCAAATTATTTTTTAATTTATACTTATTACTAATTAAGAAGGCAATTCACTTTCTTCACTTGTGAAGAAAGTAATCACTTTCTTCACTCTATTGCAAAATGTTTCACTTTCTTCACTCATTTCAGTTTAGTAATGTTACCATTATTCAATGATTACAGAAAAAATTGTTTTTTAAACTTGAAAGCTAATCAGCCAATACAAAGAAACCCCCCCCCTCCAGAAAAAAAAGAACACGGTCATGTTATATTTACCAATAGACAGTCAATCCGCAGTTGTTTTCCTCTAGCGTCCAAGTACGTCATAGGCTGGGCAGCCATATTGCCCCTTAGGAACTGAGCCCACCCTTTCTCTAATCAGATTTGGTTATTCCAAAACAGATACATAACGGTTTTCAGTTATAACCGGCAGGCTATTTCATGCCAAATATAACCAACGTGGAAGGTAACTGTTTGGAAATTGCTGTTTGAATTTTAGCCTCCAGCTTTCATGAAATTTTCGTTTACTTATTTTAAAAAAATATATAATAAAATCACTTCCATGTCAATTCATATATTTGCATTAAATATAAATAACAATGCTAGTGCGTATGATAAGGGAAATGTTTTGATTCCAAAATGGAATCGGAAAATGAATGGAAATGTTATTTAAAAACAAAAAGGTTGAGTAGAAACATTGTGAATAAACTAATCAGACGAGAAGCATTTGGTATTAAACCATGTACCAATGTGTATTATACTAGAAATTTGTTGCAAAGTATTGTTCCTAACTTTACCATTATCAATGTTGAGAAGCCACCATGTTTTTTGAGAAAGTTTAGTCCTGATGGCCGTTATTTTTTAGCTTTCTCAGCTGATCAAACTTCAGTAGAAATTTATACCTTTAATGGGTCTTGTGCTGGTGGCTCTTTATTACAAGGGTATAAAGGTGACTATGTTGGAAACAAAAATGACAATGGAAGTGAATATATCAGATCTGTGGCATTTTCAACGTACTTCAAAACAAAATCTGTAGTAAATATTACTCACAGTGGTGAGCAGTTAAACCGAGAGTGCAGTCTTTTCACTGATGATGGAAGGTATGTTATTGTTGGCTCTGCTCAGTATATCACAGATGATTTAAGACCAAGTTTTTATGAAATATTTAGCAACAATGAAGCTACCACTCCTAATCCACGTTCACCGCTTGAGGATTACAGCCTCCATATCGTCGACCTTCAACAAGGTAAACTTTGTGACACTATCCAGTTTAAGGTGGACAAGATATACTTGTCCCATAATCAAGGATTGTATTTATATAAAGAAACCTTAGCTGTTTTGTCAGTTCAACATCAGGCTATACATGTTTTTCACATAATTGATGGTACCTTTGTATCAATAAGAAGCATTGGGCGGTTTTGTTATGATGATGATCATTATTTATTGTCTAATGTTTATTCTCAAACTACACATGTGACATTTCCATTTCGAGCCTTTAGGGAGACTGCCATTAATTCTTTAAAGCACCGTCTTCTGGTCTATTTGTTCAAAGAAGCTTTGTATTTAAGCAATGGCTTGGGAAGTCCTGATCCATTAAGAAGATTTTACCTCAATTTTGATCAGGTATTTTTTATTTCACAATTATTGATAATATTAAATAATTAAGTGCTAACTTTACAAATTCACTAGAGTAACTAGATACAAGGGATTTATTAGGGCCCAGTATGAACTGATAAAGTTCCCCTTATGATTTTTTTTTTGTCATTCTCAATTATTCAATTGCTATGATACAATTATATCAGTTATACTTTTAATTACAACCAATAATATTGAATTTATGAAAGGTCAAGACTTAGCTACTTTTAGAATTCCTTCTACAGTTTGATCTTTAGCCTTTAGCTTTAGTTGGAGAGATTAATGAGAAGGGGTTTACGGCAGAGCATTGATTATTCAAATTATTGAAAATGTTTTCGTTTTAGAATTGTTCCCAAAACACCATAAGGCATAATTCGTTTGAGTTCTTGCCCACTGTGGCATTATGGCAATGAGAGACCTGACCAAGCAAGAGGTGAAGACAGAATAGACATTAACAAACTAAATAAAGTTACAGTTATTGATTATGATGTTGTTTTCCCATTTCGTGGCAGCATCTTGAGATCCCAGATCTTTTGGAAGAGCATTTACAGGCATTTAATCACTTCATGCCCACCATATCTAATGTATTCCAGAGCTATGTTGTGAATACGCAGTTTGTTTCTACTCTATCTCTTCCAGGCCAACTTCTTCAGCTTTACAACTCTCTTGACATCATCATTCCACCGTTTTGTTTTCTTAGTAGAGGGCCTTATTTTCTGGGTACCACATACTTCATTAGCAGTTTTGAGTATGCAGTTCTTAATTTCACTCCAAAGGGGATCTAGCTCACTATCGCCATTTACTTCTCGGAGGCGACTTTCGAGCAATGACCGATACTCTTCTTGTTTATTTTCCCTTTTCAGCTTGCTTACATCAATCCTACTGTATGATTTGCTGAATTTCTTTCTAGGCTGAATGATTTTTGTATTGGCAATTAGTAGCTTGTGGTCTGTGCTTAGTTCTGCACCTCTTATAACTTTGATATCTGTGAATTCTGAGATCCCGGTCAATTATAAAATAGTCAATGACACTCCGCCTTATTCCTTGCCTTCCTGCGCTCTCAAATGTGGTCTTGTGTACCATTTTGCGCTTGAACCAGGAGTTGCCTATCAGCATATTATTTTCTATACAGAAATGTATGAGCCTCAGGCCGTTAATTTTTTGTACACTTTCGTCTCCCCAGGGAACCATTACTCCATGCTATGTGGGCTTACAGCATTGTCTCTTTCATTTCCAGTTCTTGCGTTGCGCAGATCATTACCATTCTCCCTTTGTTTCTTGCACAATCTACTGTTCTTTTTAGATATTCATAGAACTGTGTCTTGTCAAATAGTTTTCTTAACAGTATAATTTTATTAATTAGTTGATATTTGGGTGGCGGGATGGCCGAGTGGGCTAACACGTTAGGCATTGCCCCTGTAAACATATAATTGGGAACCCGAAGATAGCAGTTCAAAACCCGGAGCCAGGGGACATTTTATAAATCTCGGCATTAATCCCCCACCCTCTCCCGTGGTACAGGAAACCCTGTATAACCTAAAAGGCAAGGAAGGGGAGGAACAATAGAAAAAAAGAAAAAAATGTTAGTTCACATTAAATTTTTAAATTTATTATTCTTATGTTTTAGATAAAACAGCTCCGAATATGGAAAATGCAGCTTCTTGATGAATTTCATCTGCTTATAAAATATGCATCAGAAGAAGTTGTTACATTCAAAGCATCAGAACCGAATTCCCAGCCTTCTTTTTTCGTATTTTATAATATGATCACAACCCAAGTATGTATTTTCATTATTTTATTTTTGATATAAAACCTCAATGCTATGAGAAAAGCGATGTAGTAAAATAACCCTTTTTAACTACTCAAATAAAAAGTTCTTAATTTCTTTTAATACATGCTTTAATATATATTTGATTACTGAAAAGTTTCTATCAATTTTTACTTTGACCCTGTTTCCTTCAATTCAAAGTATGTCATTAAAAAAATTATACCAAAAATCATTTAACATAAAGAAATGAGTTCTTTTGTCAAAAAAAAAAAAAAAAAAAATGTATGTATGTTATATAAATCAAAACCTCACATGGAATAAAATAAAGGGAGCTTGTGTCCCCATTAATTGCTGCCTAATTTTCTGGAAATCTGATTTGAAAAGAATTTTTGGGTGCCACGTATGAAAATTTCCAGGAATTTCTTTCGTTGGATATTTCAAATCAGTTTTGATTTTAACTTGTTTATTAGCTGTTTAAGTTTTAGTAAGCCATGAGTAACATCTCAGCTTCTAGCTCTCGTGGCCATAAACCTTTGGTAATTAGACTGGATTTTGAAAAGAAAGTTATGTGAAGAAGGTGTTTCAAAAAGTGATATTGAAAGACATTTAAGTTTTCTGAGAGCTCTTGAAACCACTAAATTAGTTTTTAAACTAAATAAAACTTAAGTTACACTATGCGATAAAATGATAGGTTACCCCACAATTTTTCAGTTACAAGAATAAGTGAATAAGTGAGAAGAAAGTAATTATACTTATTTTACGTCTTTGATGTGTATATTATTATATCAATGTATAAATTCCCCCATTAGTTATCATTTTAATCCTTTATTTTCTTATAAGACTTTTTCACTTGCGAAAAAAATATTGGCCACTCAGTCTTTCATTCTGAACTGTTTAGCAATAAATAAATTAATTCCACAATGCCTTGGTAATGTGCTGTAAAATTTGCTTAGTTAAAACCTTACGCGAAAAAGTTAAACAATTGCAATAATTTTAGAGCTCAATACCCCGGTATAGGCATGGGATTAGACATTATTTAATACTGGGTTGTAAGAATGACACAAAGAAATGTCTAGGCAGGTTAATGGTAACCACTATGCAAACCATCCAACTCTTAAGGAGCTTCAAGAAAAATCAGTTCGTTAGCTGCAGTTACCACTAACATCCGAATATTCTTTAGGAAACTTGAAACGGCAGAGGATTTAGAAAAAAACATGACTTTCACAAAACCATAAATTGAGTATTAAAAGCTTGCACTGGATCATGTTGGATGTAAGAAAAGGTTGAGAAAAATTATATTCAATAAAAAAAAAAAAAAAGGGTCAATTTAGATTTTCTTGATGGCTTCCAATATTATTTTGATAACCGCCTAGAAAATTAAAGGATTTTAAGTCGCTGGCGAATGGGTGATGGTGGCTAATGATTTGAGTAAATGTTTGTTTAAAGCCCCCTAAGTTTGCCTATCCAAGTATAATTAGGATAGGGATCTTAACGAGTACCTGACATCGTACAGGCTCGGGGCCTCCATTTTATGTCCTATCCGAGGAACGGCATAGCTAAGGATTTTTTACTCCCTTAAAAAAATCCTAGGGCCACTATGTGATTTAGCACATATAATAATAACACTAATAACACCTACCTCCTTATCCACATTTATGGAAATTTAAATAGACAAAAAGAAATGTTATAATAACAAAACTTTGATTTTACAAGTTTTTATTTCATTAGGACAAAATAGCTTAGTGCTATTTAAAATGGAGAGGAAATAGCTCTAACAATAGGAATGGTTCTTCTATGTGCATCTATCACCACAAAAATTCACAGAAATATGAGTCCAGATGTTGCCTGGTAGTTCCACTGTGTTTTTTATTCCTCCATGATCATTCTGTTTGTTTAGTATGGGCCCCCACTTGAAGGATCGAAAAATTTGTACCTGTGATTCACCTGGAAATGTTTATAAATTTCTTCGTTTAGGTATAGGGTTGTTATATCCTTTCAAACAGACAGAATATATCGTTGTTCCCTCTTCTATATTATTTTCAATACACTTTAATAGCGTTGTTGTTTTCCTGTCTTCAATTTTTACAATGAAATGCTCATCAGTTTCTCTACAAACTTCGCTATGTATCCATTGTTCAAGGAGCACACTCCCTACATGATTTTTCCTTCTAGAAAAACAATTTCCATCGCTTTCAATAACTTTTTCAGGCCCTCATTTTTTAGTCCACCTTTATAGAAGTTTTATGAGCACACATCTCTCTCATTGATCTGTTTCACTCTACCCCACTTCTGTTCTATAGTTTCAGCTGCTCTTTGCCCTATTGAATAGACGTTGTGTTATGGGACCAGCTTAAATTTAACATAATTTAAACTTTAACATATTTAAAATGCTAATTCTTTACCCCTCTAACTACGTTCCTTTTCTTATAGAAATGTTTTTCTTACGACTTCAATAAAAACCTCTCCATTGGTTCCTCTTGTCAAACTCCATTTGATGATCTTCTGGAAGTATTTCACAGCTTCTTCCAAAAATAGTAATTCCCAAAAAGTTATTCTATTCATTTTAAGATTAGACAATAAGAAAATTAACAACACGAAAACACCATATTAAATTTAATTGAAAATAAAAAAAAAGAAATATTAATTTAAGTAGACCATAAACAAGTAATGATCTCATTAAAAACCGGTGCTGTCTGCCATGTGATCATGAGACAAAGGGGTCGTGACCCCCCGTTAAGTTCGTGCTGGAACCACCCCTGAAGAAGAGGTTACAAGAAATAAGGAAACAGGTTCCATGGTGATATACTAAATCACAAGTAGCTAAATATATCTACTTAACTTTAGTCAATTTTAACTAAGGTCACATTTCTGGGAACCTCGCCTTATGTAACTATGGGGAATGACTGTCTGTTTGATAAAGTATTGTAAAGTATACACTTATGTTACAAATGTTACAGGTCTTGGCAGTTTTTGAAAATACTTCTGAAGAAATGTTATATCTCTTGGAAAATTTTTGTGATTATTTTCGAAATGCACGATTGCAAAGTGGCTCTCTCTTTCTATGTTCACCTTCGAATAATTTATATGCTAGGTAGTATAAATTTTTCATTTATTAGAATATTTATTTAATTATTTATATTGTATATCTATATTATTTTTTATACACACACTCACACACCCACACAAATATATTTTGCCTTTATAAATAATTAAAAAGCTCAGAAGAAACCTGCAAACTGACTTGTGTAATCTATTGGGTTGTAAAAAAAGTTTGTAGCGTTTTTTAAGAATATATTTAATTAAAAATTTCAGATACATGTAAATATTTTTAATCAATGATATATGACTCATTTTGATCTATATCTTGTTTCCATCTTTCAGGTAATTTTATAATTCCGTCCTCCTAGAACTGTTCAGTTTTCTGCGTGATGAACTCGTCTATGTGCTTTTTACAGTCCTCGAGCGAGTTATATTGTTTCCCGTTGAGGGAGTTTTGGAGAGACCGGAATAAGTGGTAATCTGTTGGGGCAAGATCTGGTGAATAGGGTGGGTGGGTTATCACATCCCATCCAAACTCCAACAATTTTTGCCGAGTCTGTAAAGACACGTGAGGACGGGCGTTGTCGTGGTGAAAAACAACGGGCGTTGTCGTGCCTTTGCGATTAGCCACTTGTATGTGATATGCCAAGTGTTTTTACGATATCCCGGGTCGTATAGTGAGGGTTATCGGTCACTAATTGTTGAGTTCGTCATCAACAGTTGAAGGACGACCAGAGCGCTTGGCGTCTTCCAACTCAAAATTTCCGGTTCTGAACCGAGCAAACCACTTACGGACGGTGCTTTCCCCTACGGCGTCATCTCCATACACACTGCAAATTTTGTTGACCGTCTGTGCAGTGGATTTTCCTTTTCGGAAATAAAATAGCATTATATGGTGAAAATGAATTTTTTCCTCCTGTAGTTTGGACTAACACAATACACTTGAACAATAGAAGATCCCGTTTGAAACTGATGCATAAAAGAACGTTATCTAATCCCTTTTTAGGATATGTAAACATTATTGACCATGTAAACAGGATTAACAAACACAGAAAGGATTAAATTAAAATAATGAAAAACGCTACGAACTTTTTTTACAACCCAATATTTAAAATGTGGGAAAGGTAGTGACCAGGTAAAATGATGGTAATGCCACGATATACAACCATCTCCAGGTGATATTTGGGACCTACAGATTGAGGGATGCGAGAATGAATATAAAAAAATTGACTCAAATGCTATATACATTGGATGTGGTAAATATTTAAAATTGTTTTAAGTTAATTGTCTCTTAGTTATCTAGCAAGTTTTATCCCAAACTTCTCATTATCCTAATTTTTGTTATCATGTTTTATAAATATTTGTGATTTTAATTTTTAAAAAAATTTATGATTAGCCACTGTGTTCCAACCTTTAGGTTCAACAATCATGTTCAATTTTCACATAGGATCATATATTTATTTAAAATATCCATTTTCCATCCCTTCTTTCTATCTATTGTCACATTGATAGTTGGTTGTATTTAAGTTTTTTTTAATTATCGCTTACTTTTTAATATGTTTCATGTTTATTAGCCCTAATCTAGGTCATTTGTGTTATCTTAAAATTAATTTTTCTTTAAAAGATACTTTGATTTACATTCTATGATGTCTGTCAAAAATGAGCCATGCCTGTTTATAGCATAGTTTCTCTTATTTTATATTATTTAAATTATGTATTTTTGTGTGAAATAAATGTTCTATTTTACCTTTGTTTCAGATTAGCTCAACAAAGATTTAAACAGACCATTGTTATAGCTCGCTATGGAGGTTACACCGAGGCAATCAAAAGAATGTTAGCTCAGTTACCAATAAGTGCTCAGTCTTATAGTAGTAGCCCTTATTTGGATTTGTCTCTTTTTAGTTATGATGATAAATGGGTTTCTGCAATGGAAAGACCAAAAGCATGTGGTGAACATCCAATAAGGTTGAAGTAATGCTATATAGTATGATACACAGTTTGATTTGCATAGTATTTATATTATTACTTTATTAAACAAATGTATTATTTATAGTATTAAGGATGCTTGATAAAATGACCTTGCAGGGTAAAATATAAAAAATATATGAATTTTAAGTTGGAAATGTAAAGCGTAATTTACAGTGTTAATTTTTACTTTAATGAAGTATCTTATTAGATGTGTGTGTGTATTGAAAGAATTTGTAGAAGATATCTTGGATTAATATTTAGTTTTTAGTTGGTGTGTCTTTTTTGAACAACTAATGAAAGTTGTATTTTATTTGCTCTGCATATATGTGATCTTTCTAATAATGCCTGATGTATTGAAACATTTATGCATTCATTTTTTGTGAGTAACACTGCTATTCATTACCCAGGACCCCAATTTCTTTATTTTACAACTTGGTCTTGGATGCACTCTCCTTTCATATGGAGTTTTGTAATTGGATAGAAAAATGGATTATGTGTCCAAATCAATCATCGATACCTGTGGTCAAAATGATAGTGTAACATGAAAGTTGATAAATGATTTGAGGAGTAAGATTAACCTGGGAAAGGTATACAAACTAAGCTGTGTGTTAATTATATAGCCTATCTACCATTTTTGGCAAAATGGACCTTACAGACCCACTTATGGAATGTAATGCATTAAACATTACTTTATGCATCATGTCTGACAGCGAGCGCTATTTTTTTATTATTAAAAAATTTTTTTGTTTCATTGTGACCTATGCTAGGGGTACAATGAAACAGCTGAAAAAAACAACACCATAATTAAAAAAAAAACTTTATTCAGCTTCCAGTCGGTTTTTCGTTCTTCTATTTTAGGATAGCCATGAAATTTTTCAGGAAAGAGGAAAACTTAACTTTGGAAGGAAGGTGTCATAAATTAATACAGTTTTTTTGGTGTTTCGCAATTTCATACCAATCTGTAAGAAAAAAAAAAAAAAACCGACTGCTTATTGCACAATTAAAAACACGTGCGGCATGATGAATCACTGGTGGGATTCCATGAAATGTTTCATTTTGCCCCAAACGCCCTTGTTTCAAGGAACCCCATACCGATGAACGTGAAGAGGTAGGAAAGCCAAAGTCAGGCAAAATCTTAAGAGATACATGCATGATGAAATGTTGTAAGAGCAGACTGAATAAAATAATTACTCATATCTAGAGACAAAAATCCGTTTGACGAAAATTTTTAGTTATGCCACACAAAACCGCACTTCAGCACGTGGAGTCTGTCACGAAACAAGTCGAAAAGGGACAGTAAGCTCACTTTGTTCGGAGCCACCCTTACGGCTTACCCCACCCTATATATATATAAATATAATCATTTAAAATATATATATATATTGAGGTGGATTCCTCTATGAGTATAGTTTTGAATGCCCCATACCTTTAGTCTTGTGCTAAAATGTAAAACTCTATCTTTACGATATAAAACTGGTAGATTGCATTAAACCACTTACAACTCGAGTGAAATCCTGTAAATGTTTTGACGTTCACTTATTTACTTTCACTGAAATATTTAATTCGGAAAGTATTCCTATCATCTGGTAGGTTTTATCATCATTTAAACAGTTTTATAGGGCTTAAATGGTGGAGGAAAAAATTCTTCTTATGAAGTTCCTTTAATTTTTGTAATTCACAGTAAATAACAGTCTCTGATTATCCTTGGTCATAAAAAATGGCTACTTATGAAAAATGAAAGAATTTTATGATAAATAAATAAATAAAAATATTTTCAGAGATTGAAAATCGCTACTTCTGGTAATAATATTAATAATATATCATTGCAAAGCGGAGACTTTTAGGAATAATAATTCTGGTTTTTGTTGAAATTCACCATTGAGTAATTTTAAATGGGACATCCTGAATTTAGTCAAATTCATTTATGGTCTTACGAGCTTATCATTAAATAAACTTTTAAATAAAGTGGGTCATTTAATTTTTATTAAATTAAATACAGTGTGTGCTCGACTTTTCCACAGTTCAATTTTTAAATGCATAAAATTTCTAAGATCGAAACAAAGATTAATCCAACGATTAAACAATATTATAATTCTGAATTTTTTGCCTTAATCAAAAGTTTGGGCAATATGAACTGGTTGATGTTCTGTTCAAACCTTGAAGTAATGATAAAATATATAAAGCCGATTACAAATATAATTTTAAATAAACTTCACAATTCAAACATTCCAAATTCCCACAAATTTTCAGGAACCAATCATATTTGAAAGTCCAGGGTAGTCTGGTATTGGATGTTGTTATTATTAAAGAAATACTATTAATAATATTTATTATAATGATATTAATCTGTCCTATACATTCATATTTTATACTGATATTATAAAATAATTTTATTACTATTAATGTTTCGGCTTTTATTTATAGAAATATCTTTTACATTTAGATTTTATTCAAGAGAATCTGGATCTCTTCACTTTAAAATCTACGCAGGTTTAATTGGAAGAAGTGTGCCTCCTGCTTCACGAAGACTGGTGGCATTTACATTTCATCCTTCAGAACCTTTTGCGATTAGTGTGCAAAGGACTAATTCTGATTATATTGTAAATTTTCATGTCAGGCTTGATCAGTGATATTAAGATAGTTTTGTTTTATTTAAAAACACGAATTTCATTATTCTTACAAAAAATTCTAAATATTGAAAGAGATAGCTGTATCAGGTTTACCAAAAAATAAAACCACGAAAGACATATTAACTATATTGAACCTTTTTTATTTTCACGGTCATTGTTTTTTTAATTGTTTATTGATTGTTTTCATTAGTGTCATATTTTCACCAATGACTATTTTTGTTGATGCTTGTTATTATGTTTTGAGTTTGTTGATATATTTTCATGAATCATAGTTTCTATTTTTGTATTTGTATTATTGGTTGTTTTTTGTGTCGCAATATATCTATGAATTTTTTTATTAATGATTACAAGTTGCAATTAATCATTTCAATATCTATTTTAGTTAATCCTAATTTGCTGTTAAAATTTGCATTATCTGCCCAATGAATGATGAAATATTTCCATGAATATTATTGTTTTCTGATAAACTAGTTTGCTATCTTTAAATCTCCTCTTCCCTACAGGGGATTTTCATTATAAATCTTGTTGTATTGTATAACTCTAAAATGAATTTCTCATGTATCCAAGTGTATCTGTACCATAAACATTATATGTTACTGATATAATATTTATATTTTGAGGATGTGAAAAACAACTTTTTTTGGTGTAATGTAAAAATTTTTTAAATCCATATTTTAATGATAACCATCCTTAGACAAATTTATTACTATTTTATGTTTTATTTATGAATCAGTGCCTAAATTATAAGAATATTTCCTACTGGTTTTGTATATGTTGTAATATAAGAAAAATTAGTTATGTTGATATTTGTACAGGTTACAGGTACTGATGTGTATATATAATATTAATTTTCTTCAAATAAAAATTTTATAAAACTATTTTAAATATAATTTTTGAAACAATATTATGATATTTTTTAATTTATTATATTACCAAAAATATATACATTTTTGTTTAATACAAATAATGCCACTTTACAATTTTAAGTGTCCCAGCATATTGTAAATAATGAAAATAACTGAAGATTAAAATTTACGAGGTGTTAATATTAAGGTTTGGCTTAGCAGCATTATATGGTTGTAGGATATGCAAATAAACTATAGTCCGGCCGTTGAATTTTGCGACACGGAATTACCCCCACCCTCGGCAAAGAGTAGGCGGAGCCTTCCCCTTCCGTGCCACCCATACCACTGCTCATTCAACCCTATTGAATTGATGTGGGCCCAAGTAAAAGGTAAAGTAGCTAAAGAGAACTCATCATTTAACTTGACTGAATTCGAACAACTGATGAAAGTATGAGCCAATTTAACCTGAGAACTGGAGAGAAGCAATGAGATATACCAAAGAAATTATTGAATCGGCTTGGGTGAAAGATGGAATCTGTGAATAAAAAATTGAGCAAATGGTTATCGAGGTTACAGAAAGTTCTTCTTCGGCATCGTATGTAGATTCGGACACGGGTTCTGAGTGGGGACTTGAAGAAACTATGGACAGCGAAGATTTGGGCTGCTCTCTTTCATAATAAGATCAATAACAATATTTTTTTAAATTTTGTCAATAAATTACCTTTTACGTTTTATTTCCTTTTGTTCATTTTTTATAAAATAAAAACACAAAAAATAAATAAACAAGCTCAATAACAATATAATATATTGTTATGTTTTATGAAACATATTATGTTTTAAATAATTTATTTTTTGAAGAGAAAAGATTTGGCTCCACCGGAAGTCGAACCCGGGTCTCCCGCGTTACATGCGCGGATGCTAACCACTACACCACAGAGCTCGGCTCAAGGCAGAGCAAATCCTTCCTCTTCACTGATACCATCACTGAGACTCCCGGTGGAGCCAAATCTTTTCTCTTCAAAAAATAAATAATTTAAAATGGTGGTCACCCACAAATTAAGATTAGATTAATATTATGTTTTAACTGTTGCAAATTGTATTTTGTAAATAAATTAACTTTTGTTTTAGTTGTGTTTGTTCATTGTTTATCAATTAAAAATACAAAACTGTTTAAAATTAAAAATATTTAGCATTTTTTTGACATTACAATAAAAAAAAGTTGAGCCCGACGAAGTAGAGATCCGAGTGTTGGGGTGAAGTCCACTGATCTACCTCCCCTTCTGGAGGGGGTAGCCCGTTGAGGGGTAACCCCCACCACCCATGTCGCAACATCCACTGGCCAGACTGTAATAACTAATAACTTCACACTCCTGACTGTAAAGCATTGCTATTTGTATAGCAGGGTTGGTTATCACGATATTTTGGTGTTGAAAATTATATTTTCTTAACAGAATTCAGGCTTTTTGACTAAATTTTTAGTTTTTCCTAGCATATACTTAAAATATTTGTGGTAAGGAGGTATGGTTCAGTAACACGATCTGTTATTTCAAAAAGAGGATATGCTAACTGAATTTTTTATCTTTTACTGTCAATTAATTTCTGTTAAATATAATGGCTATTGGGAGAAATTCAGAAGTAAATTAAGAATATAAAATGATCTGGTGATATGTATAGCGGACCAGAAAAAACTTGGGGGGGGGGATTGGAAAAAAAAAATTAAAGAAAGGAAAAAGAAAAAAAATCTTTTGTTAACCATAAACAGCATTATTTATTAACAAACATGCTAGAAACTTTATTGAATTCTTATATCCAAAAACAAATTCTTTATTCAAGACAAGGACAGCCTGCAAGTGGGCATGGTGCTCACCCAAAGGCCAAGTTTATAAAATAGATTACATATTGATCAATAAAATTTAAATGTTAATGGATGTGGAAGTGTTTTCAGGGTTTAACTTAAATTCAGCTCATCAGATGTTAGGTGCAAGACTTATTGTTCACAAGGACAGGAGACCATTTATAATAAAGTAAATACAGTCAAGCTCTTAGGTTTGAGAATGTTGGAGCGAAAGCTTTTCTTTTGAGGGTAATGAGAATGCCCTTAAGAAAAAAGGAAAATTTTTTGAAGGGACAATAAATCTAAAGCAACACAATAACTTAAAGACATCTCTTCCTCTTACAGATCTTAAAATGGTACTAGTCCTGAAGAGTGGCTCCTGGGCCTGGCCTGTTTTGAGAGGCTATTTGACCATGATGTTATCAAACCATCGCGTTTTTATTTTCTGTTAAAAAGGACCCTTGATTAGCTTTAATAGATTCCTGCTTTCGACTCACGCTCGCTCTTTAGAGATAACTAAACCCCCAAAAGGGTCCTTTTCGGTAGAGATCATGCTTTACTTTGAAGGGCGCCTTAGAGAACGGCGCGGCAGCCGCTGTTCAGCACTAGTACCTTTAAAATAAAGCTCATCACATTGAACAAAGGCTTTAGAAATATTATTAAGAAGGATTTATGTGATGACGGGAAGGAAAAGGTAAATGGAGACGGCCTGCCTCGGGACAGATCTTTTGTAAAATGCACTCGACATGGTGAATTCCAGCGCAAGAGAAGAAGAAGAGGCAAAGAGGTCGAAATAGTGGAGGAGATGGAGTCCTACAGGGTCGACATCCTTGGAATCGGCGAGGTAAGGAAGAAAGGCAAGGTGAATTGAGGCTTGACAAGGGCTGTGTACTCATATATTCTGGAGTGCCGGCTGGACTGCGGGCCAAGGAGGGGGTTGGCATGATAATGACAGAAAGACTGTTTGCTAAAGTAGAAGACTGGGAGCCCATCTCTTCAAGAATAATTGTGGCAAACATGGAGCTCTCTATAGAACTCTGCATCGATTATGATCTCCTTATTGGCAACTCCATGTTCCCACATAAACCAGTACATAAGATCACATTTTCTGCAGAGGAGAGAAACGCAAATAGCATTATAGATTATTTTCTATACAGCAGAAATATAAGAAGATATTTTAAGGATGTTAAAGCCATTAGAGGGGCGGAAATTGGGTCAGACCATTATCTCTTGATTGCAGACACTCAAATCCTCCAACCTAGGAAGGAACAAAAGAGGAAATATTATAAAATAGATATAGCAAAGCTGCAGACACCAGAGAAGAAAAAAGAGTATGCAGAACTCCTGACTCAGAAACTCCAGATGTGCACTAAGGAAGGAAACGTGGACAGCATGTGGGAAGAAATGAAAAAAGCTATCCTAGAGACAGCAGAAACAGTATGTGGAACAGCAGCAATCTCCGCTAAAGCAAAAAGAACAAAGTGGTGGAGCGAGAGAGTAAAAGCAGCAATAGCAAGGAAAAAGCTGGCTTGGAAAGCATATAATAGGACTAAGAGTGCAATGGACTGGGAGCTCTACGTCAGGAGAAGGAATGAAGCCAAACAAGTAGTGAGAGTGGCAAAGAAGAAGAGCTGGGAACAATTTGGCCAGAACCTACAAAACGACTACAAGGAGAATATTAAAGTTTTCTGGAAAACTATTAAGGCATTGAAAGAGAAGACAATTAAGCCCATGAGAAATATAAAGGACGAAAGAGGATCACTGGTTAGTAGAGACGAGGAAATTTTGAAGAGATGGAACCGCTATTACGCTGAGGTGTTTTCCGGTGTTAACGAGGGGACAGCTGACGTTAGGGTAATAGACGAAGATGATATAATCTGGGAAGAGGATGTGGAAAGGGCTATAGAAAAGCTGAAGACTGGCAAAGCAGCAGGGAGAGATGGTATAGCTCCAGAGCTAATTAAATTTGGAGGACCAGAACTGCAGAAACACCTACAGGATCTATTCCAAGCAGCTTTTTCTCAAAAAACTGTGCCAAAGGAGTGGGAGTATAACATTCTCATTCCTATACACAAGAAAGGAAGCTCTAGCGACTGCAGGAATTATAGACCTATATGCCTCTCCCAGGTGGTCTACAAGCTCTACACATCCATTCTAGAATGTAAGCTGAGGATAGTTGTGGAAGAAAACCTTGAGGAGGAGCAGGCAGCATTTAGACCACAGCGCCAGACCCAGGACCACATATTCTCTCTCAGGACGATTATTGAAAAGTCATGGGAACGAGGGAAAAGTATGTTTCTGGCTTTCCTAGATATCAAGGCAGCATTCGATTCAGTCCCTAGACACGAAATATGGGCAGCTCTAGCCGCTAAAAATGTCCCCAGTGCACTAATAGATGCAATAAAATCCACATATCGCCAAACTAAAGGCATAGTTAGAATAAACGGAAGAGAGTCCGAAGCCTTCGATATGAAAAAAGGAATAAAACAGGGAGACAGCCTTAGCCCTCTACTATTTATCATTTTTATGGACGAGATCCTAAAAATATGCAAGCGCAGGACAGCGCGAACAGTTGTGGGGAAGTGGAATACGAGGACAGTACTTGCTCAAGCGTTGGTTTTTGCTGACGATATTGTCCTCATAGCAGATTCAAAAGAAAACCTGCAGCAAGCAATCATAGAGTGGGAAGCTGAGCTGGAGAGAAAGGGGATGATGCTCAATGCAAGTAAGAGCAAGATGATGCATGTAGGCCGAGATGTTGAGAATGTGGAGATCCGATGTAGAGGAGAAACCTTAGAGATGACAGAGGAATATACCTACCTCGGAACTGTCATCAGTAGGAATGGAAAGATTGATGGTGAAGTTTCCAACCGGATTAGGAAGGCGAACAATGTTTACTATCACCTGTGCAACACAGTTGCAGGAAAAAGGGAGATGGACAACAACGTAAAGCTGCACATCTTCAAGGCCATATACTTGCCGACTCTACTAGATGGAAGCGAAAGCTGGGTCCCACTGGACAAGCACTGGAGCCGAGTAACAGCCGCAGAAATGAGGTACTTGAGGAGAGTGGCTGGCCGAACCAGGAGAGATATGGTCCGAAATCAACGAATACGAGAGGACCTGGGAGTATCAGCTGTAAGGGATATCATTGAAATGAGGCAGCTGAAATGGTTTGGCCACCTTTGCCGTATGGAAGAGGACCGTTACCCAAGGAAGTACTTCGAAGCTAGGCCGACTGGAAGACGTCCCCGGGGCAGACCTAGACTAACGTGGACAGACCACATCACTAGGGACAGAAAAGAGGACGAGGCCTGACTGCCATGAAAGCGCTGGCTAAGGATCGGGGTGCATGGCTGGCTTGGACTGAGGCGCCTCCACGCTGAAAGGCACATAGGAGGAAGAAGAAGAAGAAGAAGAGAAGAAGAAACTCGATGGAGGCATGTAACATACACGCATCCCAAATCTACAACAGCGGCATGGCGCAGTAAGGACACCGCGTACAATGGTAGAGAAAGACACTTAACAAGGGAGGGAAGACCAAAAATTGCACAAGCAGAGATGTCACGGGTGTGGGATAAACGGACACCTGGAGGCACAATGCCCCCTCACTAGATGTTTCGAGATCGTGACTGAAGGAAAAATAACCAGACAGTGCCCTTACCTGTACTCTAGAGGATAACAGCATAGGGCGGAGCCTATAGAGATCAATGCTCATTCTTTGGCGAAAAGGTCGTCTAGAGAAACAACGAAGGAATCCGAAACTTCGGAATCCGAGAAGGAGCTAAACGGACTAGAGATGCGACATCGAAGGCAAAACATCGATGTTTTGAACATCGATGTTTTTGCAATCAAAACATCGATGTCGATTAAACATCGACCACAAAACATCGATGTTCAAGAACATCGATGTTTTTTGACATCGATGTTTTTTAATTTATACAGTCTTTAAACATTAACATATTAATGCCCAAACGTAATTAAATCGATGTTAAAGTGTAAAGCATTTTATAATTCATATTTAATGTATAAAAAATTCGATTTTTTGACAATTACATCATATTTGTTGTTTTAAACATCGATGCTTTTAACATAACAAATTGGTTTTGAACAAAAATAAATATTTTAAAACATCGATGTTTTTAACAAAAACAAAACTGTTAATAACATCGATGTTTTTAACAAAAACAAAGCTGTTAATAACATCGATGTAATGGACTAAAAAAAATTTTTTTTAACATCGATGTTCTTATCGAAAACAAGTATACTTTAACATCTATGTTTTGACAATAACATCGATGTTTTGGATAAATGTGTATTAACATCGATGTTATAGACAAAAACCAAGCTGTTAATAACATCGATGTTTTGGAATAAAAACAATTTTTTTTTTATAACATTGATGTTTTTATCGAAAACAAGTATACTTTAACATCTATTTTTTGACAATAACATCGATGTTGTGGATAGATAAATATTAAACTCGATGTTATGGACAAAAACAAATTTGTTTTAACATCGATGTTTTGACAATAACATCGATGCTTTAGACAAAAAACAACAATATATATATATTCTTAACATCGATGTTTTAGTTAAAACAAAGATGCTTTAACATTAACAAACTTGTTTTCGACATCTATGTATTGACAATAACATCGATGTTTTGGATAAATATGTATTAACATCGATGTTATGGACAAAAACAATTTTTTTTAACATCGATGTTTTTAACAAAAACAAGTATCATTTATCTTCGATGTTTTGTCAATAACATCGATATTTTTAACAAAAACAAAGCTGTTGATAACATCGATGTTTTTAACAAGGACAAAGCTGTTAATAACATCGATGTTATGGACTAAAACAAATTATTTTTTGACATCGATGTTTTAATTAAAAACAAGTATACTTTAACATCTGTTTTGACAATAACATCGTTGTTTTGGATAAATGTGTATTAACACCGATGTTATGGACAAAAACAAAGCTGTTAATAACATCGATGTTATGGACTAAAACAAATTTTTTTTAACATCGATGTTTTTATCAAAAGAAGTATACTTTAACATCTATGTTTTGACAATAACATCGATGTTAAAATAAATTTGTTTTTGTCTATAACATCGATGTTAATACATATTTATCCAAAACATCGATGTTATTGTCAAAACAAGTTTGTTAATGTAAAAGCATCTTTGTTTTAACTAAAACATCGATGTTGAGAATATATACATATTGTTGTTTTTTGTCTCAAGCATCGATGTTAAAACAAATTTATTTTGTCCATAACATCGAGTTTAATATATATATATATATATATATATATATATATATATATATATATATCCACAACATCGATGTTATTGTCAAAACATAGATATTAAAGTACACTTGTTTTTGTTAAAAACATCGATGTTATTAACAGCTTTGTTTTTGTTAAAAACATCGATGTTAAAACATATTTGTTTTTGTCCATAACATCGATGTTATTGACAGATTTGTTTTTGTTAAAAACATGGATGTTATTAACAGCTTTATTTCTCTTAAAAACATCGATGTTATTGTCAAAACATAGATGTCGAAAACAAGTTTGTTAATGTTAAAGCATCCTTGTTTTAAGTAAAACATCGATGTTAAGAATATATATATATATATATATATACATATTGTTGTTTTTTGTCTAAAGCATCGATGTTAATGTCAAAACATTGATGTTAAAACAAATTTATTTTGTCCATAACATCGAGTTTAATATATATTTATCCGCAACATCGATTTTATTGTCAAAACATAGATGTTAAAGTATACTTGTTCTTGTAAAAAACATCGATGTTAAAATAAATTTTTTTTAGTCTATAACATCGATGTTATTAACAGCTTTGTTTCTGTTAAAAACATCAATGTTATTGTCAAAACACATATGTTAAAGTATACTTGTTTATGTTAAAAACATCGATGTTATTAATAGCTTTGTTTTTGTTAAAAAAATCGATGTTAAAACAAATTTGTTTTTGTCCATTTTATCGATGTTATTGACAGATTTGTTTTTGTTAAAAACATGGATGTTATTAACAGCTTTATTTCTCTTAAAAACATCGATGTTAATGTCAAAATATCGATGTTATAGTATAATTTGTTTTTGTCCATAACTTCGATGTTAATACATATTTATCTAAAACATCGATTTTATTGTCAAAACAAAGATGTTAAAGTATACTTGTTTTTGTTAAAAAATATCGATGTTACAAAAAATTTGTTTTTGTCCATAACATCGAGTTTAATACATATTCACCCACAACATCGATGTTATTGTCAAAACATAGATGTTAAAGTATACTTGTTTTGTTAATAAATCGATGTTAAAATAAATTTTTTTTAGTCCATAACATCGATGTTATTAACAGCTTTGTTTCTGTTAAAAACATCGATGTTATTGTCAAAATACATATGTTAAAGTATACTTGTTTATGTTAAAAACATAGATGTTATTAACAGCTTTGTTTTTGTTAAAAACATCGATGTTAATGTCAAAACATAGATGTAATTGTATAATTTGTTTTTGTCCATAACATCGATGTTAATACATATTTATCCAAAACATCGATGTTATTGTCAAAACATCGATGTCGAAAACAAGTTTGTTAATGTTAAAGCATCTTTGTTTTAACTAAAACATCGATGTTAAGAATATATATATTGTTGTTTTTTGTCTAAAGCATCGATGTTAATGTCAAAACATCGATGTTAAAACAAATTTATTTTGTCCATAACATCGAGTGTAATATATATTTATCCACAACATCGATGTTATTGTCAAAACATAGATGTTAAAGTATACTTGTTTTGTTAAAAAAATCGATGTTAAAATAAATTTTTTTTAGTCCATAACATCGATGTTATTAACAGCTTTGTTTCTGTTAAAAACATCGATGTTATTGTCAAAATACATAAGTTAAAGTATACTTGTTTATGTTAAAAACATCGATGTTATTAACAGCTTTGTTTTTGTTAAAAACATCGATGTTAAAACAAATTTGTTTTTGTCCATTTTATCGATGTTATTGACAGATTTGTTTTTGTTAAAAACATGGATGTTATTAACAGCTTTATTTCTCTTAAAAACATCGATGTTAATGTCAAAACATCGATGTTATCGTCAAAACATAGATGTTATAGTATAATTTGTTTTTGTCCATAACATCGATGTTAATACATATTTATCTAAAACATCGATTTTATTGTCAAAACAAAGATGTTAAAGTATACTTGTTTTTGTTAAAAAACATCGATGTTATCGTCAAAACATAGATGTTAATGTATAATTTGTTTTTGTCCATAACTTCGATGTTAATACATATTTATCTAAAACATCGATGTTATTGTCAAAACATCGATGTCGAAAACAAGTTTGTTAATGTTAAAGCATCTTTGTTTTAACTAAAACATCGATGTTAGGAATATATATATATATGTATTGTTGTTTTTTGTCTAAAGCATCGACGTTAATGTCAAAACATCGATGTTAAAGTCAAAACATCGATGTTGAAACAAATTTATTTTGTCCATAACATCGAGTTTAATATATATTTATCCACAACATCGATGTTATTGTCAAAACATAGATGTTAAAGTATACTTGTTTATGTTAAAAACATCGATGTTTTTAACAGCTTTGTTTTTGTTAAAAACATCGATGTTAAAACAAATTTGTTTTTGTCCATAACATCGATGTTATTGACAGATTTGTTTTTGTTAAAAACATGGATGTTATTAACAGCTTTATTTCTCTTAAAAACATCGATGTTAATGTCAAAACATCGATGTTATTGTCAAAACATAGATGTTAAAGTATAATTTGTTTTTGTCCATAACATCGATGTTAATACATATTTATCTAAAACATCGATTTTATTGTCAAAACAAAGATGTTAAAGTATACTTGTTTTTGTTAAAAAATATCGATGTTATTGACAGATTTGTTTTTGTTAAAAACATGGATGTTATTAACAGCTTTATTTCTCTTAAAAACATCGATGTTAATGTCAAAATATCGATGTTATAGTATAATTTGTTTTTGTCCATAACTTCGATGTTAATACATATTTATCTAAAACATCGATTTTATTGTCAAAACAAAGATGTTAAAGTATACTTGTTTTTGTTAAAAAATATCGATGTTACAAAAAATTTGTTTTTGTCCATAACATCGAGTTTAATACATATTCACCCACAACATCGATGTTATTGTCAAAACATAGATGTTAAAGTATACTTGTTTTGTTAATAAATCGATGTTAAAATAAATTTTTTTTAGTCCATAACATCGATGTTATTAACAGCTTTGTTTCTGTTAAAAACATCGATGTTATTGTCAAAATACATATGTTAAAGTATACTTGTTTATGTTAAAAACATAGATGTTATTAACAGCTTTGTTTTTGTTAAAAACATCGATGTTAATGTCAAAACATAGATGTAATTGTATAATTTGTTTTTGTCCATAACATCGATGTTAATACATATTTATCCAAAACATCGATGTTATTGTCAAAACATCGATGTCGAAAACAAGTTTGTTAATGTTAAAGCATCTTTGTTTTAACTAAAACATCGATGTTAAGAATATATATATTGTTGTTTTTTGTCTAAGGCATCGATGTTAATGTCAAAACATCGATGTTAAAACAAATTTATTTTGTCCATAACATCGAGTTTAATATATATTTATCCACAACATCGATGTTATTGTCAAAACATAGATGTTAAAGTATACTTGTTTATGTTAAAAACATCGATGTTTTTAACAGCTTTGTTTTTGTTAAAAACATCGATGTTAAAACAAATTTGTTTTTGTCCATAACATCGATGTTATTGACAGATTTGTTTTTGTTAAAAACATGGATGTTATTAACAGCTTTATTTCTCTTAAAAACATCGATGTTAATGTCAAAACATCGATGTTATCGTCAAAACATAGATGTTATAGTATAATTTGTTTTTGTCCATAACATCGATGTTAATACATATTTATCTAAAACATCGATTTTATTGTCAAAACAAAGATGTTAAAGTATACTTGTTTTTGTTAAAAAACATCGATGTTATCGTCAAAACATAGATGTTAATGTATAATTTGTTTTTGTCCATAACTTCGATGTTAATACATATTTATCTAAAACATCGATGTTATTGTCAAAACATCGATGTCGAAAACAAGTTTGTTAATGTTAAAGCATCTTTGTTTTAACTAAAACATCGATGTTAGGAATATATATATATATGTATTGTTGTTTTTTGTCTAAAGCATCGACGTTAATGTCAAAACATCGATGTTAAAGTCAAAACATCGATGTTGAAACAAATTTATTTTGTCCATAACATCGAGTTTAATATATATTTATCCACAACATCGATGTTATTGTCAAAACATAGATGTTAAAGTATACTTGTTTATGTTAAAAACATCGATGTTTTTAACAGCTTTGTTTTTGTTAAAAACATCGATGTTAAAACAAATTTGTTTTTGTCCATAACATCGATGTTATTGACAGATTTGTTTTTGTTAAAAACATGGATGTTATTAACAGCTTTATTTCTCTTAAAAACATCGATGTTAATGTCAAAACATCGATGTTATTGTCAAAACATAGATGTTAAAGTATAATTTGTTTTTGTCCATAACATCGATGTTAATACATATTTATCTAAAACATCGATTTTATTGTCAAAACAAAGATGTTAAAGTATACTTGTTTTTGTTAAAAAATATCGATGTTATTGACAGATTTGTTTTTGTTAAAAACATGGATGTTATTAACAGCTTTATTTCTCTTAAAAACATCGATGTTAATGTCAAAATATCGATGTTATAGTATAATTTGTTTTTGTCCATAACTTCGATGTTAATACATATTTATCTAAAACATCGATTTTATTGTCAAAACAAAGATGTTAAAGTATACTTGTTTTTGTTAAAAAATATCGATGTTACAAAAAATTTGTTTTTGTCCATAACATCGAGTTTAATACATATTCACCCACAACATCGATGTTATTGTCAAAACATAGATGTTAAAGTATACTTGTTTTGTTAATAAATCGATGTTAAAATAAATTTTTTTTAGTCCATAACATCGATGTTATTAACAGCTTTGTTTCTGTTAAAAACATCGATGTTATTGTCAAAATACATATGTTAAAGTATACTTGTTTATGTTAAAAACATAGATGTTATTAACAGCTTTGTTTTTGTTAAAAACATCGATGTTAATGTCAAAACATAGATGTAATTGTATAATTTGTTTTTGTCCATAACATCGATGTTAATACATATTTATCCAAAACATCGATGTTATTGTCAAAACATCGATGTCGAAAACAAGTTTGTTAATGTTAAAGCATCTTTGTTTTAACTAAAACATCGATGTTAAGAATATATATATTGTTGTTTTTTGTCTAAAGCATCGATGTTAATGTCAAAACATCGATGTTAAAACAAATTTATTTTGTCCATAACATCGAGTGTAATATATATTTATCCACAACATCGATGTTATTGTCAAAACATAGATGTTAAAGTATACTTGTTTTGTTAAAAAAATCGATGTTAAAATAAATTTTTTTTAGTCCATAACATCGATGTTATTAACAGCTTTGTTTCTGTTAAAAACATCGATGTTATTGTCAAAATACATAAGTTAAAGTATACTTGTTTATGTTAAAAACATCGATGTTATTAACAGCTTTGTTTTTGTTAAAAACATCGATGTTAAAACAAATTTGTTTTTGTCCATTTTATCGATGTTATTGACAGATTTGTTTTTGTTAAAAACATGGATGTTATTAACAGCTTTATTTCTCTTAAAAACATCGATGTTAATGTCAAAACATCGATGTTATCGTCAAAACATAGATGTTATAGTATAATTTGTTTTTGTCCATAACATCGATGTTAATACATATTTATCTAAAACATCGATTTTATTGTCAAAACAAAGATGTTAAAGTATACTTGTTTTTGTTAAAAAACATCGATGTTATCGTCAAAACATAGATGTTAATGTATAATTTGTTTTTGTCCATAACTTCGATGTTAATACATATTTATCTAAAACATCGATGTTATTGTCAAAACATCGATGTCGAAAACAAGTTTGTTAATGTTAAAGCATCTTTGTTTTAACTAAAACATCGATGTTAGGAATATATATATATATGTATTGTTGTTTTTTGTCTAAAGCATCGACGTTAATGTCAAAACATCGATGTTAAAGTCAAAACATCGATGTTGAAACAAATTTATTTTGTCCATAACATCGAGTTTAATATATATTTATCCACAACATCGATGTTATTGTCAAAACATAGATGTTAAAGTATACTTGTTTATGTTAAAAACATCGATGTTTTTAACAGCTTTGTTTTTGTTAAAAACATCGATGTTAAAACAAATTTGTTTTTGTCCATAACATCGATGTTATCGACAGATTTGTTTTTGTTAAAAACATGGATGTTATTAACAGCTTTATTTCTCTTAAAAACATCGATGTTAATGTCAAAACATCGATGTTATTGTCAAAACATAGATGTTAAAGTATAATTTGTTTTTGTCCATAACATCGATGTTAATATATATTTATCTAAAACATCGATGTTATTGTCAAAACAAAGATGTTAAAGTATACTTGTTTTTGTTAAAAAACATCGATGTTAAAAAAAATTTGTTTTTGTCCATAACATCGATGTTAATACATATTTATCCAAAACATCGATGTTATAGTCAAAACATAGATGTTGAAGTATACTTGTTTATGTTAAAAACATCGATGTTACGAAAAAAAAAAAAAAAAAAAAAAAAAAAAAAAAAATGTCGGCTATTAAAAACATCGATGTTAACATCGGCCCCAAAACATCGATGGTCGGAAAACATCGGCTGCGTAACATCGATGTTTTGCGCAAAACATCGATGTTTCAAAAACATCGACATCGATGTCGCATCCCTAAAACGGACCAGAGGTCCGAGGAGGTGGAGGAGGCAGAATTGGACAGAGAAACAGAAGATGGGGAGCAGTAAAAGCAGATGAGGACGAGCAGAAGAAATAATTTGGAGTGTTTTCAGAGGGGCGACCATACGTTAGTGAATTGTGATATAAACGGGAATTGTGGCTGGTTGTCTATAATCGGAGTGAGAGGGGGAGTGTGTTGTTTAGTTGCAGACTTGCGGCGGAGGGAGGATTCCCCAATCCTAGGAATATAATTGTAAATTAAATAATTTGGTGGTTCTTGTAGAGTAGAAGGGGAGGCTAAAATTGGGCTGAATAAGTGGGAAGCTAAGGATGGTAAGTTGGGTGTCTTCTCCACCATGTTCCGAATCTTGTCACTCTAGAACAAGAACCTTGACTAGTACGGACTAAGGCCTTTCCTTTTGAAAGTAACTGATTTCGCTCCATTTTGTAGCAAGTGAATTCTAATTTAGTCATTGACCTCTTTGGAATGATTTGTTATAATTGAACGGCCTGTTTGTAAGTCATCCTGCTATAGCATTACGAGTTTTGAGTTGGGTAGTATGTGTCTGTGCTCAAGGTATTTATGGATTGCAATCTTCTTATCTGAATTATCTTTTGTTAAAGTATTTTATTTGAAATTAACGGAAAATTGTCTCTTATGACAGAATGCTAAAATATGAGTATCTTATGAAAATATGAGTATGTCTTGTAAGTAGGTTGATTTAGTATGTAGTATAGTTTTAATTTTCATTATACATACATCTTAGGCTTGCTCTATTTAGCACATTTCTTATCTGAATTAAACTTTTATTAATTTTCAATCTGGTGTTATTGTACTGAGAATAGTTGTTTTGGCAAATTATTTATAGTACACCTTTAGTTCAAACTCTTACTTTTCTTCCTCCCATTTGCCTTTAAGCTTAATAAATGACTTTTTCTCATTTTCAAAAATTCCTTATTCAAAATATATATGCGATGTCTTTACACAAAAAGTTAAACATTAATGAGGACTATCACTATTGAACAATATATAGTCACAAAAACATATGATTAAACATTGAAAACTTAATTTTTAAAATTTTTATCTTCTTTCTGTTTCTAACTTACCTTAATTTATTATTATTATTACCTTAATTTATCAGACCCTGATTTTATCCAACCAGCAATTTTCATTAGGATTTATCATCGTTTATAATATGTTTACTTGTTAGGGGCCCGGTGTGGCTGTGCGGTAAAGCGCCGTACTCCCATGCCGGAGTTGCGGGTTCTAGTCCCGCCCTGGGTGGTGCTTTTCTTTCGTAGGAGAAGTATCACCCAGTGCCATGGGTGTTAGTATGGGCAGTATAGGGCTTCACTGGAAGCCTTAAAGTCCCAAAAAAAAAAAAAATATGTTTACTCGGTACTCTTCAGCTGTACCCTTTGCTGATTAATATTGAGTTTTTCATTACCTTTGTGTTAAAGCTGGCCTAGCTAGAGCTTTATTAATACTTTAAGAATTTTAGTTTGAGGTTTATATAATTTAACAACAGATCAAAAGTTTATAAACATCACCTGGACTTCCATTATCTTTTATTATCAGACCTCTTTTATTTTTATCATATGAGGTGCTGAATTCATAAATAGTATAAGTCAGATACTGAAGCGCTAAGGTATTCAACACTTAAGGATGAGTTCTACATAAGTAGTTTTCAAATAATAATGGGTATTTCTTGTTAAGATAAATGCTTACTTTCTCTTTTAAAATGAGTTGAATCTCAAAAATATCCTACTATTTGAAAGCATGAAGTTAATAGCCTGATGAATAATTATGTATTTTTTGCCTATTTCTTGCTATTTTATTATAAATTAGACACTAATCTATTTTATTTGTATTACTGATTGTTTAAAAATAAAACAGTTTTGTATGTTGTATTTTTTACTTAATAAGTTGATTTTTCTTTAACAGATACTAAGAAGTTTTGATTCACCACTACCCTTATTGAAACTGGTTTAGGAGCAGAAGGTATTTAACTGTTTTAAAGTAAGTAGTAAGTAAGTTTTAAAGATAATTCAAATACTTGTGTAGAATTTAGCTACAACAAACTGTTATCGGATTTGTTTATAACATGATGCACACATAACACCTACTGTTCAGACGAGTTAGATTTTAACAATAAAAACCTAAACCTTGAATGGTAAAATGTCTGCTTATTAGAAGTGTCTACTTATGAGAAAAACAGTTTTTAATACGAAGCTGATCAAAATCTGTATAAAAACATTGAAAAAAAATGAAGATGAACTTGGAAATGCAATAAAATAAATATGTAAAATGTATAAGTGTTCCACTGTACAATATTTATCTACATACGTATTTGTATATGCATTAAACTAAATTTGATTAAAAAATGAAAAAAGAAAGTTGAATCATCATGATAGGACTAAAGAATTTATTGTAACACTAACTTTAAAATAATCAATTATTTTAATTAAAATTTAAGCAATTGAGAAATTTCCTGATTAAAATTTCCATTTTGATCAGTTTTTTTTATGTTACAGTGTGGGCGAAGGCCGGATGATAAGGGTATCTTTTTCACTTATTTTCATTAGTTCCACTTATTCATTGAAAGTTAAAACGCGTTGTTTTGAAGCCAATGATTCCAGTAACTCTATTTTAGAACAAGACAAACTATGGGGGTTTGATAACATCATGGTCACATAATCTCTCAAAACAGACCAAGCCCAGCTGCGACTCTTCCCTATCTTCAGTACCTGTACCCAATTTAGTCTAACAGAGGACTCTGGAAGGAAGATTGTTTCGATGGAAAAAAAAGGCAGAAAGGTTTATTAGGCAACGACATATGACCTTGGTTGTAATAAATTCATTTGTATATTTGAAAGAGAGGTTCTGTTACCTAAAAACTAATTCAATTTTAAATTTTAACCCTTTAAGAGCTAAGCACTCGGAATGAAAGTTGCACTGAAAAGCTAAGCGGGTCTGCCGGCTTTTACACTCCCCAAGCTAAGGCGTGCAGGCCACTCTCTGCCGCTGACTGCCTCAACTTCTTTAACTCCTCATAACCTTCTCCGACTATTTCTTTATGTTTTATGATTCTATAATACCTTTAACATTATTTCAATAATTAAAATGCTAGATTGACAATTGCAATTACTGATAACGTGAGTGCGAAACTAAGCAGTAAATATCACAAAAAACACAGAGGACTATCGCACAGAGTGTCTAGAACTCTAAATGAATAATGGTAAATAAGTCCTTCAAAACCCCTGACCGTAGCCGGGGGAGGGATAAGGGACAGAAAAAAAAATTTAGCAGGTAAAAAAGGGGTGAAATGGGCTTCCCCGAACAGAAGACCCTGATGATAGGCAGCTACCCGAAATAAATATTTCCGCAATAGAGACACCCCTGCAGCCTAGCGGCCGCTGTATTATGTAGTATGATGTACTTATTAAGTCTCCGTGGATCCGCTAGGATTAAAGAAAGGGATAACTCGAAAATTTGGTAAATTTTAGAGATTTATTGCAAAAGTATTAATATTAGGCTAAAGCATTATATAAAATTTAAAATGAGAATCAAGCGACCATTATTTAAGTCTCATCACAGCACACAAAGTGTTGAGACTTAAATAATGGTCGCCCTGATCCTCATTTTAAACCAATTGAAGAGTCTCAAGAAGAGGTGTGTAAATTAATAAATTATATGACATCTTTTAAAGAATAGATAAAGAGGAATAAAATGATACAAGATGTATCAATGTCGAATGAAAAATAACGGAGTTATAAGCAGTAACAGAAATGTTGTCGAAATGAATGGTCAAGGGGGGCTCCCCAAGTTAGTGCAAATGGGAGGGGCGGGGACTTTTGACAAAATACTGCTTTTACTATGTACTAACAACTGATAAAAATTCAGCTTGTCTCTAATTATTTCTGACACGAAATTTTCATTGCCTGGGCTATAGGGGCTAAGATGTAAGTTTGATGATAATAATCAATCAGCTGCTTATTCATCTTAGGTAGGCTGTAGTTTTCCTAATGACCATCCACTACAATGATATTTTGATTATAACAAAATGGATTAAGTCGATTAAATGAATTTAATGTAGGAAATCAAGAAAATCTTTCACCAAATGATAGTATTATTCTAATGCATGTTAGGTATCTATTCGAATTTCCTGCGGGTTGATAAATCCTAACCTTTGCTACGCAGCATGCTGTTCTTAAATCTTAGTACATAGCACACCACTCTTATGAGACAAGCATAGCTTTCAAACAGTCCATTCTACCTATTCAACCATAAATGATGAAGTTTGGGAACGTGAAAGTTAGGTATTCGACAAATAGGTTTAGTTTTAAATAGTTCTCCTATATTCTTATTAGTCATTGGATGACTGGCATTGATCTCACCTGGGATATCCTTGCGTGGACCCTGGCGGCAGTAAGTGGTCAGAGTCATTGTTTGCGCCTCTATATGATCTATCATCCATATGTCCTGATATATGTCGCGCACTCGTAAGCACATGGTCAATCTGGTTGACCATGACACCGTCATTTGATCTCCCACTAGTAGAATACAAGGTGTATTCTTTTGTGTGGGAAAAGCATGCTTCCTACTACCACCAGCCCCTTAGAAGCCGCGAAGCTTATTAGCCTCATTCCATTATTATTTGTCTGGTCGTGTGTACTGTGAGTTCCGATGGTGGGTCAGAGGAAATCCTCCTTTCCCAGTTATGCATTAAAGTCAGCATGCCAGAGCTCTATACAGTGTCCTGACATTTCATGTCCCAAATCTTTTTAAATGTTTGCCGTGTTGTTTCCGTAGATCAGTCCAATATCCGAGGCTTGATTTTTTGTTCCTGTCAATATTCCGGTTCTTCATATAGGTCGGGTAGTCAGCCAACCCTCCTGTTATATCCGAGCTTGGGACCGGCCATGAGGTCTATCTAGCTAACATAATGTGTACATTTATTGCTAAATATATAATATAAAATCAAACAACATTAAAAAATGAAATTTGTAATTCTTATATAAGAATTTCTTATATATTTAAGAAATTCTTGTATAAATACAATATGAAATTTAAAAAAAATCTATTTTCTAATTTATTAATATAGTGTTTTTGTCATATAGATAAAATGCCTGTTGAAGCTATGCAAACTGATGTGGAGATGAAGGTGGTTGATTCTCCTTCTTCTGAAGATCCAGTGGCTTCAGCAGTTCAAGAAATAAGAGAGCACATTCGCCAGTTAGAAAAGGCAGTTGCTAATAAAGAACCTCGTTTCATATTAAGAGTTTTACGTCTACTTCCTTCTACACGTCATAAACTTTCTGCATCAGTCCTCCGAAACGTAATATCTTCTTTTTATTTAAGTAGTCCTGAAAAAGATGCCCTGTATCTGTACATTGAAGATGCTGTAGATTCAGACACCACTCAAAAAACAAAATTAATCAAAAATTCTAACGTTCCTCTCTTACCAGAAATCGATGCTTATATTCATTTGTTGGTACTTGTGAGACTGATTGACGCTGGAAAAGAATCAGAGGCTGTGAAGTGTTCTGATGCTCTTATGGCGAAGATAACAGCTCAAAATCGCAGGAGTTTAGATCTGGTGGCTGCTAAGTGTTATTTTTACCACTCTCGAGTATATGAACTTACTAACCAATTGGAAAAAATTAGAGGATTTCTGCATGCTCGACTTAGAACTGCTACTCTTAGAAATGATTTTGAAGGTCAGGCTGTTCTTATTAACTGTCTATTGAGAAATTATTTACATTATAAATTGTATGATCAAGCTGACAAGTTGGTATCCAAATCAGTTTATCCAGAATCAGCAAGTAACAATGAATGGGCTAGATTTCTTTATTATTTAGGAAGAATTAAAGCAGCTCGTTTAGAATATTCAGAATCACATAAACATCTTGTTCAAGCTTTGAGAAAAGCTCCTCAACATGCTGCTGTTGGATTCAGGCAGACTGTTCAAAAGCTCGCTGTCACTGTTGATTTACTGCTTGGTGATATTCCAGACCGTCAAATCTTTCGGCAAGCACCACTTCGTCGTTCTCTTGCACCTTATCTACAACTAACACAAGCTGTTAGAACTGGTGATTTGCAAAGATTTGGTGAAGTACTGGAGATGTTTGGGCCTCAGTTTCGTTCTGACCATACATTTACTTTAATTCTTCGTTTAAGACATAATGTTATAAAAACCGCTATCAGATGCATTGGCTTATCTTATTCACGTATTACTCCTACCAATATAGCTTCAAAACTAGGGCTAGATTCACCAGAGGATGCAGAATTCATTGTTGCTAAAGCAATTAGAGATGGTGTTATTGAAGCAACATTAGATCCTGAGCATGGTTATATGCAAAGCAATGAAGTAACAGATATTTATCGAACAAGAGAACCACAATTGGCATATCATCAACGAATATCGTTTTGTCTTGATCTACATAACCAGAGTGTAAAAGCTATGAGGTACCCTCCAAAATCATACGGAAAAGATTTAGAATCAGCTGAAGAACGTCGAGAGCGGGAACAGCAGGACTTAGAGTTAGCAAAAGAAATGGCAGAAGAGGATGATGATGTTTTCCCCTAAACATTTTTAAATGAAATCTTTTTTTTTTTTAATTATTGTTTACATCATTTTAAATGAAACATATATATTTTTTTTTTTCAAAAATTTGTTTTATAAAATAAATAGAATTTTTGTTGTCATAATTTTGTCTTTTATTATGTTGTATCATTTTAACACACACAAATAAATTAATTATTATTCTTGATGTTATAATAATATATATGTTAAGGTATGTTATTAAACAGAAAAAGTTAATAAGTTTAGTTTATGGAATCGTCAGGTAATGTGCTACTTGCATAATCTTTAAATTTTTCTTCTTCAAAAAAGATTAGGTTTGCATTATAGATGTGTTAGGTAGTCAGCCAAACCTCCTGTTATATCCGGGCTTGGGACTGGCCATGAGGTCTATCTTGCTAACGTAATGTGTACAGTTATTGCTAAATACATTATATAAAATCAAACAATATTAAAAAATGAAAATTTTAATTCTTATGGTTATTGTATTTTATGAAATTAAAAGAAAAAAAATCTATTTTCTAATGTATTAATTGTAATGTAGATAAAATGCCTGTTAGACTTAGAGTAAGCGAAAAAAAAGTGGCAGAAGATGATGTTTTCCCCTAAACATTTTTAAGTGATTTTTTTTTATTTTTTTTTTAAATGCTATTTACATCATTTTAAATGAAATATATATATCTTTTTTTTCAAAAATTCGTTTTATAAACTAAATAAAATTTTTTTTGTCATTATTTTGTCTTTTATTATGTTATTGTATCATTTTAACACACACAAAAAAGAAATTATTTATTTTTCTTGATGTTATAATAATATATGTGTTATGGTATGTTATTAAACAGAAAAAGTTATTAAGTTTAGTTTATGGAATCATCAGGTAATGTGCTACTTGCATAAACTTTCAATTTTTCTTCTTCATAAAAAATTATGTTAATTAAAAAAAACCCAAAGAGCCCTGATCTTTTTCAATGCATATATGCAAAGATATTTCGTTTCTATAATGTGGAGGACAAGGAGCTCTATCACTTAATTTTAAACTGCTGTCATAGCGTGTTTATTCCTATTCCAGTTTGTTGAATTTATGGGCTTAGTGAAATGTTTCCTTATTTAAAACTTCCATAATTTTCCTTTACTTCCTTAAAATAATGAAATATTTAAAAGTTTTTCTTTACATCTATACCTAAAAACACTTAGTTTAGAATGTGTTTTGTAAGCTTTAGTAAAAGTAAGCTAGCTATCAAAATGAACAGAAACAGAGAAAGATGAATAATTGTTTTTATTTATATTAAAATATTAGTTAATCAGTGCTAGCCTTAAGGAAAAGCAACCTCAAGCTGCCTGCTACTCATTGGTAATTATATAAGCCTATGAGAAAAATATAAACCTATATATAGCCAGGGGCATCTGCAGAATTTCTTCTAGGGTGGGGGCTGGCTGGTAAACTTTTCCTCTATGGGGAGGTACAGACTGGTAAAATTCATATGCCGAGAGAGGGTATTTTGACTATGGAAGGTTGAGAATCAAATAAAATTGATTGTTATTTGAAAATTAACATATTTGTTTATATAATACGTATTAAATGAAAACGAATTTATTACATTGCTGCCCCCCCCCCTACGGACGCCCATTTATATAGCCTATTATAATTAAAATGAATTAGGGAGATATTGAATGAAATACAATTCATCTATAAAGCACTCTGCAGCAGCTCGGCGAATTTTTTTCTAATTTACTGTGTCTGAGGAAGGGGTTGATGATTTCATCGTTGGGAGCTTGAAACTTAAGCGATTATTCCTATAGTGATGTAAAACTATCAGCCTCTAAACACCCATGTGCTATATAATTCATGGAAATAAAAAATAAATAAAATGTAACAGTGTAATTTTATTTATGTTTCTAACAATTAATGCTTATCTACTCAATATAAAAAAAAATAACTTTACGCAAAAAATAAGACTGAAGAATTGAATGGTTTTCTCATATATGCCTTCCCACTTGATGGAATAATATGTGTGGCGGGATGACCGAGTGGGCAAACGCGTTAGAAAATACGCGTTACTCATGGCAACGTCTGTTTGGAAACATGAAGATACCAAGTTCAAAACCCGGAGCCAGGGGAAAATTTAATTAATTTCGGCATCAATCCCCCACCCTCTCCCCTGGCCCGGGAAACCCCGTACAGCCTACAAGGCGAGGAAGGGGAGGAACCAAAAAAAAAAAATCTGGTGCTTGCGCGCAACACACAACTTTCACTTACCAACTTACTTAAATTAGAAATTGGTGTGTTTTGTTAATTGCCACTTCTCAAAGAAACATTTTTCCACATTCATTTCTTATTTTTTCTTTTTGTTTGCTCTACAAAAAACACTAGTTTTTTTTATTATTAAATAAAAGCTTGTGGTAATTCGGCAATGCAAGCATAATACTCCAAGTCGTCTGATTTTATAATTCTCTGTGTAGTTGTTGAAAACTTCATTTACCATGAAACAAATAATTTCCATTAAATGAACAGATTGGCTTTAATTATGAACAATGGTCTGTCATTAAAGGCGTACTCTGCATGAGTGGGCTCAACGTGTTTTATGAGTTGACTGAATATTTTTATTTTTTTCTCCTCTATATGTTTACTTGATTTTTATCATATCTCATATTTAGCCATTTCTTATTTTTAGGCGAAACGAGAGACAGATAATTTCTCCATATAAACAAATACAAAGGTACTTTATAGGAAAACAAAAAAGACCCCTTCCTCATTTAAGCCCCCTCAGAACATTTTAATAATAATAAAGCTTACCTGATAATATTGAACACCTAATTGTCATTAAACACGACGAATTTGATGAAAATCGTTAAATCCGTTTTTGAGATAATCGTAAAAAAGGTAAAAAGTTGTAAAAGAGTTATGAAATAAAGTGCCCCCTTCGTTTGACCAATTTTGATGAAATGTTGGGTATCACATCTTTGGCATATACATACATCAAATACCCAGTTTGATCAAAATCGTTAAAGCCGTTTTTGAGTAAATAAAAAAACACGTGAAAATTATATAAAATTTATTAAGTAAAGTCCCCCCTCCGGTTGATCAATTTTGATGAAATTTTTACAGTCATATCTTGGGTATATAAATAGATCAAATACTCAGTTTAATCAAAATCGTTAGAGCCGTTTTTGAGAAAATCGAAAAAAACGTAAAAAGTTATTAAATAAAGTACCCCCTCCCTTTGAGCAATTTTGATGAAATTTTTGCTGTCACATCGCGGGTATATACATACACTAAATACCCAATTTCAGGTTCGCACGGTTTATAGTTTTTGAGCTAGTCTGTTCACACACACACACACAGACCATTTCGCGGGACTTGGTTAATTGGACTCAGGGGACCCCAAAACGTGTATTTCCGTTGAAAACCGGAAGTCGAAATTTTTCACGATCGCAATACTTCCACTTACTATATATTTCATATATAGGTAAGTGAAAGTAAAAAAAAGTGGAATAATATATAAACAAAACAACTTATTTCCTGCCAGTCCCTTGACTTGAGAACATTTTCTTTAAGTATACACGTACCCAAGTTATGTGTAGACAAATGTCATCACAACGTCCGTTTTTCTTCAAAAACTCCGACACATTCGAGGGTCGCTTTCCGAATGTTGTCATGTCAAATCAACTACTTCGACAACTGGAAATCCTGGATGCATGCTTATTTGATGAGGGTTGGTATAGCTTTTCTTTAAACAGCTTCATTGACCTTTTGATAAAGTTTTTATTCTTTGCGGTTACGAATAAGCTTGAAACTAATAAATATTATTTCAAGGTATATCGGAACCCATCCTCTACTCACAGAAAAGTTCATCTTATTTCCTAATAAAACAGAAAAGAAAAAAAATGCAAAGGAGACATATATTATAACTCCTATCGTTCCAAATGAAAAATTCTAATATTCTACCCCCCCCCCCCCCCACCGTTATCACCTCAGACTATCGATAGTTTATGTCAGATACTATCGAAACTACCGATAACGGAGACTATCGATTGTTTTGCATCACTATAGTCCTATTGAATTAGTGTATTATATGCTTGCCTCTCCCTCTAAGTCTATGGCAGTGATCAAGAGACCGTATAGTCACCGAAAATGTAGCTGATAGGTAAACATTCACAATGGATTTTCAAATTGAGGAAGTAAACTTATACTCAATAAAAGAGCTTTTTATGTAGTAATAATGTTTTAGGTTTTTTTCTTAACAGTGACATACCTAGACCAGTCAGGGCCCGGCGCGGATGTATTTTTAAGGCCACCCAACAGGTGCGACGCGGGACCATTCCGACGATAGCGATTGACCGAGGGAAGGTGTAGAGTGCGCCTTGATAGATTGGAGTTATGCTATTAAAAATGTATTGAAGAACTGAATTTTATAGTGAAATATAACTAGGTATATCAAATTATATGAATGCACCGGAAACTGGGACAACTTTGCCAAGTCTTGAAAAATATTATTTTGGGCTTCTGAAGAGGTACCCAATTTGACCATTGTTACCTCATAGAAAATGCGAGAAAATAATCGATTTTTTACCGCCCTACTTACTTTATAATTTTCCTATTTCCAACTTGTGCATGTTTTGCTCTCTCTTTTGATTAAAACGCAAGCAGCGACTAACTTTTTTGACTTATAGAGTAGATAATTTTCTTTGATACATACTACCTTTTTAATGTAAAGTTTAGGATTTTGTTTTAAAATGATAAGTTGACAAAGTGATACCAGGAAGCATGGTAGAAACGAGGCAACTTTGCCAACCTGCAATACGTCTGTTCCTGAAATTGAAGCTGGATGCTTTTCAAATGGAATGTTTGTTAAGGCTGAGTAATTTCTCAAGGAATATTTCTATATAGGTTTAGACATTAGAGGAACTTGTGAAAATTATAAACGTTAACATGGCCCAGGAGATTAATGGCACAATAGTCACACAGCTGAAGATGGGCACTGCGTCGTGATAAAGGTTTTGACCAAAAATGTTCCTGGTTAAAATTGCCCAATACCATGTAGATGATGGAAGGTTCGAATATTGTATTTTCGCCCAATTGGCCAAAGGAAGAGCATCCATCCTTTTCCCAACTGCCTGATGAAGCTTCGCTAAATCTGGGAATTATAGTTTACTCAAATAAACTGCCTCGAAAACGAGACAAATTCACCTTTGCTAATGAAAATTTTTTTTAGTGTTGGAAATTAAAAAAAAATATTACGCAAATTAACACTTTTTATTGCATAATAAAGAATTATAATTTGTTTTTGTCCTAATTATTAATCGTCGTTTAAACTCGCTAACGGTTAGCAAAGTTGGCCCGTTTTCAGTGTAATTTCAAAGATTTTGAAACTAGAGATCAAGACATGAGTTGTGGTAGTTTAAAAGAAATGTTCATACATTATCGGTTTAAAAAAAAAACTGGAAAAAAAGTAGTAAAGTTGTCCCAGTTTACGGTAATTATAAAATCAAATCAAAAGATTTTCTATTGTGTACAATTATGCTTTTAAAAATCGTAATTTGTTGAATAAAGTTGAATAAATTGGGCTTACGTTTTCAATAAACTGATAATAGCCAGGTTGGGAAAATTGCGTCCGCAATTACAAATACAGACGGAATAAATACAGTTTTTATAATAAAACAAATAATTGTGTTTATCCTGGGTTAGATTTTAAAAATAGTATAAATTTTAAAATTCGATAGAGTGGGATGATGCTATAATTTTAGCATCGAAAATTTAAATGGGTGGGGCGCTGGTAATTGTAATCGCGGATACAATTTGCCCAACTCTGAATAATAGTATGGTAAAGTTTTGATAAACGTCGATGTATGTGGACAGGGCATGAAATGAAAACTGTTTTTTTTTTTTAAGTTCAAACCATTATAACCTGACTTTATTTTTGGGCGATTCTCTTTCAAATGAAATTAGCTTGCAATGATTTCAATTGTCGTAATTATTCCCTAATTTTTTTTAAATTGATCTTTAGGATTCACTGTCACATTCACAGTACCCGATTTCACCAAGCAGATACCATTTTGGTTTAAGAAGGAAATATTGTCAAACTGAATTTATAAAAATATGACTTTACTTCCTTCAAATATTACTTCATATTGAAGAGTTATTGATGTAACAACTGCACTAAAAAATGCTGGGTATGGTCTATAACATATTTAAGAAAAGAGGAGGGAGTAGATGAAATAAAAATTCTAAATTTTAACGTTATTTTCTGTTTTAAGTGCATAGTTTTAATTTTTTGGCATATTCCAAAATATAAATTTTTGTATTTTACTCTGGGAGGTAATTCAAATTCCAGATATTTTTTTAAAATGTCTCTATAATCTTTTTTATTTCTTTTGAACTGTAATATAAACTCCCAGAGTTTGGATATTAAGAATGTAGTCCCTATTAATTCATTTTTTTAGGAATAAAAGTCTATTCCATATTTTAATGAATCAATGTCAATTATTCAACTTAAACAGCAGGACTTCAATGTTTACTCAATGTACATATGTAGAAGTTTCGCTGAAAGTGGAGAATCTGTGTCCAATAATAAGACTGAGAAAATAATTTGTAATGATTTATTAAGAAATACAACTATGCATTGTTTTACCTCCAGAAAGTCCCTTTTAACAATCATAAGTAAATTAATAAGTAAATAACTGGTTTCTCAAAGAAAAATTTATATAATTTATGGTGGTGCAACTAGAATTTTATTATCTTGGACAGTTATTGAGGAATAATGTTTTATTCAACAAAAAGTGTGACCTCCTTAATAAAACACAATAATGAAATTTACTCCTTTTCCATTGGGAATCAGACAATGCATCAAATGAACTTAATTGTTGAAAAATGTGTCTAGAATAATCTCTCAGAGTTTCTCCATTTATCTGAATGTGAACATACCTGTATCACTGTACATAAATAATGTGAAATTTTTTTATGTATTGCTGCCCTTTTTCTAATTCCTATGCTTTTTAAACTTATTCTGTGTGTATAATCAATAATACTTATATAAATTAATATAATATAAGTAAACAAACAATATAACTTACTTCCACAAATAATCTCTGAGCTTATTTCTTTTTATCCGAATTCTGAATAATGTACAAACATATAAAAATGAGAAAATAAATACTCAATAACAAACAGAGGAATATAAAATTTAATATTATTAATTATCAAATTGATTACAATTTCAATACAGCAAAATACATTCTTTAAAAATTCATTTATACTTAAAGACATAAAATTGGTTTGTAAATGATAAATAACTTGTGATCACAAAATTAAAAAAAATGGAATATCATATTAATATATTAATATAAATATAATAATATAAGTAAACAATATAACTTACTTCTACAAATAATCTCTGAGCTTTTTTCTTTTAATCGGAACATTCGTTCTCTGAATTCTGAATAATGTACAAACATATAAAAATGAGAAAATATATACTCAATAAAAACAGAGGAATATAAAATTTAATATTATTAAAAATTGAATCAACACAGATCATAACAATGAACATAGAAAAATTGATTAAAATTTCAATACAGCAAAATACATTCTTTAAAAATTCATTTATACTTAAAGACATAAAATTGGTTTGTAAATGATAAATAACTTGTGATCACAAATTTAAAAAAAATGGAATATCATATTAATATATTAATATAAAGCATTTTGTTCCCAAAGATATCCAAACTGAATGGGATGAAATTACCTTTATGATATAAAAATCTTCAACGATTGATAACTCCAATTATTAGTAGAATAATATCCATTTCACTTCAATGGTTTATTTACACTTCATTCATATTAAAAGAATAAGAAATCCTCCAGTTCAGGGGTCATTATCACTGCAATTAAATAAAATATGAAAACTAGAAATTTCAACATTAACCAGATTTTTTTGTATTAAGTTATGTTATAAAGCAGATAAAGTTTGTGGGTGTGGTCAGAAATAAAATACACTGAAAGGAAATTTATGTGTAATATCAGTCATTGTTGAGGCCTAATTTTGGCCATTATCAGGATTGATTATTTGTTAATTGCCAAGAGAATAGATTGAATCTAAACACACCCATAACACTCAACTCCTCAATTTCATCAACTGTCATCACTCTCTTTTATGATTGATGTAATTATTTTATTATTCCAAAAGATAATCATCAAATGGCTTTAAAAATCATTTGTGTTATACAGATTTCTTTACATTTATTAAAGGCCATGATTTACATTTATATTATTTACCATCTTCAATAATCATTATTCAAGTATTAGGGGAAAAAAATCAAGTAATTGATTGTGAGCAGAGTATATTAGTTCACAAGAGTAAGAGAGGATAAAAAAAAAAAAAAAAAAAAAAAAAAATAGAGAGAGAACACATATTTTTTCTAATTCCTAAAGTAGATATTTAAAAAAAATTAAGACTTAGAAAGTGAAAAGGATAATAACCATTTCTAGGCTAAAATAAAATTTGTACAATTAACTAGTGCAAATAATTTGTGATAATAAAATTATATGATATTAAATAAAAATAAGATCTAAACATACCTGAGGTTTTTTAAGTAATCACTAATCTCAAAAAACTTCAGTTGTTCGCAGTGAGACTATGCATTACTTCATTCATTTTTAAAATAACTGCAATATCCATCTTCCATTTTTTTAATGATCATTTTTGGTATCCTTCCTTCTGGCTGAATTTTTCGCTTCATAGTCAACCTTTTAGCATACACATTTGATGAATTTTGTATTTCATGACCTGCTCCAACGATTTCAAAATGCTCTGACGCTTTGTTTTCTGTTGGTGACCTTATTTCTTTTTGAGGAGAGCTGTTAAAATCTGGCAAGTCTGGTTGTGGCCGTGAATTTATTTGATCACTACTAGCGTAACACTTTTTGTCACATGTTGAGGTACACTTAATATCAGTCTCCTTAAACGGTTTTGGTTGCCTTTCGCTTAAAGTTATATTGTTCTCAGCAAAAGAAGGCTTATTTTCTTTGTTAATTAGGTGGTCGTACATCATAGAACAATTTGCAAGTAAAAGCAGATTGTCATTAGTTGATGTTAAGTTACTGTTATCTAAATTTTTAGCAGAATTGACATCATCAGCTACCGAGAATGGAATACCAGAGGTATCTGAAGAAATACATGGGGCATCATTTTGTGCTTTAAGATGTTTTAATTTCATATTTTGAAGATCATCAAATTTGGATTTTTCTTCATAATTTACATTGTATAAGGAAAAATTAAATCCCGAATTGCTTTTAAAAAATGGAGTAATGTTCATAACATCATTTTCCACGTCTGGAGTTGCACTAAATTCTGATGAGGTTTGTGTGACACTAGATGTTTCAAAATAATTTGATAAATCCACAATAATTATATTCTTAGTTTCAGATTCAGAAATAATATCTTTAATATTTTGAGAATTTGAGATGTCCAAAACTTCACCATTTACTGGTAAAATAACATTTTCAGGTTTTAATTTAATTTCTTGAATATAATCTAATTTTGATTTTTCTTCGTAATCAACATTGCATATAGAAATATTAAATCCTGAATCATTAATAATATTAGAATATAGAGAAACTTCTTCATCATCACATTTAAATGAATTATAATATGTCTTAACACTTTCTTGTTGTTCATCCATTTCTTGCATGAAAACTAATCGCACAATTAAAGCAGAGGATTGGTTAATTTTCTACAAGAAAATTTCCAGATTATGCTATGCAACATGAAATGTATTTACCTGTATTTGTTTAATGCCTTGGTTGGTGGTTTAGAAATATAGCAATTGAAAACCAACGTTTGGTTTTATATGCCCATGTGATTACAACACTCATGCCTTTACATAATATGGCAAGGACTTTGAAAATAAAATTAGATAAATTATTTAAACCACTTGCATGAGTGATTGAGGTTGTATTATAATACCAATAAATAATAATTATTATTGTTAAGAAGCTGCTAAAGGCTTGAGTATATAGAAGGCATTGGATGACGGTAAGTTTTTCATGCAGGAAAAAAACAAATGGCGTAGAGTGTCAGTTTATGCCATAATGTAAAAGAATGGTATCAAACAAAAAATTATTTATTCTGGTTGTATGTCCACTAAAAATAAATTATAGGAACAATTAATTGGCCCAAACAATTTTATTGTAATCAGTCAATATAAATATTTGTATACATTTAATACAAATAAATAAATGAAATAAAACATTGATACATATTAAGGATAAGATCTTTACATACTTATATTGATTTAGAAGATGAGAAAATTATTGGGGGGACAGGGGATGCACAAAGAGACGGAGTTTAAATATATAAAGAAAAAGAGCATTATGGACTCGGTTAGTTATAAGCACTTTATATAATAATATTATAAAGCACTATAATAGGGTGAAACCGTAAATCATAAATGAGGAAGCGTGTATTACGATATTGAATTCAGGAATTGAAACATGGGCGTCCGCAGAAGAGGGGAGAGGGGGGCAGCCCCTCAATAATTGGATTGACATACAGTTAAGATATAATATAAGACCTTCAAAAATTGCTTCTTTTAAACATTTTTTTTCTTGTTCTTCCTCCATAGGGTCTTTCAGCGTGGAGGGGTCTCGTCAAACCATTTGCGCCAGCCACCTTGGTCTTTCCGCTAGCGTTTCGTCATTAACTGCACTAAGCTGTTTACCTCCTTTCTCTCATAGCTTGATGATCTCGTCGAGCCTGTAGGTCTTTACCCAAAAATGTTCCGGGACTCCCTTTCCTCGTTCATCCTCATTATTTTCCCGAAACTTTCGAGCTTTTTCCTTTCCGAGGTTTCTACCAGTACGCTCGCGATCTCTTCTGCTTCGGTTAGCTATTCTCCTTTCGAGTTTTCATACGAAAAACAGATAGTTTAAATTAATTATACATACATATAAATATAAATAAATTTACACACATATATATATATATTATTTTTTTTCAGTCTTCAGAAATTGGTCTCACGTGGGATGAGATAAATTCTGAGAACCGGTGTCTTCCAGGTGTAGAGTTTAAGTTTGGGAATTCCATACTTCCCTGCTGTAGAACAACTATTCTTCTACTCAGTTGGAAGAGTATATATATAAAATTCTAAACTAAAAATTTCGCTAATTTCATAATCTCTATTTATGTCTATGCATCTGTCCAATTTTGTCTTTCAGGTTTGACAATTTATTGTACGATTCATTATTGTTATACACACCAAATTTTATTTTAAGAAGATCCTATATCCTGAGTTTCCCTTGGCCCCCGTGCATTTAGGAAAATTGTCGATTATACCTATTCCTTACATCCTGTTCTGTTCTTCTATAATTCTCTATGTAGTTGTTGAAAACTTCATATAGTTACCATGAAAAAATAATTTCCATTAAACGAACATTCATTAATTATAAACATCGTCTGTCATTAAAGGCGCACTGCGCATGCGCGGGCCCAACGTGATTTATGAGTTGACGGAATATTTTTCTTTTTTTCTCCTGTATATGTCTACTTGATTTTTTTCATATTTCATATTCAGTCATTTCTTATTTTTAGGCGAAACGAGAGACAGATAATCTCTCCATATAAACAAAAACAAAGGTACTTTATAGGGAAACAAAATAGGCCCCTTCCCCATTTAAGCCAGCTTAGAACTTTTTAATAATAATAAAGCTTACCGGATATTAAAGAATACTCCATTTTCATTAAACATGACGAGTTTAATCAAAATCGTTAAAGCTATTTTTGAGAAAATCGGGAAAAAAACGTAAAAATGGGAAAAAGTTATGAAATGTGAGTGCCTCTTTCGTTTGACCAATTTTGATGAAATTTTGGCTGTCATATCGCGGGCATATACATACACTAAATACCCAATTTCAGGTCCAACTCAATTATAGTTTTTGAACAAGTCTGTTAATACACACGCCCACGCGCACACACATAGACACACACACACACACACAGACCATACAGTAGTAGTAGTTAAAAAATAAAATAAATTGCAATTTATTCAAATAAGTATTTCGCTAACATATTTAATTCAATCAAAATCCAAATTTTAAGCCAGTCCCCTAGGGTATGGAAGCAAAGGTGGAGAAAGGGTTATCAGGTGTCGCACATGGTATAATCCTTTCCAGTAGGCTCAGGATACTGATGTGGCCAGGCAACCTGAGTGTGGCAACCCTGAGCAGATGTGTAAGTTGTGTTGGGATATTTCAACAAAAAAGTAGGAAAGAAGCCCACCATTGGTCAGTGGCGGGTCCAGAAATGTTCTGTGGGGGAGGGCGCACTTTATTTTTTTTACATTTCATGAGTAATGAAGGCCCTAATTTAAAATCATATTAGTACATAATAACGTTGTAAATTACTGTAACTGTTTAAATACAATTCATTTTCAATTAGTGGACTTGAAAAATGACTGAATATAGCCTATTTTATGTAGAAATAGTAATACTTTATGAGTGTCCTCACCTCTCAGGGGGGGGAGCCCCCCACGCCCCTCCCCTGGATCCGCTACTGCTATTGATATACACACAATACATGAAACAGCCAAGATAACAGAACAAGAATGGTAAATAGAAATTTTGCTGCATCACTAGGTCTTTTAGTACGTAGTACCACATTCCCCTACTGAAGAATTCATCTCCCTAAATGATGTTTAATCTTTCTCCAATCTAATGAATGTGGAGAGATGCAGACATTTATACATACACAATCACATCGTGATTTTTATATTTGGAACAAGAATCTCTGTCGTGAGAAGCCAACAAGAAGCTAATAAAGAATTTTTCAAATCAGAAACTTAGAGATCCAAAGCATTTTATAGTTTGTCTAAACAACAAACCGGAACTCTAGGCAACGTGGAAGATTTAAAATATGGAATTCATGCAAGGAAACCATGCTGTGAGTAACTCAGAAGTCTTAGGACAACCTGCTAGCCTAAGTATTTGGTCATAGTGGTGAAGAACAAGTGGGGTTCCTTCAACACTTCCTTATTGAATGAATATGGCAATCTTATCAATTTCAAGGTGAATGGTATTAAATGCTTATATGTCCTATAATTAAGGTTTTGTTAGAAATGTCTTAGAATGCTCTAATTACCATAACATACTACTGCTGTCAAGCAATTACAAAATCTATTCAAGGATCCTATTTCAGAGGCATCCACCCTTTGCTAAGAGAAAAAAGGTTGTAATCAAGCATGATTCATACAAAGAAAGTCTGACCGACCAAATACTTTCTGTTAATCTTAATGCTAAAGAGGGAGAAGAGATTTGCTAACACTATGAATTTCATGAGAGCAATGAATTTTCCAATCAGTAACAAATTGGAATGTACACTTTTTCTGAAAATGGCCCATTTACTAAGCTATTCGCAATTATTATTGTCAATTGGAAAGGAACTCTTATAAGTTAAAATAAGTTTATATCAACTTTACTTCTACATTTTATTTTTTTTAAGATCAGAAATTAAAGCCCAATATACAGGGTGTCCCGTATAAAAAAGTGACTTGAAATAACTAAAAAAGAAAACGGATAAGCAAAAAATGTAAAAGAAGCAAACTTGTAGGGCTAGTCGAGCTCAATTCAATAGAAAACCTCATTTATTAATAAAAAGCCCTTTAATGTTTTGTTTTGTTTTTTCAGATAAATCTGCTAAAATAATTGGTTATATTTCCTTTATTGGCAGTTTTTGTATAAAGACACATACTTTAAAGCAGTGTTTCGAAGGCCTTAAATAACACTGGTCGACAAAATTTAACTTTTTTTCTTTCACAAGAATTAAAATAACAGATTCTAAAAGTATTTTTCGTGCTGAATTCAAATATAATTACAGTTTTTCCCCATCGGGCAGGAGTTTTGTGTGATATTCATTTGAATTTTTTATAATATTCCAAAAAAATCCGTAACTAGCTATCTAACTCAAAATTATAACTACTGATTCTGACTTACCTAGAAAGTGGTAGATAGTGATTTTAGGGTATATTTTGCATCTGGAACGTCTCTCATTTTAGTCCAACAGTAGTCAGCCAGCATATTGGAACTCCACTTGCCTTGGTACCTCTTCTCTATTGTAGAAATTTGCTGATGAAAACGCTCACCGTGTTCATCGCTGACAGCTCCAAGGTTTTCGGGGAAGAAGTCCAAGTGAGAGTCCAAGAAGTGAATTTTTAAAGACATGTTGCATCCCATAGCTTTATAAGAATGCAGAAGATCAGCCACTATGTCACGATAGTTTTCTGCTTTATGGTTTCCAAGAAAATTGCAACACAAACTTTTGAAAGACTGCCAGGCTGCTTTCTCCAGTGGATTTAACAGTCCCTCGAAATGTTCATCAGCCATTAATGATCGGATTTGTGGTCCTATAAAAACTCCTTCTTTCACTTTAGCATCACTGACTTTGGGGAATTTCGATTTCAAGTACAAGAATCCATCAGAAAGTTTATCCCTAGCTTTGACGAAATTTTTCATAACTCCTAACTTAATATGCAATGGAGGTAAAAATATTTTTTCAGGCTTCACTAAAGGGACACATGCCACATTTTTCTGGCCAGGGATAAGAGATTCACGTTTTGGCCATGACTTTCTAACGTAGTGAGACTTCTTATCTCTGCTGTCCCACTCGCACAAAAAACAGCAAAATTTGGTGAACCCAAGTTGCAAACCAAGCAATAAAGCAATGACCTTTAAATCACCACAGATATTCCATTCATATTTTCCATATTGTATTTTCTCTAAAACTAGTTTCATATTTTCATATGTCTCTTTCATATCAGCGGCATGCGCTACCGGTATTGATGGAAGTTTATTGCCAATATGTAGCAGCACAGCCTTCAAACTTACTTTAGAGGAGTCTATGAACAATCGCCACTCATCTGGCCGGTGTTGAAGCCCAAGAGTTTCCATAACTGAACAAATATTATTACAAAACACAATACCATTTTCTTCAGAGAAGTATACTTTGAAAACACTATGGCGGCTACGATATCTACTAATTCTTACATCTTTTTGGAGTAGATTCCATAGAACAACAACAATGAACCTGCACAGTCATGTTTTATTGCGCTTCAGCATGACATTGCAAATAATTTCAATAATACAGCTTGAGTAAAATAGCTACATATGAGGTAACGGTTCCTATGACAGGTCAAAGAAAACGCTAAAATCATATTTTGAAAAGTAGCTTTTACAGAAAAACTATGCCTGATGGGAAAATTCTGACTACATATCTGAATTCAGGATGGAAAATGCCACTAGATTCACTATTCAGATCTCTTGTGAAAAAAACCTTGTCGACCAGTGTAATCAAAATAACCAAACTTTCATTTGCCTTTCAACTAAATGATAAAAAACGACTTAAATGTATTTTATTATCATATCAATTAAAATAGTTTGCTCAAATATCCCTTCCACTATTTACAATGCATAGCTAAGTCGTAATTTACAAGGCTTTTAGTGCTCCAAAAACAGACTATTAATGTTAATCACACACACACACATTTATATATGTATATATATATATATATACATATATATATATATAGAGAGAGAGAGAGAGAGAGAGGTTATGGATTTTGTTTTCCCGCCAACAGTCTGTAGAACTTAAGAGGTACAACTGTGGCTTATAAGGGGATCTACATATTCACTTATAAACAATTAAGCTTTTCAAAGCTTTTCGCCAAGCATACCTTCTGTCAGGAAATTTCTCATTGTATCTCAATGCAAATTTTGAATAATTTGCAAACATATTGTAAATAATTTTTATATATACAAGGGATATAAGTAAATAAACAGTCAAATTTCATATATATATATTTGTATATTAATTGTGTATAAGGCACACTGTGAATGGCACACACCATTTCAGTAAAATAAAAAATTAAGATTTTCTTAAGAACACATCTTATCATTCTTTGTATTATTAACTTATATGGTAATTTGATTCTTTGGAAATAAAAAAATAAATAAAAGCATTCTAATCTGAGAACAAATTAAAAGTATCTATTTTTTACAACAAGTAAACTTAACATTTAAGTACTGGATTTTTCCTGACCACATGATTAATGAGGTAAATTTATCATTCAACCTTTAATGTGGATAGCCATTTAAATAAAAGATTTTATTAATAGTGGTAAAGTAACAAATAATTGATAAAAATTCAAGTAAATTAAAGTAGACACAACAAAATAAGAAATAATTACTTTAATTTAAATCATTTATAGTAACTAAACGATAAGAAAAATCATTCCTAATTATGTAAAATGAATAGTGTTGATAGTTTATTCGAACAACTTATAAGCAAATATTTGTAATATTTAAATATCTCTATAAAATGAAGGGTACCTATGAAGAAATAATTCCTGGGTCAATGGTCTGAATTATCAGAGGAATGGAATACATGTTCCAGTAATTTAACAAAAAAAAATGTAGTCTAATCACAAAACATTGATCAATCAGAATGATCAATACATATACCCCACCTACTGATAACTTAAAATATGGTCAGCATACTATACAAAATAAAACTATGTATAATTTAACCACAAATAACCATAATATGCAATAAATTTAAATAAGGGATCAACATCGAATCAACCAGATAAGAATGCTTTGATAACAAGGCACAAATCAACATTGATATATGATAAACTCTAATAAACAGTATTAAATACTGTAAAAAAACTTAATATAATGAGGAACAAAATATACAATTAATTTTACATTATTATCACAAAACACCTAATGGATAATTACAATTAAAATAAACTAAAATCAATGCCCTGATATATTTTGAAACATTATTAATTAGTTAAAAAATAATATTAAAAATTTACATGAAAAATGACTAACCTATATATTTTACATGTGTAAATTTTTTTTTTGGGAATTATCGACGTTACCGTTCAGAAATAGAACTCACAATGAGGTCAAAACATAGATAATTCACAAGAAAAATAAAAAATATAAATTTAAGATTCTTTTGATTTTAACCTTGCTAGATAAGTATGAACAATTAATGTGTTGATAGAAGAAAAAAAAATATTAAGAAATGCATACATAAAACAAAAAATATGCTATGAGATTCAAATTAATTATTTGAAACTGAGGACTAACTTCATTAATTTTTTTAAAAAAGTTAATGAGTGAAGTAAAATATGATAAGTATAATATATTGTAACAAATGATTAGTTAAAAACTCTATTTTTTAAAGTAACTTTATATTAAATCATATAAATATTTTTTCTAGTGAATTGAAATACAATAACAAAATAAAGAACAATATTCAAGAATGATTAACAACTCATAAACAATTTGAGTAACTAAGATAAAACTATAAAGAAATTAAAATACAAAATAGACCACTTTAAATGTAAATAAGAAAAAATACTCAAGGATAATGTACAAATTAGACATTTTTCATTAGTACAATAAGTACCTATTTCTAAATAACAACAATTTGACTATTGTCCCTACATACATATTGTACATATTTTGGGTTGAGTAATGAAATTTATACAATTATTAAACAAGAAAGACTGGCCATAATTACTAATGATATTCCAAAATAAGTACAATTGTTTTTAATTGTATGTATGGTAATTTTGAAACTAGAAATCATATGGTTAATGATATATTTAGAATAAATAAATTGATTAAAGGCTTTTGTTAATATTAGTTATATGTCCTAATTAAACAGAACAACTCTTATAAAATGAGATCAAATTTCAATTGGTCAATTGGTCCCAAACAGCAAATTCAATGCTATATTTAATATTAAATTAATGGGGAAGAGGTATAATGTTGTGATTCAAAATATAAACTACAAAGACCAAAATTGGATATAAATATATGCATGTACCTATAGGGTAAAGTTGTACTCTTTTAATGTTTCAGAATATAAATTAAATACTGACAAAATTAAACAGAATATTATAAATGCCTTTATTTATTTCTAATTGGCATAATGATGCAAAAGGAAATGTAGTTAAAAAATATAAATCAGAGGAAAAAATAATCTTTCTTCATATATAATATAAAAGACTGTGAATTTAAAAATATAGACATTCCACAGATGTTTCATTAGTAATAAAAAAGTGCGATCACATATTAAGTCAGAAATTATGTATTCAGGAAACACAATTTTAAGGAATGCTTAAAGGAATGACTTGCAAATCACAAAAAAATGAATTAGTCTTGTGTTCTGATGAGAAAATTTATACAAATCATAGCTAATTAATTAATTGATTAATTTTTGTTTTCAACGCATAAAGAAATTCTAACATAAAAACTAGCGTTGTTGAAATATTTTTAACCAAAAAAAAAAAAAAAAATTGAAATTATAGACAAAAAAGGTTTGAAATTCTAAAATGGTGTATATGAATAGAAAAATAAAATTTTAATAGTGTTAAATCACTATTCTTTAACTGGTAACTAGCTATTTCCTTTAAATTGTAACCACTTTTTAGTTGATTTCCCTTACAAAAGTCTTATAATCTAGAGATATTACTTTCTTTAAATACTTCATCAAACTCAGCAACAACTTTTGAAACTTAAAAGTTTACATCATAAGAAAAAATTAACTGGCTAATAAAAGTAATATCCTCAAATTGCAATATCTACCACCAACATTAAACACAAAATATTAATACCAAACAGAGAAGACTAACCATAACAAAACCATATGGCATAAAAGATAAAAAATAGCTTATCCATCGCTTTATAAATGACAGTTTCCACTAGTTTAAACCAAAAAGCTCAATAAGGATAAAGATATGAATTAAGTACAAATCAATAATTATGCATTATGAAGCAGATAAATAAGTACAAAGTATACTGTACAAATAAGATATTATAAAAAGATAAATGTGTTTGTACTAATTCAGTCTTTGAAATAAACCTTTGAGCACTAAAAATTTAATAAACCTAGAATTTGATTAGGAAGTGGTAGTAGTGGTTGGTTAGGAATTTCAAATTTTCAAACCTCAACAGTATTTTAAAGTTGTAACTGAAAAGTTAATTAAACAAATTATTAAAACGTTCATGAGAATAAATGAGGAATAGGACTTAAAACCTCACAAAACAATGAAAACAAAGGTTTCCATATGTTTGTTCGGGAACAATTCAACTGAAATTTAATGATTGAAATTATAACAAAATATCCATGGGTATTTTGATATTAATCAGTAACACGTAAAATTTCAGCAGAAAAAAAAAAAAATCAAATTCAAATTATAATGATTTCCCAGATCACTGATTCAGTAACTTTGAAAAATATAATAAAATAGCCCTTTTATTAATAAATGAATTAAAATGAAAAAAACTTTTGATCTCACAAAATATTATCAATGATCAAATAATTTTCCTAAGAACATTTACAACAATGATGAATTTTGTAAATGTGTGTCCCATATTCTACTCCGAATAATTTATCTAGTAAATCATTAACCTCTGAAACAATGGTATTTCAGAAATACAACTAATTTTTATATGAATTGATGAGTCACATATTAAATCAAATGAAAGGTGATAAGTTTGGAATTAGAATGGGAACATGTTATAAAAACTAGTCAAGTCAACGTTTAAAACAATTCAATCAAAACTGTGGAATGAGCTGAGTCATAAAATCTTTGAGGCTATTTTGTCTAAATCCATCTCTGATCACAGATAATTCAAATAGAACATCATTCGGAAAAATTCAAGATAAAAAAAATAAAATTATATTCAAAATTGTCTCCAACCTTTTCTTATGAAGTTAACAAGAAATGGCAAACATCCTTACTTTAGAGGTTAGTAATAAGAATTTTGAACAGATAATTATTCCACGGGAAGGAAAAGTAAAGGTACAAGGCAATAAAATAAAACCAAAAGGCAAATAGGAAATTAATTGACAAAGATGGTAATGTTTAAAATTTTATACTAATTAGCTTTAGTGGAATTTCAATGAGATTATTAAAGATATTATAACTTAGCCACTACAAAAAGTCTTTGTACTTATTTTTGCAAGCGGAATTAAAAAGAAAAAAAAAATCGCAATCAAATATATTGAAAAATACCAACATACTAACAGACGAATATAAACCCAACAGTGATAAGAATTTTTTATCTACACAGATCTTAAACACAGTGAACAATTTATTATGATTCAACACAACCTTTAAGAATTCATTTATACTTAAAGACATACAATTTATTGGTGCAGGAAAAATGGAAAAAAAAAGTTTCTTACAAAAAAACAAACAAAAAACACACACAAATATTATCTAAATAAAGTGCATTTTGCTACTTAAGATAAATTTGATAGGAAGGAATTCTATAAAACAAAACAAGCTAGTTCAAAATTATTCAATATGAAATATCTTAAATGATAATATAAACCTCATCTTTAAACAACAACAATTTCAATTATTAATATTATAATACTCGTTTCAGTCTAGTGATTTAATCTAATTTCATTCATAAGTGAAATATTAGAACATTTTTTATTTTAAGGACCAGAAAATTAGAAATATTAGCATAGGCGTGATTAAAAATATGAAATTGTAAGAACTATTGCATTGTATTATATATTTTTCTTTAAATGTATTTCAGAACAAGAACAAAATTTTTGAGGATTTTATTTCCCATCTTGATACAAAAAAGACTTCACTATAACTTCTATTTAATTATGCCTTTCTTGTTACAGTGACTAGTAAAGTTAAGCGGTTTATATAGGAAAAAAAGAAAGAAAAAAAAGGAGGGATTGCGCACAATAGACCCAAGCAGGTCACGGTGCATCAAGTCGCAAAAAAAAAAAAAAAAAAAAAAAAAAAGAGACGTTATGTTACAAAATTAAGGTTCAGATAAAAAATAAAGAGAATAATAACTAATAGGATAAAATAAAATGTATAGAATATTATAGAGTGGAGTTTTAGATAATAGTTAACTTGAAAATTTCATGATATCAGTAAATAGCAGAACAAGGATTACAGTAGATTCTTGATAACAATTTTGTGAAGTCATTGTAAAGGAAGAGGAAAGGAGGTGGTTGTTATCTTCTTTTAAAATATTTGTAATTTCTAGATAAAATAAAGTTGCTGATATTTTTATGTTAAATTTATTTTGCGTTTTCAGTCCAGTAGGATCTTGATAATATGAACTAATTACGGCAGGGTTTAGATTACAGAGAGTTTATAAAACTCCTAACAATAAAATATCAATAACTTTATTTGGTGGATAAATAAATTACACTAATTTAAAAACAAATCTTATTGACTATGATTTAATTTATTTATTATAATTATGTTATTTATTATTAATATAATTGTTGGGAGTCCAGATTACTGAAAAAGCACTACATTAATGAAACAAAATTTAAAAGTAGCACCTAATTGAAAGTTATGTTTAATAACTTTTTTTTTAAATAAAAAAGTGTTAAATTTGAATGTAACTTCGGCTTTACATAATTTCAACCTTAAATCTTCATTATATTTTAAAAGTGACTATAATATTTCAGACTTCTGAAAAACTTATTGGTCCCATTTTTGTTAGATTATCAAGATTGGAATGTATAATAATGACCCCTTAAATAGTTTGTCAAGTTTGTCCCATTCACAAATGAATAAAATTATGTTCAAAGACAAACAATCCACTACACCAAACACTCAAAAAAGCTTTAAAAAATGCATGTTCAAACTTTTTCCACATGTTCTTTTTTATTAATAGGAAATAAAATAATATGAACATAATACTCAAAATATTTTGAAAGAGTGATTAGAAAATTTAAATGAATAAAAAACAAACAATAAATACAATATACTCTAAAATTTTAACAACCATGAAGTTTGTCGAACAACTTTGATGAACCACTAACATGCCTTCCCACTACTTTTCTACAAAAATTTGACAAATTCACAAACAAAATTTTTCTTATTCCTTAATTTTTAATGCAGCATTCAATCTGATGATATGTTGATTCAGTTAGAAATTAAAACTTTCATGAATCTGAAAGTAATAAAAATAATTTAAACATTCCTTCTAAATAAAATATTTATAGAAAAAATCTTTTATTCACAATTTATCATTGTGCCCATAAATTTAATATTGACATTCAATCAACAATAAGGGCATACACATATCCATACCAAGAACAAAAAAGTTTTATCTAACAGAGGTGAAAAGAATTAACCACAGATGCATGTAACAATAAACTTGTTTTAATCTTAATATGAATATAATTATGTATAAAACATGAATGTTTCAAATACCTGGGATTCTAGGTGAATGAGAATAACAATGTAAAAGTAAAGATAAAATGCAGAATGTGGCAGACAATAGATGGCTTTTTGTATTAAAAAAAGTGTAAAATGTCAAGCAAAAGTGCAGTATATAAAACAATATTATGGCTGATAATAAACTATTGCAGTCTAACACAGGTTTTGACAAAAAAGACTATTATCAATCTGAACATAGGAGAGAATAATGCTATGAAAAATATATGTGTTAAATAAAAAAATACAGATAAAGGGTTTCATCAAATTTTATTTTTTTAAAGTAAAAGTTGCTGCCGAATGGTCAAAGAATTCCATTTGAAGGGAACGACTATTATCATACACTGGATACCAGGCCATTGTGGTATACCACGAAATGAGGCATCCGATGTTCTGGTGAAAGAAGGCACTCAAATGCCCAGCCAGATAGATCTTCCTGTATCATAAACATTCACCCAGGCTATGATAAAAGCAGTCCTTACAACTGAGGCGCTAGTAAAAATTAAACAAAAGTATAAAACGAGTAATATTAAGCCAAGAAATTAATAGAGTCCATTGTTTTTCTCATTCCCCAAGATAAATTTATTAATATATCTAAAAATAAAAGAAAAGTGTGTACAATGAAAGAACCATACCTGATGGTTATTGAGGTGATTTAGATAGCTCGTCACAATAAAGCTTCAGTTTCTCACAATGCAATACTGCTTTACTTGATTCATTCTTTAAATAACTTCGATATTCTTGACCTTCAGTTTTCTTGATGATCATTTTTGGTATCCTTTCTTCAGATTGATTTTTCCGCTTCAAAATCAATCTTTTAACTTTAACAATTGATGAAGTTTGTATTTTATTATCAGCTTCAACAATTTTCCAATGATTTGATGAACAATTATCTGATGGTAACCTTAATTCAACTTTAGCAGGGCCAAGATCTAGTGAAACGTCTGGTTGAGAATTAACTTCATCGGACATAATATTGAATATTCTGTCCCATCGCAAGCTACATTTAATAACACTATCTCGAACAGTTTTTGGTTGACTTTCACTACAGGCGATATAGCCTACAGGTTTATTGAAATTCTCAGAAGATTGATTTTCTTTTTTAACTTTACCACCATATTCCTGAGAACAGTGAGCCAGTAAAAGCAGATTGTCATTAGGAATCGTCGAGTTATTCTCAAATGATTTATTGGGACTCTTAATATGAGATAGGGCATCGTCAAAGGTAGCAAAGTCAGATTCATGAACAGAACTTTCATTCATACATTCAGAACTTTCATCAGCATTTTCCATTATTTCCGGTATTATACCTGTTTGATTTTGTATGCCACACTTTTCAGAAAGAATGTCTAAGGTATTATTTTCCGCTTCAGGGATTGTTTTTGATTCCGAGGTTTTTTGTTCAAAAATGGAATTTTCAACATAATTGTTTGATATATCAAGATAACACATTGTATCTTTCTCTAATTCAGAACCAGTATCTTTGATATTTTGTGGTTTTAGTAGACTCAAGTCCATAACATCACCTTTTGTAGATGAAATAGTATTTTCAGGACTACAAGCTTTTTTTTCTGTCTCCACAGATTTCAATTCTGTTTCATTAGGAAAGATATTTATATCTTTTTTAGGCTCATCTTCTACATTAGATAAGGAACTATGTTTCTTAGAGTCACCATTAAAATCAGGACATGAATAAGGCTGCTCATCTTTATATGAATCACTATTTTTTAAAACCTTTTGATGCACAGCATTAATTTTTTCTTTTTTCATCTTAGAAAAACTAATAACAGAATTACAACAAAGGCTTGGTGGATCTTCAACAAGAAAATCTCCAGATGATGCTATACTGATATCAATATCATCAGAGCTAATTTCTTCATTAAACTGAAATGGTCTGATTTTTGTATTTGCTTGGATTGGTTTGGTGACATTAGTGGGCAGTTTAGTAGAAACATGTGATTGAGAACTAATAGTTGGCTTGATAGGCTCATGAGATTGCAATACACGACCATTACCATTATGTGGAGTAGAACTTTGATTGTTAGAAGAAAGATTAGGCAAAATATTAAAGGCACCTTCATAAGCGATCGAGGTTACATTATTATTGACCTTAACACTATTATCATTGACACTAGTAGCATTATTATTATTGTTGTTATTATCATTATTATTTGATAACAAATGTTCATAGAGATTTTGAGGTGACACTTTATTAACTGACTTAGTATTATTTGAAACTTTGGTATTATCCTTAACTTTCAAGTTTGATGAGAACATGTCCCATGAATCTTTTAATGGAGTGAAATCACTAAGCATTAAATTTTCAGAAAATTCATTGTTTTCATTTCCAAAATAACATGGCTCATCAACAGTGTTCATTTTAGGTAAGTTATCATTAAACATTGGATGAATAACTGGAGGCTTTTGAATTTCTTCTTGGCGTGGATTAATGTCGCAGAATAGCTCACCAGATTCTAAAGAAGAAGTCAAATTATACTGAGATCTTTCAGATGAATCTACAAGTAGGTCTTTCTGCCGTGGCTGGTTAATAGAGCTTCTTAAATGACTATTGTTAATATCACAGTGATTTAATGGTTGACTATATGACATGTTATGTTCACAAGGTAGTAGTTTACTCGCTGGAAATTTCATAGTATTTGGATAAAAATTCTTTTGGTAACTAGGATGATTATTTTCGTAGTTAAGATTATTTCGATGAAGAACATTGTTATTCAGTTCTTCTGATATAACAGGTCTATTTAAGTGCATTGAATCATCTTTTAAATAATATGGTTGTACAATATAACCAGTAGCATTTAATGCTGATCCATTCAAAAAATTATCATTATAATTTTTTCTAATACTTTTATCGTTACTATTTCGTTTACTACAATCTAAGGGTATCGAATCATTTCCTTGATAAACCTGAGGTGGATCATTATCTGTAGAAACATCAACAAAATCATCATCTTTATCTTGCCAAGTCGCCAGAAAATGACGAACATCTAGTTCAGGTGGATTTCTTTGAAAATGACTAGTATTGTTCCATGTTGTTTGGTAACATGTGCCTTGATCTTTGGTCAAAGGATAGTTTGAGCAAGCAGGATAGCTCTGAAGATTTTCAGCAACTTTATATGGACTATTAATGTTTTCCTGACATAAAGGTCTATACAAATATTGCTTAGGAGGGTAAACTGGATTTGCTTCCAAATACGAACGAACTGGGTGAGTTTCTTGATGGTAATAGGATGTAAATGAAGAATAAGGAACTTGATATGGCCTACGGGGTTCAGGACACCTAATGGAGAGATAATTTTCATTAGAATCAATATTCACTTGAGGTCCATTTGAGTAGGGGATTTTAGAAAAATTAAGCATATGCGGAGGATAATAATTCCATTGGGGGCCATAAGGCCAGGGATGCTTTTCTGGTTTAGCCATCTTCTTTGAAAACCCTAAAAAAAAACAAACAACCAAATATACATTTATATGTTAGAAATAAGATGTTAAATAAAAATATTGATAAAATCAAAAGCATATCTATATACATAAATTAAACTATATCTATAGTCCATTATGAAATAACAGAAAACAAATTATATGTTCTAGATTGAGTAAGGATGACTTAAAACATAAACAGTTACTCAGAATCAGTACTATAGGTTTCTTTACTATTTAATTACTGTGACTAATAGAAGCGATTTAAGAAAAAAATTGCTGAATATTTCCAAAAATTGCATAAACAAGAAGACCCGTTCATTACTGTTTTAAACAGAAGGAAGCTATTTGCACCAGTTTAATGAAACGAAAATTAATTACATCAATGAAAATATTTTTTTATAATTCAAAAGTATTTGTATAAGATATTTCAGTTTTCATAAGTATAAAACAAGCTATTTCTAAATTATTATTTGTCTAAGTTATTTAAAAGTAATAATAGTATCAGATATTTCAGTTTCCATTAATATAAAGAACAAGCTTGTTCTTATTAGTTTCAGGATATGAATAAGATGGCTGGATAACAGTATAACCCCCCAATACAATTTATAAATATCACTCAATGTAATCAAATTGCTCCAAATGGTAGTTGAGTATTTTACTCAGCAATTTACTTCAGTAATTTTTCATATAATCAGGCCTTTTGATCTTTTTTGACAACACCTAAGGGGTATCTAGAGGTTACCATCCTGACCTTACCACAGTCTACGTGGTATCAAGATGATTATTTCATCAACATGATTAATTCATCAGATCATGACTAGATAAATATTGAATGATCCAGGTGGGAATCAAAGCTACAATATTAAATTGGCTCTCTGTGATTCTCCCTTTAAAGTGCTCAGCTCAGTCAGTTTTTCCTAAGTCTAAAATTGGAATTATAATACTCAGTTAGTACGGAGGTATCCCTATTAATGAGCCTTAATGAAAAAGTAAAATAAATGAATTTTTTTCAAACATAACTTTTTAAAATATTGCTACTTAAAAAACTACTTTTTTTGTTTGATATTTTAAGCTGTTCCAATTATACTGATGTTGGTTCCTGGTAACATCAAATTATAATTTTTTAAGATTCAATTTCTAATTCTGTTTCCGGATGCAATAATTGTGACTTCACCATAGTGTACTAGTGTTAACTTTTAACTAATGTTAATTTTCATATCTCTTTGGTTACATAGATCTCTCTGTATAACATGTTTACTATTAATACATATTTTGTCACATTCATATGTGGCATATGTTTTCTTTTTTTATTAACTAACCAGTGTTCCGTCTCATAATAGTCAGAGCCAAAACAGCAATAATTATTTGAAGGTAAATCGAATCTGAACTCCACTGGTAGAGATAACATTGCTAAAGCTACTGCCAGTTCCAAGCCAGGATAAAGCAGGAGGGCTAGCAGTGGGGTTGAAAGCCCCATATATAAATATAGCTTGCATAAATCCGTACATGATACTAGTAAACATATGATAAATTTTGCTGCCTCAAAGTCATTAGTAGTTATGAGTACCATATTCCCCGCACAAATCACAACATAAACTAACCTTGCATGATAGCATTACAGTGAACCAGATAGACAACTTATATTAAGCAGGTATTTTAACAGTTTTGACGATTCGAGGTCATACATAGGGCCTAACACAAGCTCAGATCACTACCTAATTGTACGGAAACTAGAACAAAAAATCAAATGCTAGCCGAAAAATTAAAAAAGGAATGCCAAGATATAGAATCTGGTGTACTCAAAGAAGAGGGAGCAAAAAAAATTCAAGAAGTGGTGACAATAGGTTTAAGAAGCATACAAGCAGAAGAAATGCTACATAAAATTTGGATCAGAGAAGGTGTAAAATAAAGGATATATTCAAAGTAAATGCGGAGAGAGCATGTAGAGTGGCAGATAGAGCTCCCAGAAATCCTTGGCTTGAACAAGAGTGCTCCACTGGCAATAAAGGAAAGAAATGAGAAAATACACAGATGATTAGCCAGTAACATGCGAATACATTGAGAGAATACTCTGATGCGAGAAAGCGGATAATAAAACTGATAATGGCAAAAAAAAAAAAAAAAATAATAAAACTAGAAAGATCTTCCAGATAAATACAAAGAAACAAATCCATCGATAGGCGTAAGGATATGAAGTTAAAATATTAAGATCCTACTGGATGATGTGTGGAATAGATTGAAAGCTTACTTAAGCTTTAGCTAATCGAAGAAATAGTGACCAAACTAAAAAAAAACTGGAATAACTGAGTAGAAGGTCTAGCAACAGAACTGCTCAAGAATTCCAGAAGTGATCTAAGGAAAGAACCGCAAGAGAGCTCATTGCATACATCTGGGAAGAAAAATCAGTATTACTACTGAAGAGTGGCTCATGGGCGTGGCCTGTTTTGAGAGGTTATGCGACTGTGATATTATAGAACCCCCATTGAGCCTTTTTCAGTGGAGACCGGGCCTTACTATGAAGGGCGACTTACTGAATGGCACGTGAGCCACTGTCCAGCAGTTCTATTACCAAATTATGTTTTGGCAGTGGGTTTTCAAAATTACTGAAACTGACTGCCTACCTTAGCAAAAGTAAAAAAAAAAGATAAGAAAGGAGCAGGGTAGCTCATTGGTAAGGGTCAAGGTCCCGAGTTCGATCTTGTTTGGGAGGATATCTTCAATATTCTGCCAAAGATCGTCTTATTGTTACTGTTTGCAGGAAACAGTACTGAACCCAAGAAATTTCATGGGTTGTAGTGGTACAGGGTTTTTTTATTTATTTATTTATTTTTTTTTTTAAATAATAACAAATAGATGTTTCTGAACACAGCTGGTGGTAATTGAGAAAATAATATTGTAACACTTATGTGGGTTAACTATTTTTATTCTAAGTAAATGACAATTTTCAATGCCACACAAATTATGAGAACACAAATATTTAGAACCTCCTAGGCCAGCATAGATGGTAATCGTACATAGTCACAAACATGTGCTATGACAGTTTGTTCCAACTGTTAGTTCGCTCCTAAAAAAGGTCTAGAACTATTCTAAACCAAATATTTTTATTGTTTTTGTTTAATGCTACCCTGCCCCCTCCTTAGAGACATTCCTCCTGGATGTCTTTTTTTCCACACAGGCCTACTCCCTAGCAATGGAAGGTCTCTCCTGGAATCCGCTGCGTCTGTTCTCCTTCATTGTGGTTCCCTGCATACGGTGCTAAGCGATTATAATGGATGATTATAGGCTTTCCCTTGGGATACTTGAAAACACTGTAGATCAGAACGTTGATGTGCTTCTTAATCACGTAGGGTTACTTTCAGTTCTTCTGCAACTTTGGGTTGATTCCCCGCTTTCCTCGTGGGTTGTAGAGCCAAACAAGTTCTCTTTCTTCGTTTCCACCCTGATTGGCCCTGCTTCCCTTTGGTATCCTCATCCAATCGCTGGCGAGGTGTTTCTTATTGATATCGATTCTCCACATCAAGATATCGACTCTTCTTCTCGAGGCAGTGACGGATCAACGTCTTCCAACACCCTGTTCTGCTTCTTGGATTTCCGCTCGTTCTTCTCAGTAGCCTGCCGAACCACCAACGCAATGTAAAGCTCCATGTCGAGGATTACATCTTCAATATCAGCCACTAGGACCAAGTGTGAAACACAGTTTAAGCCTAACTGTATCTTTACCTCGGTTTCGCCGAATATCTTGGCTGCTTCTCCTGTCACAGTCCTCAGTCGCCATCTGGAAGGCATTTGTCTTTTCTTGCCAGCTACACCAGGAGAGACGATAGTCTTCGTGGCTCCACTGTCAATCAGCATCGTATACCTCTTGCCATTGACGGTACCATCCATATGTCTCGGTGTCCAATGGGGGTTACTATAATTGGGGAAGGATCTTGGTGACTGTCCAGGGACGCTTTCATCCTCCAGGTATTGACGCGTCTTATCTTCCCTGTTTCAGGAGCGACCTTTCTTTTGTAGGAAGACCTTATGTATCCGAGCTCCATCACTGTACTGGTCTCCTTTTCGGGGAGTTTAGGGTCTTTAAACCTTTTAAAACCAAGTTTTCCAGGTCATAGGGTATTGCCGGCTCCCCACAGTTCCTACAGCGGAGTGGTCTCTTTCTCCACGAGTCTAAAGCCTCTACAGCATTAGAGATCACTTTCAACTCTGTGGTTCACCTTGTCGCTGTCGGTGGTACACGTGGTCCAGACACATCCATGGCTACAAGAAGCCTCGGTCGCCTCAAACTCCAATGCTGTGCAATTTAGGGCCTGTGAGCCGCACTGCTCTCTGAAATTTTAAGTCCCATAAGCCGTAGACGAACTCTTGGAGAGCTAAACACTCCAACAAACTTTCTTGGGATGTTAAATAAGCCAGTCTTACCATCCTCGCAACGTCTGCCTCAAACTCCTGGATAGTCTCTGTTGCCTTCTGTCTCTTATTCTTTAGCTGGGACTGGTACACCTGTTCGAGGTGGGCATGGCCAAATCACATCTTAAGCCAGCTAACTAACATGTTAAAATCATAGGGGTCATCAGCGTTTAGGGTCTAGAGGACATCCAGAGCGTCGCCTCGGAGGGCTACTGTTAAAGCAACTGCCTTATCTCTAGGGAACCACCCATTAGCACTAGCCGCTGCATTGAACTGTTTGAGGTAATTTGACCAGGACGACTAACCATCAAAAGTTGGTGGTTTTATTCTGGCTTGGCTCTTTATTACTGCGGGTTCTCGTCCTTCCTCTCCTATCAATGGCTGTTGTGTGAGCTGCTTTCTAACGACTGCTTGAACTTTTTCTTCCTGCCTCCTTTCTAATTTTTCAAACTCCTCTTCAAACTCGGCAGCCCTCGCTTCTTGTTGAGCCAGCCTGTCGTTCAAACCAATCACATCACACAGTCGTTTCGCTAGACAGATTGGTCAGCCTTCCATTTATCTCAGCCGATAAGCTTGACTTCAGGCTATTATCTTCTCATTGAGCTCCTTAGACTGGTTGGCCAATTTGTCATTTATTTTAGCCAACAAACTGAAATTTAGGCTGGACATCTTATCATTAGTTCAGCCAACTGGCTTGCCAATTTGTCAGTTATTTCTGCAGACTGGCTGGCCAAATTGTCATTAACCGCATTTACTTCACCAGACAAATTGGTCAATTTATCATTATCTCTGCCAACGAATTGGAATTAAGGCTATTAAACATACTGGACTGCTTATTAAACATAGCCTTTAAAGAGCTATCTTCAAACTCTACTGTTTAGGATCTACGCCTTGACTCAGGTAATACTCACGTAACCGGGTCATTAAGATTCCTTTCGTACCAGTAGTGTCTAAATCCAGCTCTGCCACTAAAAGTTCTCTCATTCGTTTGCCCGGAATTTTTTTCTTCTTTAAACCCAAAACCTGACACTTAGGTGGATTAACTATTTTTATTCAAAGAAAATAACATTTTTTTCAGGGGTCACCTGTGGTGTAGTGGTTAGCATAGAAACCTACAATACTAAAGGTCGCGAGTTCGCATCCGAGGTTTTCCTAGGATTTTTTAATGGAAGTAAAAACTCCTTGTCTATGCCGTCCCTCGGATAGGACGTAAAATCGAGGTCCCAAGCCTGTACGATGTCAGGTACTCGTTAAAGATCCCTATCCTAATTATACCTGGATAAGCAAAATTTAGGACTCCCACTGTAGCATCGTCCGATTAACCTTAATGGCATAAAGAGATGTTAAAACAAACATTTTTCAATGCCATACAAATTATGAGAACACGAATATTTAAACAGGTTACAAATATTATCACTTAGTAACACAGAAATAATCATATGACTTGAGCTTCAGAACCACAACAACCTCTAACTCTCCAGTCCATCGCTCCTTATACATAGTCGTAAGGAGAACAGTCTAGAATCTCCTGGGCCAGCGTAGATGGTATTCAAACATCGTAGTCACAAACATGTGTTATGACAGTTTCTTTCAACAAAAGGTCAAGAACTATTCTAAACCTTCTTCTTCTTTTGCTTATCCCCTTCGTGCCTTTCAGCGTTGGGGAGTGCATAGCCAGGAATTCCACTCATCTCTGTTCCTTGCCAGATTCCTGGCCTGTCGGAGATCTTTGCCCCTTCCTCTGCAAAGTCTATCAATATATTCGAGATAGGACATTCTTGGGCGTCCTCTAGGTCTTCTGCCATCCGGAACATAGTCCATCGTCTTTAGTGGGTCCCTATGTTCCTCCATCCTAACTACATGGCCGAACCATTTCAATTGGCGGGTTTGCAGAACCTCTTTCAATGGGGCGATCTCGAGTTCCTGTCGTATTCTTTCATTTCGAACATGGTCCCTTTTAGTCCTACCGGCGATTCTGCGTAAAAATTTCATTTCAGCAGCAGTGACTCTGCTCTCCTGCTTGTCTGTCAATACCCAGCTTTCTGCGCCATACAAAAGTATTGGAAGGTACACTGATTTAAATACATGGAGCTTGACGTCCTTAGTCACCTCTCGTTTTCCTACAACAGTGTTGCAGATCTGGTAGTAGACAGCATTAGCTTTACTTATTCTGTTCGATATCTCTGAGTCCACTTTCCCAGATCTTTCTATGACTGTTCCTAAGTAGTTGAAGTCCGTGACCACTTCCAGCTCTTCTCCATTGCAATGTACATGTATGTCTTCGATCCGTCTTCCAACTTGTAGCACCTTGCTTTTGCTGGTATTGATCTCCATCCCCTTTCGGCGAAGTTCTTCGTACCATTCATTCACTGCTTGCTGTAACTTTTCAACCGAATCAGTGATAAGAACAACGTCATCAGCATAGAGTAGAAGCTGTATCACTACTGGACGAAGGTTTCTTCTTCCAAGGAACGTCCTTTCAGTCCTTCTTTTACATATAGCCGCCACCTCATCAATATAGATTAGAAATAACAATGGGCTTAAACTATCTCCTTGTTTGACCCCCCTTGTTATGTTGAAGTGACCAGATTCCACCCCGTTCAACCGAACAACTCCCTTTGGGTGTTGGTAAGTGGATTTAATAGCTTCCACTAGTTTCTTTGGGACGTTCTTTGCTCTAAGAGCCTCCCATATTTCATGTCTGGGAACCGTGTCGAATGCTGCTTTAAGGTCTAGGAAAGCGAGGTATAAACTTTTATCTCGGTCCCACGATTTCTGGATAACATTTCTTAGGGAAAATATGTGGTCCTGGGTGCCCCCCTGGTCTAAACCCAGCTTGCTCTTCCCCAATAAGGTGTTCAACTAGGGGCCTTAGTCTTCCTTCCAGGACAGTTGTATATAGTTTGTAAACAATAGGTGAAAGGCACATGGGTCGATAGTTGGAACATTCTGCCTGGGATCCTTTCTTGTGGATTGGGATAATGACATTATATTCCCACTCAGTTGGGATCCTCTTTTCGTCCCAGGCTCTTTGAAAGAGAACCTGTAATGCCTTCTCTAGCTCGGGGCCACCATACTTCACAAACTCTGCCATTATATTATCTCGACCTGGCGCTTTTCCATTCTTCATTTTCAAGATGGCTCTATATATTTCGTCTTCTTCAATCACCTCATCAAACTCATCCTCATTCCACTGTCCTTCGGAGTTCACTGGATAATTATAATCCCTGCCGAATTGTTTGTTATAATACAGCCGCCAAACTTCTAGAATGGCTTTGTCTTCTGTGACGACCTTCCCTCGCTCATTTTTCACATTTCTCATAGGTTTGCTTTTGTATCCTCTTAAAGCCTTAATTTTCCTCCAAAATTTTTTAATGTTCTCTGCATGGTCTTGTTTCAGTTTCTCTCCGAATTCGATCCATGATTTTTTCTTCGCTCTTTTGACAGCTTCCTTTGCCCTATTTCGTGCCATCACATACATCCGCCATTTATCTGGTGATTTGTCTTGATAGTAGTTCTTCCACGCAATTTTCTTTTCCTTGATCTGAGCCCTCAGCTCTTCATTCCACCATGAAGTTCGTTTGTCTTTAGTGGATATCCTCTTCACACCACAAACTTGAGAAGCTGAGTCCAGGATACTATCTTTTATAAACAACCATAGATCATTTAGGTTTTTGTCTGCATCGAGTTCTTGGAGCCTTTCCTTCAGGACTTGTTCATATTCTGCTCTCTTCTGGGGGTCCTCTAACTTCTTAACCTCTATCCTGTTGTACGCTTTTGCTTTAACCTAGCGTTCCTTTAGCACCCGGGTGTCAGCCACTAGTAGCATGTGGTCGCTACCTATCTCCGCACCTCGAATTACCTTCACATCTGTGAAATGCCTCCTGATGTCACGGCTATAAATAAAATAGTCTATGACGCTATTGGCGTTTCTCTCAGTGGCTGAGAAAGTAATTTTATGGACCCGTTTGTGCGGGTAAAAGGAGTTTCCCAGAAGCAGATCGTTCTCAATGCAGAACTCGATAAGGCGCTCTCCACTTTCATTTTTAATGCGCTCTCCACCATGAGGACCCATTGCACCACATGCTCTCAAGCGGTCACTGCCTGTTCTCGCATTGAGGTCTCCCATTATTAAAATACTCCTGTGGCTGTTCCTTGCTTTAACTACAGTTCGCTCCAGGTCACTGTAGAAGTGTTCTTTCTCAAGGACGTCAGAGTCGTTTGTTGGCGCATACACTTGTATTAGAGCCCAGTCTCCTATTCGCAAATTTAAGCTTGCCATGATTATGCGAGGGCTTATTGGTTCCCATTCTACCACTTTCTTAAATAGTTCATCCTTCATGATGATGCCAACACCTTCCACTGCTCTGCGCTCAGGGAGGACTCCTGAATAAATAAGCGTGTGCCCTCTATCCATCTTAACTTCACCAGAGCCTTTCTTTTTCATTTCACTTAACCCAAGAATATCTAGCCTGTATGTCATCATTTCATTGATTATTTCAACTTCTTTGCCGGTGAGTGATCTCACGTTCCAGGTTCCAATTCGTATATCCTTATCCATGCCAGGTCGTTTCCTTCTAGACTGTCCAAATCTGAGGCTATTCACTAAGTTACTTTGAATCAGGTGTAGTTACTCCTAGGCGGGTGATTGGCCCAGCCTAAAAGGCCCCGTTACCTCGGGACAACAGGTTCCTAGCTTCAATCAGGAGCCTAGATCTTCAATCAGGGTCCCTAGATAGGTTGCCTTTGCTACGGCTAAGGAGCCCCATCTGCCCTCGCAGTTCACCAGCCTTTCTGCTGGTCTCCAGCTCCGCCTGGTGATGTCTAGTCATGGATCCAACCGACTCCTACCGACTTCGGCTCCATGCCAGTACTGGTGCTACTGCTGCCTCACACCAGGGATTTTTATTGACCTCCCAGTCTAACTATTCTAAACCATATGTTTTTATTGTTTTTGTTTAGCGTTACAATATAACTTGAAACTCATCTGTTAGTAAAGTAAAGTAAAGTAATTTTGTCTTCTATTTCAAGTACTAAGTCAAAAATAATAAACATTACAACAATTATTCGAGGAACAGTGAAGGAAGATATGTTTTTCCTTTTTACCTGGATTTCCACCTTCATCTACCAAAACTATCACTACGAATCTGTATTGCGTGCATTTATAATATATGGAAAAATTTAACAATGGGGTGCGGGTAAACCGCAAAGCAAATAATTAGGAGTTGCTATAAATACAATGTACCTATTCATAAATATAAATTAAACAGAGTTTAAGTTAATTTAGAATTTAAACTGAGCATATATATGTATATTGTTTCAACATATTGGCCACAACACCCAGTGATTGGAAAGAAGCGATCATAATTATTGGTCCAAATTGTAAAAGAAAGCGTGACCTAAAGCTATACCTCTATATAACGTTACTAAGCAGGGCATACTAAGTTTAAACCATAGCTTTATACAATTGACACTGCTGTATTTTGAGAGAAGGCTTGGGGATTATTAGGGAGGTTTCAGGTGCCATTGGTCAACAACAGGTCAGAAAAAAAAAACCCTGAAAAAAATCTGGAAAATATTAATGAATATGGCAGGAGTGTCTCAATGCTGTTTATTGACTTCAAATCAGCATATGATAAAATCATTAGATAAGACCTCTACAGTATCATGCAGAAAATGGAGATCCCTCTGAAACTAATACTTGTCAAATTCAAAACAGCCTATGACTACGTGGACAGAAATTGTCTTCGAAAAGTTATGGCTGAAATGAAAGTCCCCTGGAAATTAGTGGGATTGACAAAGGTACAAATGGCCCTAAATGTCAATTCCTGATATAATGAGAAGTATCTGAAGTCTCTGACATTCAGGCTGAGGCGAGAGATGGACTAACACTAATGAAGTTCAACTTTACACTAGAGATAAGATCAACATTACATGAAATGTAGGGAAGTACAATTAGCCAGGCAAATAAATCAAAAGAATAGCAAATGTGGGAAATAATTTATAAAGCTTTGAGACTTTGGGGAAATAATCATAAGGGGTGTAGTAGTGTGAACTAGAAAAGCTACCACCCCTGGGAGACCTCACAGTTTCCAGCCCCCCCCCCCCCATATTCCCATTTTTCTTTTCACTTTTCAGACAAAAAGTTTATATTTTGAAGGTCTTTTATATAAAATATAGTCCTAGTAAAATAAGTAAGTCCAAAATCAGACCGAACTCGCACATTAATGCATATTTAATTTCCTTCCAACTCTTTATCTCGAGCACAGTTTGTCTAACTTAAATCATGCATATGATCATTACTCAGCAGAATTTTACCAGGAATATTTTTTCAAAAAACATATGCAGTGAAAATATGAACTATTTTGTCTAAAAAGAGAAAAGACATAAAAAAAAAAAAAAAAAAAAAAAAAAAAAACGGGAATATGTGGGGGGTGGGGTGGGATGGAAATGGTGGATGCTCTCCCCTAGGGGTGGACACTTTTCTGATTTTTACTACTACAACCCTTATTTTCCCAAATTTTCAAAACTTTATAAATTATTTCTCTCATTTGCTGTTTTTTTTTTTTAATAATTTGCCTTGACCATAGGTGAACTGCATCACATTCTTCTTAGATAAAAACGGCCTTGATTAGCCTTATTAGATCCCATTCGCTCTAAAGGGATAAACAAACCACCAAAGGGGTCCTTTTCAGTTGACATCTAGGCCAAACTAATCAGCTCCACATTTGCCACACCCAAAGGTAACATAGTAGAAGTAGTACCTGTTTTTTTAATTAATAGTAAAATTAACAATAATTTATACATAAAATAAACGATTAAGTTATTACCAGTTGGCCAATCTGATGATTCCTCTTTTCATTACTATTTAATATAAAAGTAAACAATTGAAATTTTGTTCTTTTACATATTTTAATTTAACTTCTCAACAATTTGTTGTTTAAGCAACATCCTTCCGAATGATTCTTCCACCATAACTGAAATGAAAATAAGTTGTATTTTTGTTAATTAAAATTATTATTAATAACGAATAAAAAGATAAATATTGAATAAAATACTTAGAGAAAACTATTAATATTCTTTTAATTAATCTAATCTTAATTTGTGGCGGACCACCATTTTTAAATTATTTTTAAATAATTTATTTTTTGAAGAGAAAAGATTTGGCTCCGCCGGGAGTCGAACCCGGGTCTCCTGCGTTACATGCGAGGATGCCAACCGCTACACCGCCAACGCGCACATACAGTGAAGAGGAAGGATTTGCTCTGCCTTGAGCCGAGCTCTGTGGTGTAGCGGTTGGCATCCTCGCATGTAACGCAGGAGACCCGGGTTCGACTCCCGGCGGAGCCAAATCTTTTCTCTTCAAAAAATAAATTATTTAAAAATAATTTAAAAATGGTGGTCCGCCACAAATTAAGATTAGATTAATTAAAATAATTTAAAAAATTGACTTAAGTCAATAAAATACCATAAATTGGACAAAATTTGTCCACCTCCCGCTACTACTCGCAAAACTTGTGAGATAGGGGTGAGTAGGTATCAGTGAAGAGGAAGAATTTGCTCTGCCTTGAGCCTAGCTCTGTGGTGTAGCGGTTGGCATCCTCGCATGTAACGCAGGAGACCCGGGTTCGACTCCCGGCGGAGCCAAATCTTTTCTCTTCAAAAAATAAATTATTTAAAAATAATTTAAAAATGGTGGTCCGCCACAAATTAAGATTAGATTAATTAAAATAATTTAAAAAATTGACTTAAGTCAATAAAATACCATAAATTGGACAAAATTTGTCCACCTCCCGCTACTACTCGCAAAACTTGTGAGATAGGGGTGAGTAGGTATCAGTGAAGAGGAAGGATTTGCTCTGCCTTGAGCCGAGCTCTGTGGTGTAGCGGTTGGCATCCTCGCATGTAACGCAGGAGACCCGGGTTCGACTCCCGGCGGAGCCAAATCTTTTCTCTTCAAAAAATAAATTATTTAAATATTAATATTCTTCATAAATCATTTGGTAAAAGGTAAAAAAATATCAAATATAAAAACGTTTTGGACTTGATTACTTCGAACTCTACCAAAAACTACTAGAAAAAAATTCAAAGGCAAAATGCAAGCGAAAAATTTGAGGATTTTGTTTTCCCACTTGCCCTTTTTATATTTCTTTTGGGGGGGGGGGGGTGTAAAAAACAAATGAGTTTGTTTGTCACATGACCAGGATTAGGGTAAAATGTGTTCCTCATCCAAGTTATGAAGAAATCTGAGTGTTTCAGCACCCATAAACAGCTTAGGCAAGGAACTTAGACATGAAGGGAGTGTAAGTGTAAGTTAAGTAAGGAGATCTCTATTGTAAGTCGGAATTTCCATTTTAGTAAGACCCCAAAGATTGTTGGCTATGCCGATAATTTTGATACTTTAAAGAAACATTGATGTCATGCAAGATTATTCTTGGAGCTCCAATGGGCTGGGAAAAAATGGAGCTAGCTATTTATGTGGCAAAAAAGCACATTAGCTATGGAGATGCTACTTTAGACTATTTGGGAGTTTCAAGAGCAGGAAAATATCTCAAGCAATTTATATAAGACACATTTAAACATCACAACTTATGCTGCAGAATACAGGACTACAACCAGGAAATAGGAACAGAATTGATAGGAATTATATCTAATGGGCAGTTGGTGTAAGTGGAATGAGATGTAATCAGAAGCAGAAAAATACTGCATTAAAGGAAAAATGTGGGGATGCTTATCTTGTAACCTTTAATAAAATAAGCCATTTCAGATAGGCAGAACAAGTAACAAGAAATATTTGCCAATTTAGCTGCAGATACCGAATCTGAAAATCTGAAATAGAAATATGATAACTGGGGAGTAAAAGTTAAGTTATAAAGTTACAAGAGGTCTAATATCGATTTATTTATATAATGTTTGGTACTTGCTAGATATTTTGACCTATTATGGTGGACATTGAAAGAATGCTTCTGGATTCTTATGGAATGTTTTGTTCTTAAAAAAGAAAGAAGTTACAATCTATCAGACAAGTGTTTCTATATAATTTGTTCAATCTTAAACTATTATTTCACTAATTTGGTCCCCTTCTTGGTATCCTATTATTTCATAGTTCAAAATAAGCTAATATTAAAAAGTAACATCGCAGAATAAAATAATCAATGCAATGAATTCATAGATAAAATATCAGATTAACTATTGCTGTATAATGAACTACCGAGAGAAGTTGATAAAAGAGGTAAGGTAAGAAAAACACAAATAAACAGCCTAATAATAAGCTACCTGAAAAAAAATTAAACTTATTTGTTTTTTATTCATTTCATAATGCACTCTAACCAATTTCTTCAAGCATGATATCTCCTTTACTAAAATAACTGATAGTTTGATTATACTTTTATCAAAACGTGAAAGTATTTGATCAATCACAAAAAATATTTTATGATAATAAAATTAATCCTATCCGATAACATGAATATTTTCAGGGTAATTATCATCAAATAGTGTAAGTGAGACCTTCCTACCAAGAAGATTGTGTTTATATGATCTCACAATATAATCTTTTTAGGTAACACTCTGTTCTGTGCTTCTAGGTGTCTGAACAACACAAGCCATTATAATTATCATTAACTGATTTAAGAATAAATATGATTCATGGGATCAGGGGAAGATTTGTACCATATTACCACCAGATATCTAAGTAAAAATTAATTTTAAACAACAAATTAGCAATCGAATAAAATATATGTAAATATGCCAGTCTATTCACTATAAGAATGGTAATCTTATGATTTTTATTATCTTATGATAAAACTCTAGAAACACTTTGTTGCAAATTCAAGTTTATTTTAACGTTGTAAGATACAAGAATTCAATTTAAATGAATTCATAAGGATTAATTACTTTTTCTTTTATACCAAGAAGGTAGTAGATGAAATCTATAATTCAGATATAAACTACTTGGTAATACTAAATAATGCTATATTAACTAACTATTGTCCCTTTTAAAGTCTCATATACTTTGCTACGAATATATATTAATTTAACTGTATATCAAAATTTGAGTTGCATCGGTACATCCTCTTCCACTACTAAAATCGCACATAATTTAAGAGTACACCAACCTTTCATAATAACCTGAACAGATTTTATAAGATATAAAATCTTGAAAAAGTTATAATTTGGATCTTCTACAGCATTACTAGAGTTATAACTAAGTTGAATTTCTAGTAGCACAAGAAAAGAATTTAATGTAAAAAGAATAATCTTATAACAATTTAAATTATATAGACTATATTTGAATTAAAGTAGTTTCAAATATAAAACTTTCAATTTGCATAAATCAAAGAGGAACCACTAACTCCTAGCATTCATATTACCCAACGTTTACAGTATACGTATTGCCTAATAAATGTGTTAAAGAAACAATCTGATGCCAAAAAAGTAATGGTTGATTGTGCAATCAGAAAGAAAAACACTAATATGTAGCTATTACATACATATTATAATTGTGATTGATGCTTAGACCCGTTTTTCAACTCTTCATGAGAGCTTAATGGAAAGATGTTCTTGTATGAATGCCAATAAAAAAAAAATTAAAAACCACCTTTAAAAAAACATTGTGAACATTTTTCAAGAGATTATTTGATGTAAAATATACTTTAAGAGGAAAGTTAAAAGTCTGAACATTCTTTTTGCTATAAAACTGGCTGAAAAATATTTTCTGATAGATTTCAAATCTCAATAAGTTGACAGGTAATCGTTAAATAGTAGAAACTAGAAAATATAACTCAGAGATAAGTTATCAGGTTAAAAATATAAAACCTTCAGTACCACATCATAGATACACTAAGTCTACTAATTTAATAAAACTTAAACAAAGATAAGTAAAATGAGATAAAGTACATTGTTGAATAGGTATATTTACTAAAAATAAAATAAATTTACTGCTGTGAAATTAAAAAAGGACTTACCAGTGGTTCATATTTAAATTTAATACACCCATGAGCATCCTACATAGTCAAGTTAAATAAAAAGGGGATATAGGAAAAAAAATAAACAAACGAAAAGGAAACAACTCGCTCCCTACTCCATGTCAACTCGTGTTCTCTGAAACTAAATTAAAGGCAAATCAAAACATCAATTCAGCTACTATCTAAATTATTCAACTACACCTCTCATGTACCTCTTTGTCACTCGCAGATGTTTCAATAGCAAAGTAAACGTCACTTATGAGTATAACGTGTTTTACATATAATGTGTTTTATTTTCTATCTATTTTAACTGCTATTTACAGGTTATTCATATATTCTACTCTATAAAATATTAGGGTATTAGATATAATAAATAATTCTATATAAAAAAAATTCAAAGTTTCCAATATTTTTAATTCATAACAACCATTCCTGAGTTTTATACATTCCATTTATGCCGGTCAAATGTTTACCCCTTTTTAACGTCAAGTGCCAAGTTTTCTTATAAGCTCACAGCCACTTACAATCCATGATTGCAAGTAAAGATGAAATAAATAAAAATTAATTGCTTTTTGGACTGACAAATAGAAATTTCGTTGAGAAATATTTTTTATTTAATTAGCCTTCGTTTCTTTGACGAGCCTCGCGCGGATCTCATTATCGCTTATGAGGAGTGTCCTACGTGTGGCGGATTTAGGGATGGTCGGTTCCTACCGGCTAAGTCCAATGAATGAATGAAGTTGCTATGATCGAACCAGCTTCTTTATTTTCGTCCCTTACAGATGCTTGGAAACCGAACGCAACCAAATCCAGGCAGCATTCGTTCTACCAAGATGATCTAAATTTTATAGAAAAGGAAACACAGAATGATAGGAGAAGGGATAATTGAAGCAAGTTAATCGCCTTGTATGGCTTTGGTGGATCATGAATGGACAAGCTATGGTGTCATCTAGTGTAAACCATAAGAAGAAAATGGTTATGGCCTACACTTAGACAATTACCCGTTTTACCCTTTTAGATGCCTATCCTCTTCCAAGAATTGAAACAATCATAAACATAGTTTCATAGTACTCCGTTTTTAGCACTAGTGACCTACGCAGCGCCTTTCATCAGGTTCCTATCAGGGTTGAAGAAAGACCCTTTACAGCGTTCGAAGCAAACCGGCAATTATACCAGTTTACTAGAATACCATTTGGTGTTACCAACGGAGTTGCTGGGTTTCAAAGAGTAATTGATGGAATCATCCACAAAGAGGATCTGAATGGAACATTTGCTTATCTGGACGATGTTACGATATGTGGAATGAACCATGAAGAACATGACAAACATGTTTACAATCATTATCATGAATAATATTTATACCCAGATACTTTAGGTTTTTTTATTCTAATCTTTCATTTTGAATTCAGATTTAAAATGTCGGTACTAGTACTGAAGTGCGGCTTATGCACCGTTCAGCAAGGCACCCTTCAAAGTAAGGTCCGATCTCCACTGAAAAGGACCCTTTTGAGGGTTTATTTATCTCTGAAGAGCGAGCGCAGCAAGCGGGAGTCGAAAGCTACACTCTACAAAAGCCAATAAAGGCACTTTTTAAATGAAAAAAAGGCGATTGGAGTTCGATAACATCACGGTCACATAACCTTTCAAAACAGGCCACGCCCAGCAGCCGCTCTTCAGTACCTTTACCAAAATTCGGTACTAGTACCGTAGTGCGGCTTACGCATCGTTCACTAAGGTGCCCTTCAAAGTAAGGCCCGATCTCCACTGAAAAGGGCCCTTTTGAGGGTTTATTTACCTCTGAAGAGCGAGCGGGAGTCTTAACATACATTTACAGGGACTCTTTACATGTCTTTACATACGGGAGTTTAACATAGTTTATCTTTAAATGTCCTCTCCCAAAATCAATAGATCATCTACGTATAAAAATATTTAAATACCATTCTTATAATATAAACAATAATCACTTTCTGCTCTTTGAAAGCTTCTACCTTTCATAAAATCATAAAATTAAGTACCAAGTTTTAGATGATTCGTTAAGATCATAAAGTGGTTTTATAATTTTAAGGCACAATTTTTAAACCCCGGTGGGGGTTTTAAGAACACAATATCCTCAATTTCACCATGAAGGAAAGCCCCTTTAACGTCCATTTGATGAAGTAAATTAAATAGTTCCTTTGTAACAGCAAATGATAGAAGAATACGGAGAGTTTGTAGCTTCAAAACAGGAGAATATATATTTGAAAAGCTACCTTCTTGTTTAAATCCTTTAACAACCAGTCTTGCTTTATATAAATCTTCTGCTCTCTTTATAAAAATCCACCTACAATCAATTAACTTTACATTTTCTGGTTTTACAAGAACTTCGCAAGTCTTGTTATCCTCTAAAGATTTAATTTCCACACTATCATCTTCATACCACTGATTTTTATTAACATTAGATTCTACATCACTATAATTTTGTGGGACATTATTATTGGAGCACGATAAGAAAGATGCCATCAATATTTCATCTAAATCTGAGTCTTCAGTAACGTAATCTTGTAAATATTTGGGTTTAGCTTTTTTTCCTTCCTTCCTTTGAATTCCCTTTACTATGTGTTTCCCTTCTTTCTGGAGTAGATTCAAAATTATTATCAGAAAGTAAAGGTGTGTTTCCATGGTCAGTAATGTTATCCTTTTCTTTCTGATCCGAGACTGTTTCTGTAAAGATATCAACTACCCTGACTGCAAGTTGTGAATCCTTCCTCTCTAAACAATTCATTTCTTTCTATAATTATTCTCCTTCCATCACTATCCCATAACCTATATCCTCCTGAAGCACACCCGAGCATTTTTAAATTCATTCCACGAGGGTCTAACTTCATTTGTAGTTTAGGGGTAATGGCATTTGCAGATGACCCAAATATTCTAAAATTAGAAATGTTTGCGCGTCTTCCCTACTACATTTCGAATGGGTTGACATTAAGGGATGCCGCGGGACTTCGATTGGTCACATAAACAGCATAACGAAGGGATTCACCACAGAGCTCTTTTGGAAGTTTTGGACCTAACAACAAGGTTCTGACTTTCTCTGTGAGATTATGGTTCATTCTTTCCGGGAAAACTCCACTCACCTCTGTATTATATGCAGCTGTATATTGTAATACAATGCCCTTATCATCACAAAACGTGCTGAAATTCCTAGATATATATTCACCTCCGTTGTCCAGCATTAACTTTAATATCCCATGACCGAAATGATTACAGGCATAATTATGATAGCATTAAAAATGGCCTTCGAAAACCTTCGACTTATTCCTTAATAAATATATCGCCGTAAAGTATATATATTTAATACCTTCTGTACCTTCTGGAATATCAGTAAAGTAAGACTTCCCTGTTATGCGGTTTCCCTCCCTTGGTATCACCTCGTCCTCTGTGGGCCGATCCTCGTCTCCATCCGCAACTTTTGTACCAAGTTCGCACCTTTTGACTGCTTCTACGTTGGAATTTTTTGTGAATTGTACGTCCACATCCGAAACATAGAAATGTTGAGGAATCGACATATTTAACAAGTCTTACTATAATTTAATAAGTCCTTTTTTACTTTTCTCCTCGTCACCAAGTAATCTGTTCTCGACAAAGTCCAGTTCAACTCTTCAAATGACTACAATGCCGTAATAATATTTTCAAATGATTTTGGCATAGACAGCAGTATGTAATTAATTATCTCTTCCGCAGACAACTCGCTGCCTGCATCCTTAAGTTGTGAAAAGAGTTTCTCCATAATTATAAAATGATCCAATAAAGAATTATGCTCAGCATATTTAATTTCACATAATTCCTTTCTCAAAAATAATATTGATTTAGAACTTTTTTTTTTGAAGTTATCCTCCAGGCTTTTCATCATTTTACAAGCGGATTGGTGCTTTAAATAGTCAAGGTGACCGTCGGTGGTTGCCGCGATAATAATTGCCTGAGCCTTGGCCTCCAGCTGTTTCTTTTCTAAAAATTTGTAGAGTCCATCATCCTCGATTGACTCCATAACTTCCTTATCCCGCAGGATACTCTTGAGGCAAAACTCCCAGGCAAAAAATTATCCCAAGCAAAAGATACAATCGGATATTTGTTTCTTGACATTTCACAATAACTCTTCTTTTATCAATATATCTATTACGCCGCTGGGCCCATAACCCTGTTAAGGATGATTAGGAAAAAATTGACAAATATACAATATTTTTATTGGAAAACATAACAAGTGGTACTTTAGATTACATCTATACAAAGCCTACAATAACCTACCAGTCACAACCGTTAAGTCATACAGAGTTGCAACCAATACCTTTTGCACACTAAAAATATAATTTTATATGAATCATTGTAATTATATTGTTAAGGGAAGGTAAATACACGCTATTTGGTATAGAGGTAGCGGAAACTATTAGCTCGTTAAGGGAAGATTAGTAAACTGTTTGGTAGGGAGGGAGCGGAAACTATTGTTTAGGCATAGGGTTTCTATTTAAAAATAGGTTACTTTGAGGAAGAGAAAATTTTTCGGAAATAGGATCTCGGTAGCCATTTCCAGGGGCGTTGTGTTAAAATCGCGTGTATTAACATACATTCTCCGACCGAAGACATCGATGACGGAGTTCAATCCGAATTTCACGACGAACTATAAATTGATTGACAGTGATGAAACTTTACTTTTTCTAAAAACTTGACTATCAAAAGTTTTTTAATTTAAACATAAAGATATTCACAAATACACTTGGATATCACCGGATTCGAATACCCGAAATCAAATCGATCATGTTTTGGTACAGCAATAGTGGCAAAATAGTATAATTAATGTTAGGTTTTATCGCGGGGCAGAATGTGTATCGGATCAGTAACTGGTAATCACTAAAGTTCGGCAAAACTTACTATAAATAAAAGGCAGGCAACTGGCTGTCGTACTGAATATTTTAATCTAAAAAACTCAAAATCCCATGGATCAGGAAACAATGCAAGCGTTTTCCTATCAATTTGTCTAAGTCCATTTTTGAGGTCGATAAGATAAAATATTTCCCATTTCGCCTTCAGACTCAAGACTCATGGAAGGAAATAAACTCAGAATGATCCTAGATTTCAAACTCCCAGAATCGGTTATGTATTTGCGTAATATTTTTCTTCTTCTTCCATGGCTCTATAACTCACGAAGGGTCATTTCCCACCTATGACGATCACCCTGATGGAATGCACAACATCACAGCCATTGTACAGCTTTGAGATCTCGGCATTAGTCCTGTTCCGCCAGGATAATTCTTGGACATCGAAAATCGCTCCGAAAATTCTTTTTATTAAAATCGGGGGAGTCGATTTTCTTGGACCTGATTTTTTTAGTGAATTTTTAAGTTTGGACTTGAAGTTTTAGCAGGCGCTATTTGGTTGTACGAGACAATGCAATGCTCTACATCTGTCGAACAAGCCCAAAATTACATTTATTAGTCGCAAAGATTCTTCTAAGGATTTCCTCACCTGTCGATATCCTGAGCTAGTAAGGAACCAATGTTAACAAATTCCTTTTAGTTCTGCATTTTTCACCAGACTTTAATCCTTTGCATTGATACCCATTTGACATTCCTCATCAAACTACATATGCCTGGTCGGGGGGGGGGGGGGGGGGGGGAGGTCATAGTCATAGCTGGTAATTTCAATTGCTATGCGAGTGATCTGATGAAATTTCTTGTCTGTAACCGTAGCATATCGAGTCCAAACATCAGGATCAAATCCCTCAAGATTGAGTTTTGGTCGTCGTGGGATCTTCAAAGATCGAATCGTTGATAACTTAGATTTTATTTTTGCAACCAGAAGATGATGGTTGAATTAAAAATTCACACCTCTGAAGATTCTCACATCTGAAAGGCGGGGTGCGTTCCTTGCTTGAGCTGATGATTTGGTTATTAGACATTCTATAGTTAGAACTCCAACGTGATGGGGAAACTTCGTGCTGCTAACGGTCTATTCTCTAGACACTGCCAGGCTAATAAGCTTACACCGATTATCATTATTGATAATCTTCTTAGAGGATTCGTTTTCAATTTGTGCATTGAAATCTCCAAATGCAATTTTTATATCAGTGTGCGGACATCGGGCAAGGCATTGTTCTATGGTTTTTTAAAATGAATCCTTTTCTTCTTACAGCGGATTTTGTGTCGGTTTTCGGGAGCATAAAGTTTTACTGACCTTACCTCAAGTATTGTCCTAAATGTCACCACGGATACTTTAGATACAGCGATTGGTAGTGTGGTGAGACATTTAAGAGCAGAATGTATTGCATTTTATTCCAAGAAGTTGACTGACACATAGAAATCATGTAGTTCATATGATAGGTAACTACCTCCGAATAAAACAATGAAAGCATTTGCGGCGGTTCAAGATTTCTTTATACCAACATACAAAAAACCAAAGTGTACAAAAAAAAACCCTGATTTTGAGCAGAGAAATAAAGGAGCATCACTCCGTCAATAAAGAAAATTACGTATAAGTAAATTTCTCTTAAAATTTGCCTAAAATGTGGTAGCAGATAACGTTATGCAGCGGCGTAAAAAGCGGGTATTTAGTTTATGCTATTAAAGTTCCTTGTTATTAAATCATATTGATTAAATCTAAACGTGCTTAATCTGTGGAAATAAATTTGATTTGAGTATATATTCCTTTTTTAATAAAAATTCTTGAAATAATGCTCAAATAAAATATACGTTTCAAGAAGCTAACTTAAGAATTTCACACTTAAGTTTAAAACAAAAATTTAACAATTAAGTTTAGATGTGTAACACGAAGACCTGAAAGGCACGTCGTTTGATAAAAGTATTCAATGTAGTTAGTCCAATTTTTATGATACGGTCGGATGTTTTGGAGAATCTCTTTTCCTATGAACGAGTTTTGTAGCAGTTCAGTAAAACCTTCGACTCGAAGATACCACTTTGACTTGGAGCAAAAATATCGACTTTGGGTGGAACACGATCGGATACGGACGGATGTTCGAAGCTGGAGGCTGGTCGGTTCGAACGTCTACATGATGGTTCAAACTATCCAGCTATTTTATTTATTTTTTTGTTATTTCCCGTGTATTTCGTTATAGGTCACGTATTCTTTTTAAATAAATGAACAGTTCACTTTTTCAGGCTCAATTCTTTTTATTTAAGAAAATGATAATACATTATCAATTTATAAAATAATATTACATAAGAGAAGGATATAATTTCAAACAAAAGAATATACTCGGAGTATTAGTCTCGCAACATTTTATATCTTTCTTACATCAGAATAGCCATTTTATATTAATTGAATATAAAATATCATGACTAAGGTTATATAAAACCTCAAATGATCATTGTAATCAATAGCAGAATAAAGAGTACACTGAAATACAATAGGTCTGGATATTTTTTTTTTCTATTTCTTCCAATTATTTTGAAGCTAGTAAAAGTAAAACTTTAAAATAAATGACTAGGAACAATCATACATAGAACACCAAGAAGGTTGCATGTATAGACCAGGAAAATGTTCATTTTACCCTGCAAAAGGCCGGGTAAAAGTTTTTTTTATTTTTTATCTTAACTTTTTTATAACAGCCAGCATGGAAAAACTGCGTTTTCTAACAAAATTTCCTTCAGGAGAAGTTTCTTTGGTCTAAACTCCTCGAAGTGTTTTGCTAATAATTTAAAAACAATCCATCGCAAACAAAATTGCATTCTGTAAAAATATGAATGACTATTAAATTGCGCGTCGGATGACATTTTCGTTTAATCCAGATTAGTCATTTCGTAAGAATCGATTATCAAAATCGGCAAGTTTTGCCACTTTGCAGAGAAAATGAATTACGCTCGTATTCCATTGCCTCCAACTAGAAAACGACTACTCTAAACGAAAAATGTTACATATGAAAGTTGTAAAGCACCGAATTCTGCTTCTAAAGTAAAAGGGCTACTAAGGTTTACCTTAGCTCAATCCTATGCAGATGTAAAAATAAAAACGCTTAGAGCTTACTTCCAGCTAAGAGGTTTTTTGTAAAATAAAATAATTTAAAAACAATCCATCGCAAACAAAATTGCATTCTGTAAAAACATGAATGACTATTAAATTGCGCGTCGGATGACATTTTCGTTTAATCCAGATTAGTCATTTCGTAAGAATCGATTATCAAAATCGGCAAGTTTTGCCACTTTGCAGAGAAAATGAATTACGCTCGTATTCCATTGCCTCCAACTAGAAAACGACTACTCTAAACGAAAAATGTTATATATGAAAGTTGTAAAGCACCGAATTCTGCTTCTAAAGTAAAAGGGCTACTAAGGTTTACCTTAGCTCAATCCTATGCAGATGTAAAAATAAAAACGCTTAGAGCTTACTTCCAGCTAAGAGGTTTTTTGTAAAATAAAATAATTTAAAAACAATCCATCCCAAAAAAAATTGCATTCTGTAAAAACATGAATGACTATTAAATTGTGCGTCGGATGACATTTTCGTTTAATCCAGATTAGTCATTTCGTAAGAATCGATTATCAAAATCGGCAAGTTTTGCCACTTTGCAGAGAAAATGAATTACGCTCGTATTCCATTGCCTCCAACTAGAAAACGACTACTCTAAACGAAAAATGTTACATATGAAAGTTGTAAAGCACCGAATTCTGCTTCTAAAGTAAAAGGGCTACTAAGGTTTACCTTAGCTCAATCCTATGCAGATGTAAAAATAAAAACGCTTAGAACTTACTTCCAGCTAAGAGGTTTTTTGTAAAATAAAATAATTTAAAAACAATCCATCGCAAACAAAATTGTATTCTGTAAAAACATGAAAGACTATTAAATTGCGCGTTGGATGACATTTTTGTTTAATCCAGATTAGTCGTTTCGTAAGAATCGATTATCAAAATCGGCAAGTTTTGCCACTTTGCAGAGAAAATGAATTACGCTCGTATTCCATTGCCTCCAACTAGAAAACGACTAATCTAAACGAAAAATGTTACATATGAAAGTTGTAAAGCACCGAATTCTGCTTCTAAAGTAAAAGGGCTACTAAGGTTTACCTTAGCTCAATCCTATGCAGATGTAAAAATAAAAACGCTTAGAGCTTACTTCCAGCTAAGAGGTTTTTTGTAAAATAAAATTAATTTTTAACAGCCAATAATCAAACTTCCATTTGTTTGCAGCATATTCAAAACAAATTGTGATAGTTACAAATCAAATTTAAAACTTTCTAAACCACATTGGGATTATTCCTAAACAAAATTTAGAGTTTTCCATTTTAAATTAAGATTCTTCGAAAAGGTTTTTTCAAGGGGGGGGGAGGCTGATAAAAGTCTTATGATAAGGGGAGGGGGTCTAGGTCTTCTGTCTAGGTAAGGCTCAATTAATGCTTCAAATAAAACTGATTGATATTTAAAATTTAAAATATTTGCTCATATCACTGGTGTTTGGTCAAAATGGGTTAAGTAATCGAATGTGAAGCTTAAACAACGGTTTACCAACCTATTGAAAATCATTATAAATTCTTCTGATTGTATTTCTTTATTCCTGAATAATAGATGAAACTATATTCTTTCAACAGAGACTGTTATTAATTAATTATGAATAACGAATAAATTATAGTCAATTATGAATTATAAGAAGACGAGACAAAAAAAATTTGTTATGACTTAAGCCGTTTTGCCCAAACATGAATGATATAATACTTAATAAATAGACTAAATTAATATGGATATATTTAATTTTTCTTTTTTCTTTCATATTTTCAAAGCAGCTGCCCCCCCCCCCTGCACCTCCCCCCTTCGGACACCTGTGTAAGGAGTTCGTTTTACGCAGAATATGGTAATAAACTTTAAATAATGCAAAATAATATCGATTTTTTTAGGCCACAGAAATTTATCCCGAAGGAATTTTGTTTAAAAAATCAGTTTTTTTCATGTTCGCCTGGTTATATACAAGAAAAAAATCTTTTACCAAAGATTGCAAGGTAACCCTTTCACGTACATTTTCCCCTGGACTAGTACGTACATCCACAAATAAAATTGAGGTCTGTGATATAACTCTTGCTGCTTCTTCTTATTAACTATAAACTAATAATAATATACTAATAATAATTAATAACATACAATACTAATAATAAATAATAAACACAACTACGCTACTAAATTAATCATATGAACGAAATTAAAGGAAGAAAATAAAATAATGAAATGAATTTTATTATAAATAAAATTGCATATTTGACACTCATATCAGTCAGCTAACATGCAGCGTAACATTGAGCATGTTTGAAAGAACTGAACAACTAACACAGTCATAAACAGAAAACTAAAATGACTGCACATGCGAGCAACAAACAAAGATTGCTTATGACCGCACTTCATTTAACAAAAAAAAAAAACTTTTAAATTCTATTAAGAGAATTAGATATTTTAAATATTACGTAATATTATTATATAGTGACGTTTTAATAAATTATATTCATAACTCAATAGGCGTGTCCTTTCACTAAAAAAAGTTCTTAGTTTACCTATACCGCTTATGAAACTATAGATTTTGACTAGTTAAACTCGGTTAAAAGTAAGATTTCATTCGAATCAGATTGTTGAGTAAAAATTCACAGTTCATTAATCACTAATGAGGTACTATTTAAATTTTACAATCTATTGAAAGTGAGCTGTTATTATATAATAAAGACACTGAAATAAAAGTTTGATTACGGTATTCAATAAAATGATTAAAAATGATAGGTTGTTAAATTTGAAACTATTCCCCGCCAAAGTTAACTGCTTATAGTAGGTGATAATGTGTATTTTGTTTCCTTTTTTTTTTTTTTTCGCCGAGTCCTCAAAATATAAACAACTTATATATCGTGGAATGTATAATCAATGAGGGATTGTATGTTAAACAGTATTTATATTAATCAATGAATATGCTAATGAGTTTGATGTAAATGAGATTATTTTTTAACAATATATTTTGCAATTTTTACCATCTGACACTAACGCTATCGCTTTCAGCGATTCAGCTAGGTATTTTTTTTTCCGTTTGCGTCCTTGTGCTTTATCAGGACGCCGTGTAGTCGTTTTGACAAGCGGTACCAGCGACTGACCTGGCTATGATTCAGCCAACTAATAATATCGCGACTCCCCCCTTGTTTCAATGTTTAAGAGATAAAAATACACTTCTATCTGTAAAGTCCAGTAGTGGCAGACATGTCGAGGCGATTACAGGACAAGGAGAAGGCTGAGATGATTAAGACTGTCATGCTCCAGACACGCGCGGAGCCCTACGACATCAGCTCAGAGTATGATTGTTTCTCCAGATCTACTGTTGATTGCGACCAAGTATATGAAAACCTTTTCATTGGAGATAGGTATAATTTTGATATAGATTAATATTTTCATATATTAAGGGCTATAGATATTTTAATGTGATTTGATATTAGATTTCAAAGTTGTCGCTTTGGATTTCATTCATATGCTCCATTATTGAATGTTGAGTTAGTGAATTACCTAAAATAATTCTGATAAACTTAGAATGTTGTTTACCTTTTGCTTTGTTGTGATGGTTGTCAACAGGTTTTTTTTTGTCAAGTTTCATTGCTTAACTTCTATTAATGGCTCTATAAATAGAAAATTCCTTAGTTTTCTATTTAAATCCGGGAGAAGGTATTATATCGTTGAAAACTGATATCGTACATGATAGGGTAAACCGGACAGTTATTGACACCCCTAAGACTACATTTCTGTTGTAAAATTCAAAAAAATACTTTTTATGAAGGGATCAATTTGAAACTTCCTATAATTCCTCTTTATCTATCCTTATAAAGACTCAAGAGGTTTTTTTTTGGGGTCAAACGTTCAATAGTTTTACCATATGACAATATTTATTGTTAAATGTGCAAAAACTAGCTATTGACACCTTGTGGATTTAATTGTAAAATCTTCCCTATAGTTAGTTTGTAAAACACTTACTTCATAGATGACTTAGAGGACCCTTTAAACATAAGATTCATGTATATCTTGAAATAAAAGTAGGACTTGTTTACTTATTTCTTTAAAGTTAAAGTTGGGGTGTCAATAACTTTATAGTCTACCCTATATTGTAATGTATTTATCAATAAATGATCACGGTCAGTACAAAAAGTTTTAGTAATAATGAAATCGCGTTAATTTCTCTAATAATTTTATGAATATATATGTTTAAATTAGTGCCTATAGTATTAAACCAGTACGGGTTCTTTTATCGTTTTATTTTCATCCTTTATTAATCTTACTATTAATAGACAATTCTTAGTCATATTCTTTCCACATGCATTCCGTGTTTTGTTTCATGAGAGAGTTATTGCTCAATCGAATTTATATTTTCAGTCATTAATGAGTTCTAGCACATATTAGAAATGTAGTGTAAACAATATAAATATTCTTTGACTCAATAAATTTTGATAATGTTTTGATCGAAATAAATAGTAATGATATTTAAATTTACCTTAACCGCAAATATTGTCTTATTGTAGGAGGAATAAAAATTAAAATGAATAAAATAAATTGCAGCCAATAGTTGTTTAATTATTCATTGGGTTCAATCAGGCGTGGTTCCAGAAAAAAATTTCGGGGGGGATTGGACGGTATGAAAAAAAAAAACAGCGTAAAAATAGCACACTTTATTTGCTTATACTTATACATTAAGTTCATATACAAAATTCTGTATAAAAAATTCTAGTCAAAATTAAACTAAACTTCCCTAGAAAACTCGTAAAAGTTAGATGCGTAATTAAATTTTTTAATTCATCCCACTAATTTTTTTTCGTCGAAATTTCGGGGGGGGGGATTGTTCCCCAATATCCCCCCCCCCTGGGACCGCCACTGGGTTCAATTAATCTTATTATGTTTTTCATAAGTGAATATTCCATAAATGATAAGACTCTACGTGCCTATCATTTATCTCTGAGTCAGTATAATGTGAGGACGTGCACTCATTGCATACTTGGAAGTACAGTTAACACTGTGTGAAATGCAGAGTTTACAAATTGTCAAAGATTAAGTTAACAAACAAGTATATGATTCTCTCAGGGAAGAATGTAAGACCCCCCCCCCCCCAACATTAAATAATTTTAATGAATTAAACAAACCGAAAATAAAAGGTAAAATGGCCAATAACGTTATTCAATTGTCTTTAAGCAGTACCAAAACCTCACTGACATTCCAGTTTGATAAGTCGTACGCTCCAGACATCGTCACCCCCCCCCCTGAAAAAATATTCTTTATACGCCACTGATTCGTATACATATAAACAAGAAAATATGCCTCTTATATGATTGTTTAATGATGGATATCAACAGAGATGAAATGAAATCAGCGACTTATATATAGCCTGGAATCAGCCAATACAAGAAAGTTATTCTATGTTTGCATACCTCAACAAATTCAACATTAGCCCAAGAATAGATTATGAGATGAGTCAACATGACTCGAACTCGCTTTAGTTGTGTATTTCTTTTGTTTTGTTTCTTTTTATATTTCTTTCTTTTGTCTTAGGTAAATTTTCTCTTAAGAACTTTTAATTATTTGACATTCGATGTTTTTAATTAGCTTTGAAATAATAATATCACTTTAAATTATAATATTTTTTTTAGTAGCGAATACTTGAAAAAAGAGTTTATTTGAAAATTTAGATTCCGTATGCTCTTTTTACAGTATTATTTCATTATACAATAAGCATTTAATTAATAGTAACAACATAGAATTAAGAGTAACATTATTAAGGGTACCAACTCATTAAGATTATTAAGAATAAAAATATGATACGATAACAATACAGTATTACGATATATGGTATTATAAATATTATATTACGGTGGCATATCACGAAAATTATTTTTTTTATATTTTATATATATTTTGATTAAGTAACAACATATTGCTATTTTTTATAGATTATCAGTAAAGTATATTAAAATAAAACAAAAAACAATACGAATGATAAAATTGAAATTAATATTATTGTGAATTGGATGAAAAGATAAATACGAATATATATTAATCTAATCTTAATTTGTGGGTGACGACCATTTTTAAATTATTTTTAAATAATTTATTTTTTGAAGAGAAAAGATTTGGCTCCGCCGGGAGACGAACCCGGGTCTCCCGCGTTACATGCGCGGATGCTAACCACTACACCACAGAGCTCGGCTCAAGGCAGAGCAAATCCTTCCTCTTCACTGATACCTACTCCCCCTATCTCACAAATTTTGCGAGTAGTAGCGGGAGGTGGTTATTGACATACATCAATTTTTTTAAAATAAAAATTAATTAATTAATTTAAAATAAAATTGACGTATGTCAATGAATATCATAAATTGGACAAAATTTGTCCACCTCCCACTACTACTCGCAAAATTTGTGAGATAGGGGGAGTAGGTATGAGTAAAGAGGAAGGATTTGCTCTGCCTTGAGGCGAGCTCTGTGGTGTAGTGGTTAGCATCCGCGCATGTAACGCGGGAGACCCGGGTTCGACTCCCGGCGGAGCCAAATCTTTTCTCTTCAAAAAATAAATTATTTATAAATACGAATAGTGAGGAAACGGGAAAAAAATCAGTATTTAAAAAAAACATTGAATTATCGGATTCAGAGTTCATTGTGAAAAGCTGGAATATTTCTGCGAGTTAAAGTGGGGAAAAATCAATGACTGTAGTCCTGTGTATTTATTTTTATTTAATATTCAGATTCCCTGAAAGGGTTTATCTTTCTAGTACATGTTCATTTATACCAATAACTTGAATGAAAAAAAAAAAAAAAGACGAAATTTTTTTTTTTACTTTTATTAATATGTGAGGCTTTCTTTATTTTTTCTTGCTTATATTAACCAAAATTCTACTCCTTACCTTGGACTAGGAGTTGGTACAGTAATGTGTCGATCATTTGAATAATTTTTACAGGGGTGTTTCGGGTATTAAAAAATTCGTATAGTTGAAATTCACTTCAATACATAGTTATATGAAATTAGTTCTTAATAAACAATAAGTATTTGAAAGTATAATTGTAATGCATTTGAAAAAATCTACCTTTGTTATTAAATGATTATCATTTTTCTTGGTATTTTTTTTTTCTTTCTGATTGCGACAGTTGAATGTTCGGATAATCGACTCTCTACAGTACTCACAGGTCGTTCCGACGGTTAACGTGCGAATAGAAGGGCTAAAATCTCAAATCTTATGATTCGTCTTTCTGCGGAGCTGGTTAAAGAAGAGTCTTGCAGTCTCATACCTCATACCAGATTTAGCTTCACCAATCCCTAATTTAAGTTTTTTTAGAATTTCCCTGGGATTTCGGTACCCTAGTAAGAGAGGACAGCTGTTCTAATTACTTCCGAGGACAGCAATATCAACATATATTTACTTGCACTTACCTAAATATGAATTATATAATAAAGGAAAGTATTGCGATCGTGAAAAATTTCGACTACTGGTTTTCAACGGAAATACACATTTTGAGGTCACATGAGTCCCCCGAAATGGTCTGACTGCCTCAATAACGATAAGTCGTAAGAAACTGAAATTTGGTATTTGAGGTAGGTGTAGGTTCGTGATGTGACACCAAAGGTTTAGGTCAAAATTGGGTAATCGGGATGGGATTTTTCATAAATTTGATCACATTTTCTTGATTTTCTAAAAAAAACAGCTCTAACAATTTTGATTAAACCCTTATGTTTAATAAAGTATTGTTTAATATTAGATAGGTTTCATGATCACAGGGCCACCAAAACCACCTATTCACGCCCCAGATGTAAGTACACGATGTATCAGTAATAAGAGCAGATAGGTTTTTCATTTTAAACGAGGGCCAAATATGAACGTCTTAGTATATTATAAAAAATATGTAACGAAATATTTGCAATATTTAATACAATAATAAAAAAACTTACGAGAGTATTAACAATTTTAATAATTTAAGGGGTCGGATATACTTTTTTTTTTCTTCTAATATGCATATTGTATATTTATGTGTACATGTGTTGATAAATTAACACTAATATTTAAAAACGATCAATGAGATATAAGATGTTTTGACCAAAATATAATGAAGGTACAAATATTGTTCCATATTTTGTCTCTTTTTCCTACACTTACTAAAGGCCTTTTTACACTCACCAGTGACGGCACCGGCCAGCGATTCTACTTCCGGTAATCCCACAGCTCTTTCGATTCACACCTATCCGTAACCGTGACCGGCACCAGTCCGTACTTTTTCTCAGCTTGTTGCAGAATTACAAGGTGGGAATGCAACATTTCGGGTGAGAGAAATGTTCACAGAATATTTCAATTCTGAAGCTGGAGCGCTTCCTTTACAAATATTAAAAAAAAAAAAGAAAAAAAAAAGCTAAGCCGGATTTTAAATAAGGCACATTTCATTGAGAGAATAATTCACAGAAAGTTTCATTTTTATTCATTCATTTAAAATTATTATTCATTGAATATGTTGTTCTCATCAGTGTGACCAAAAATGCCGAGTTTTAATTTTTTCTGAACATTCGTATATGAGTAATAAATATTAAAAGAATCCAAGAAGGGCAATTTTTTTGGAACATTTTGGAATATCAAACGCTACATAGCTCATATACTATTTGTCCTAGAAAGAGAAATCTTATACCATATTTTTATTATTCCAAGGGCTTTAATTTGGCATATAACTTGTTAGCACTACTTAGACGTTTATATTTTTTTACTACTAAGTACTGCAAACAAGTTATATGCCAAATTAAAGCCATTGAAATTATAAAAATATGGTATAAGATTTCTATAACATTCTAGAGTAACAACCTAATTGCATTATTCGTTTAAAAATAAAAAATCTGGTGCGTGCTCGCAACACACAACTTTCACTTACCAACTTACTTAGATTAGAAATTAATGCGTTTTGTTAATTGCCACTTCTCAAATGAACAGAAAGGCTTTAATTATGAACAATGGTCTGTCATTAAAGGCGTACTCCGCATGCGTGGGCTCATCATGAGTTTTATGAGTTGACTCAATATTTTTCTTTTTTTCTCCTCTTTATGTTTTCTTTATTTTTATCATATCTCATTTATAGCCATTTCTTATTTTTAGGCGTAACGAGAGACAGTTAATTTCTCCATGTAAACAAAAACAATGGTACTTTATAAGAAAGAAAGAAACAAACAAAAAAGGCCCCCCCCCCCAAAAAAAAAGCCCCCTCAGAACATTTTGATAATGATAAAGCTTACCTGATATTAAAGAAAACCTAATTTTCATTAAACATGACGAATTTGATAAAAATCGTTAAAGCCGTTTTTGAAATAATCGAAAAAAAGGTAAAAATTGGAAAAAAAGTCATGAAATAAAGTCCCTCCTCAGTTGGACCAATTTTGATAAAATGTTGGCTTTTACATATTTGGTATAGACATACATCTAATAAAGTAAAATACCCAGTTTCTTCAAAATCGTTAAAGCCATTTTTGAGTAAATAAAAAATATGTACACGTGAAATTGGTACAAAATTTATTGAGTAAAGTCCCCCCTCCGGTTGATCAATTTTGATGAAATTTTTAGAGTCGTATCTCGGGCATATACATACATCATATACCCAGTTTGATCAAAATCGTTAAAGCCGTTTTTGAGTAAATAAAAAAAACACGTGAAAATGATACAAAATTTATAAAGTAAAGTCCCCCCTCCGGTTAATCAATTTTGATGAAATTTTTACAGTCATATCTCGGGCATATAAATAGATCAAATACTCAGTTTAATCAAAATCGTTAGAGCCGTTTTTAAGAAAATCGAAAAAATAGTAAAAAGTTACTAAATAAAGTTCCCCCTCCCTTTGAGCAATTTTGATGAAATTTTTGCTGGCACATCGCGGGCATATACCTACACTAAATACCCAATTTCAGGTTCCCAAGGTTTATAGTTTTTAAGCTAGTCTGTTCACACACAGACCATTTCTCGGAACTTGGTTATTTCGACTCAGGGGGTCCCAAAACGTGTATTTCCGTTGAAAACCGGAAGTCGAAATTTTTCACGATCGCAATACTTCCACTTACTATATATTTCATATATAGGTAAGTGAAAGTAAAAAAAAATTAGAAATATGTATATATATATATTAAATCCGATTTTGGATTGTTCATAAAATAATTTTATAAACATCCAGAATCGGATTTAAAAAAAATATATATATTTCCATTTTTTTTTTGTATTTTTAAAGGAATAATGCAATTAGGTTGTTACTATGCCTAAGCATAGCACTTTTGCTTGTTTAGATTGCAGTCCATCTTAATACAAGGTAATAATCTCATTTAAAAACGGTGCTGTCAGCCGCTTGGTTGTGAGACAGGGGGGTCATGACCCCTCCAAATTACGTGCTAAATCCGCCCCTAGTCAGAGGGGACCCTCTTATGGTTACGGATTATTTAAAATAATCATCAATGGTTAAAACACTTGAGATATGAACACTTAATTTTGTCCAGTGGGAATTGGAACAAGCAAAAGCATCGCTTTGATTCATGCCTCATGCCAGCATGTCAAGCTGTAGTTTTGAGTTAAAATAAGATGGCCATGTACCCATTCATTGTTGTAGTTTCTTCGACAAACTTAATTTTGTCCATTTTTTATATTTATTATTACTTTTTACCAAATGATACTTTAACCATATTCCTATTTGACAGTTTTCTCTCTTTCACGCATTATTTTCGGAATCCACAGATTAACAACCCAACTGTAGGAATGATCTATGATAATTAAAACACTGGTTTTACCAAGCATAATGCATTATCAAATATTTTTTCGGAGGTTAAATATCGTAGGAAACATTTTAAAAGTTTTACAGGACAAAAAATCATTTCCATCAAATCATTATTAATTACATTAAAATCAGCTCCGTTAAATCATTATTAATTATATTGCACTACGCTTTGATCAATCCACGGGCGAATCCAGTAGGGGGTTTTGGGGGTTGCTCCCCTTTGGGTAATTATTTGTTATTTAAAGAGCCTAGATTATTATTAAGATAATAAGGATTAAGTTTATTCCATATCATAACCCTCGAAAAATATGCCTAGAATAATAAGATAAAGACAGAAAAAGAATAACACGAGTAAAATAACTTTAATAATAACGTAAATTTAATTTACCAATACATAAAAGATAATTTGTTATTGAAAGAAATAATAAATAATATTAGTGATCCAAGTATACTATTCATACTTTAAAGAAAAAGAAAAAAAATATATATATATATATATATATCTTATTATAGCTAATAAGAGTTTATTGTATAAAAATGATACATACTTTTTTATTCGGAGTAGTGTCCTTCGCTATACACGCCTTTCCCATCTTTCAGGCAATATTTGGATTCACCGCCAAAAGAATTCTTCTTCTTCTGAGTCAAACCAATCACTTAGCCAATTTCGTACATCTTCATAAGAAGTGAAGACTGACCGTAGCTCCGTAGCAACCAATCCCATTGGGGTCAATTTGGCAGTGCCCTTCCCACCGATGGCGTCAGCTCTCTCGGGTTCGAGGACAGTGACAAACTGGTCTAGGTCCAAGGATTGTGGCAGCCCAGAGTCAGCAGGCTTTGAGGACATATATTTCTTTCCCTGAAGCACACCGTCCTTGTACCAAACCTCCGGGCGGTTACTGATATCCTGGAAAACCACACCACGATTCTCGATGGGATACTCGGGGAAGGTACATCACTCCTTCGCCCGGTCGGTGTGAGTCGCCTCCAGTAGGCGACTCACACACCCGGGGGGGGGGGCAGACTTGGACTGCGTGGCGTGGGCGTCGGGGGTGGTCACCCGAATGGACGGGTCACCCATCCAAGTACTAACCACGCTCGACGTTGCTTAACTTTGATTACCTATTGCAAGCGCCTTTGTCTACTCGGCTATCCCGGCCCCATATATATATATATATATATATATATATATATATATATATATATATATATATATATATATATATATATATATATATAAGAAAATATAAAAGAAAGAAAAATAAAGCAAATAACAATAAATACTAAAGGGGAAAAAATCTGTAAATGCATTTATATGCAGCCGACGGATCTCCGAGTCGAGCCTCACAGCCCGCCAGTGGGAGACGAGGCAGGTCTCATGGAGATCCGGGTGCTTCTCGCCCTGCCGCATCAGTGGAACGGAATAAATATAAAATATGAAAAAGTATTTCTGTTACATCTACTTCTTAAAGTTGCCATATTTTTTTTTTTTTTTTTTTTTTTTTTTTTTTTTTTTTTTTTTTTTAAATTGCCATATTAAAATATAAATTTTTAATTTAATTTTTTCTCTAATACAATGGTTTTGAGCATATGTACGCTTAAATGTTCGTGAATATCATGCATGAAATATTTTTCTGATTGAAAATTTTGAAAGTTTAAATGATATTAGCCCATTCGTTAATGTAGGTATTCAAAGATCGCAAACTACGTCACCTGGCAGGAAATTCAACCCACTTTAATATGGTGCAATGAGGTATTTTTTCACATAAACATGTCAGGGGCTATTACTGTTTTCGTAGCGAAAGATAACGAAAACTTATAAGAATACAAAATTTGAAATATTTTTTATTCGATTTGAACTATACAATCGATTTCTATAATTCGGAAATTAATAAATGAGTCCGGTATAGTAAAAATATCTAGTAAAAAACTCCATTCAACGATTTTTGACACAAAGAAGCCGGCCATTCAACAAATTCCCCAATAAACTTAATATTTTTTTCTATTTAGTGCTTGCTGTGCAGAAATTTTTCGTAAAGTACGGGATCTGTAGTCTATGAGGCTGAGGCAATAATTCGTCAAAACCATTTTGATTTATCTTGAAACACAACTCTGCGTTGTTAGGCCTACAGAAATTACCTTTGGCCTTAGTAAATTAAATAACAGTTTTCTCAAATAAAATTTTGTGTACTTTATGATGGTGCAATTAATGTTGAATTACCTTGAACAATTTTTTTTTTTAATTATCTTTAAAACCACCCCCAAGAGATGGAGGGCCATTTAGAAAGCACCCTGTATAATATTCAATAGAAAGGAATTTTCCACATGGGGAACAATGGAAACTTTTAAAAATTACTTTGAGCTGTAAGAATTTATAATTCTAATTAACAATCTTTATAAGTAATTATGAGACAGCAATTTACTTAAATTTCAATTATTTAAAAATATATTAATTTATAACTAAAGAAGGGTTATAAATTAAAGTTTTGTCACCATAACAGATTTCTTCGTTATACTTGTATAATTATTATATGATTTATGCAACAGACCTCCAGGTTTTTCCTATACTCCAATCGGCGGTTATATTTCACTGGCATTTTATATAGCCGCGTTATTTTTACCTTGTTGTATTGGGTATGGAAGAGTGGAGGTTAGTAGGTTAGTAGCGTATTTATTTAGAACAATTCGTCAGTTAAAAATAACCGACAATGCTCTTATCTTAACTGAAAGGGTAAAATTATTTTTATTTTGCTATATTCTTATGTTACCAGTATATACGTATGCATTACTCCATTATTATTTCAGTCATTAATTAATTAGCTAATACAGTTTCCCTATTGCATTTTTTTTTTAAATATTTAAAACTTTCAATGGTGTCAGCAAATTAATTAACATAATCATAGGGCTGAGAATTACACCATGTACAAGGAAATTTAACACTCTCTCATATGGTGCAAACAGAATTGTGCCAGAAGTTTACCAGGAACTACGGGGTCTGGTCACACATAACCGCACCGCAGCATGGGCGTGTATCGGCTAACCTTAAATTAACACTGGCATTATCATTGCATTGATTTGATTTTTTTTTTTTTTTTTTTTTTTTGTAGATATCATTATTTCGAATTGAATTTTTTTTTTCGAGGGCGTGTGTCTTATGGTCTGGTCACACGTCATAGCCGCACCGCAGCACGGGCGTGTATCGGATCTGATCCATTTACGAAGGATAGATAGTAACCGGTCACACATCACACCGGATCAACCGACCCGTTTCTATCTATCCTTCATATTTGAATCAGATCCGATACACGCCCGTGCTGCGGTGCGGTTATGTGTGACCAAATCTTAAGTGGTATTGTAGTAAAAGATGATGAAAAATTGGAAAAATTTAAAATGCAGAGTATTTATGAAAATTTCTCATTATAATTGTTTATTTCTTTTGATCGGTACACTTGATTCCCTGAGTTTGGATATTAAGAACCCCCATGTAATTACATTTTCTTGTAAAGAAATTTCATTTCACATTTTTTTAATGAATTAGATTCAATTATTCAACCAATCCTTTAATAAACTACATCATTAGACGGACTTCAATGTTTACTAACTGTAGAGGTTTTCCCAAAAGTGGAGAAATCTGTGTTCATTCAGTAGACTGAGGGAAATAATTCGTGAAAAAACTCTGATTATTCGAGAAATATAACTTGCGTTGTTTGACCTTCAGAAAGTACTCTTTATCAATCATATCAATAAGTAAACAACTACTTTCTCATAAAAAATGTTATCTCGTTTACGATGGTGCACCTAGAATTTTATCAATTATAATTATAAAATAAAACAGTTTTTGAGTTGCCCTAATTATTTCTTATTCAATAAAAACTGCGATCCCTCCCCTCCTTAAGAAAACACAAAAATGGACTTTACTCCTTTTTACGGCTATCGTAAAATGAAGGTAGATGGTTGACCGTAGAAGTTTATGTGATGGAAATGGTTGAGGGTGCGGTCAAATAAAACAACTCTATACGTGCAATAAAATATATTGTGCCGACGTTTTGAACCTAGATTCAGATCTTCATCAAAGCTAAGTATAAAACAAGAAAGCAACCAATGAAAATATTCGCCGCGTATTAAGGAGTAATAAGGATTGGGAATATAGGTATAACTTCATATAGTTACCATGAAACAAATCATTTCCATTAAATGAACATTCATAAATTATAAACATCGTCTGTCATTAAAGGCGCACTGCGCATGCGTGGGCCCAACGTGATTTATGAGTTGACGGAATATTTTTCTTTTTTTTCTCTTGTATATGTCTACTTGATATTTTTCATATTTCATATTCAGGTCATATATTATTTTTAGGCGAAACGAGAGACAGATAATTTCTCCATATAAACAAAAACAAAGGTACTTTTTAGGAAAACAAAAAAGGCCCCTTCCCCATTTAAGCCCCCTCAGAACATTTTAATAATGATAAAGCTTCCCTAATATTAAAGAAGGCTTGATTTTCATTAAACATGACGAATTTTATCAAAATAATTAAAGCCGTTTTTGAGAAAAACGTAAAAATTGGAAAAATGTTGTGAAACAAATAGCGACCTTTGATCCATTTGATCAATTTTGATGATTTGCTGATTGAAAGTTTTGCTGTCATATCACGGGCATATGCATAGATCAAATACCGATTGTTATCAAAATCGTTAAAGCCGTGTTTAAGAAAATCGAAAAAAACGTAAAAAGTTATCAAATAAATAACCCCCTCCGTTTGAACAATTTTGATGAATTTTTTGCTGTTACTTCGTGGGAATATACATATACCAAATACACAATTTCAGGTTCGTACGGTTTACAGTTTTTGAGCTAGTCTGTTCACACACTCACACACAATTTCGCGGGACTTGATTATTTGGACTCAGGGGCCCCAAAACGTGTATTTCCGTTGAAAACCGGAAGTCAAAGTTTTTCACGATCGCAATATATAGGTAAGAAAAAGTAAAATAAGAGTTTTCAAATTTTCAGATTAAATGCATTTTCTATATGCACAATAGATATGTTATTACACAAATAGTGTTTTCATTTGACCGCACCCCCAACTATTTCCATCACATATTCATTTTCTATAGTGAGCTTATTACAATTTTTGTTTTGAAGTCCAATGTTAAATTTTCACTTTGAAAAATAAAACCCAAAATAAATTTTAAAAAAGTAGATTAAATACGAAATAAATTTTCATAACACACCATTCATATAAACATTAGCCTGTGAAAATTCGAATCAAGCATTCCCGTCCACAAAAGGAAATGAAAGGAGAATTCCGCATCAAATTTCTGTCATCAAATTTAATATATTTACAATATTAAAGTAGGGGGTCGGATTTACCCACCTTGGTTGGAATAAGTTGGTTACATCTGTAGAGCAGTGGCGGATCCAGAAATGATCTGAGGGGGGGGCGCACTTTTTTTTTTTACATTTCATGAGTAATGAAGGACCTAATTTAAAATACATATTAGTATATAATGCCGTTATAAATTACTGTAAATGTTTAAATACAATTCATTTTCAATTAGTGTACTTGAAAAATGACTAAATATAGCTCATTTCATATAAAAATAGCAATACTTTATGAGTATCCTCACCTCTCAGGGGGGGGGGGGGCGCCCCCCGCGCCTTGGTTGGAATAAGTTGGTTACATCTGTAGAGCAGTGGCGGATCCAGAAATGATCTGAGGGGGGGGCGCACTTTTTTTTTTTACATGTCATGAGTAATGAAGGACCTAATTTAAAATACATATTAGTATATAATGCCGTTATAAATTACTGTAAATGTTTAAATACAATTCATTTTCAATTAGTGTACTTGAAAAATGACTAAATATAGCTCATTTCATATAAAAATAGCAATACTTTATGAGTATCCTCACCTCTCAGGGGGGGGCGCCCCCCGCGCCCCTCCCCTGGATCCGCTACTGCTATAGAGTAAACCCACGCATTCTACGCAAATCGAACAAAACATTATAGCAAATCACACAACAGTACTTAAACACAAAAAGAAGAATAAATTAATACAAATTACATGCTTGTACACATGTCGTTGTAATTGCATGCTTCTTATGAATGTAACTGTATTAAAACGGTTCTATTTATTCATAGACGGAATATGTTAATATGAGAAGTCGTAGGACACTAATGAACTACACAATGTTGTGCGGTGTAACATTGTTTAGAAAAAGAGAGGATTCCCCAACATTTCTTTTGTTCCCACAAATATATAAACTATATATAAAATGGTTACAATAGTGACGTTCCAATACTTAGTCCATACAATTACGGAAGGTAAAGAATCAATACGATGATTATAGTTTAATCAAAAATAAAAGATTTATATAATAAAAAAAGGAAATAATTATCAAGTAGTGTACTACGAAAAATTCACTTTCCATCTTATTTTCATTCGAAATAAATTTTCAATAAATTAATGTTTCTTAAACTATAAGTAAATTCGACATGAAAATAAATATTATGTTTTCTTATAAACGTTTATTTTGTATAAATATAAACAATATAATGAAAAAAAAAAAAAAGAAATCATAAGAAACAAACTAATTGATTGTATCTTTCACCTTAGTGAGGAAGAGTTTGGTTTGCGTAAGGTTTTTTTTTAAATCAAGGAATCTCTTTCAATGGGATATCCTGTATTTTATTATCCCAACGATTCCGGGCTTTTAGCCCATCTTCTGGGGTTATCTATTGTACATTTCTAAATTTCATCACCATTCGTTTATACATACAATTGTTATATATAAAAATATATATGTCATTTCTTTATTGCACATTATCATTTTTTATGGCTCTGGTTTATTTCATTGTCACTGATCTAGATAGTGAAATGACAAAGTACCTTGTCGGTGAGAAATCTATTGATGTCTAGAGCTTACATAAACTTAAAAAAAACAAACTCAAACCCGTGCTGTTTAAAAACTGTCAAAAATTAGGATCAAGATCAGTGACAATGAAATAATCCAGAGCCATGAAAAATTGTTATAAAAAATGATCATGTGAAATAAAGAAATGACATATATATTTTTATATATAACAATTATCGGGTCTTTTTCGTTTAAAGCACGCCAACCGAATCTACAGTTACAAATAACACAACACATGTTTTTAAAAGTAACGATATTTAATAACTATTATTTTATTTGTCACTTTATTCTAACGTCAAAAATTACAGATGTCTTCCAACATAACCTCGAATAAATCTTTGTTTTGATTCCTATGTCTCCACAGAAATTCAGCAAGATACGAATCTATTAAAGTTCTCCTAGTACCAGCTTCTACTTTATTTCGCCTTTTAGCCGCAGCCCATAGAGATTCTATCGTTTGTGTATGAGCTCCTGTTTCTGGATCAATGAAATTTTTTAAATGATTAACCGTGTAATGTTTAAAGTCATAGCCTGGATATTTTTTTTATTTTGGTATATGACCTCCATAAATCGGATATAATAGTTGTTTGAGGTAGAATGCATTCTTTTAAGCATCCTAATAGGGTTTCTTCGCTTCTGTCAGGGACCGCATACATAAAACATTCTTTAGTTTCCCTACATATCCTGCCGCACACCCATTACTGTGGATATGTTCTACCTACATTATATTTTCTTCTTGTGAAGCAAGATTCGTCGATTTCTACTGTCATCCCATTTCCTCCTATTTTGACTGGTTTTTTTAAAGAGGGAATCTGCGCAGACTTCCCTTAAATAATTTTTCCAATTAGTTGCAGTTTCCGCAGACATACTTAATTGTTTTAGTCATATGTTGTAATTGTAAAGAACCGAGTATTACGTAACCAAGTAACGATATCGCAAATAGTAACGTAGTAGTTACCAAATGTTCATATTTGTACCTGTAAATTAGGTTGGCGTGCTTTAAACGAAAAAGACGCCAATTATCTATATAGACGAATGGTGAATGAATTTAAAAATGTACAATAGATAACCCCAGAAGATGGGCCAAAAGCCCGAAACGTTGGATAATAAAATACAGGATAACCCAGTGGAAGAAATTCCTTCATTTAAAGAAAAACCTTTATTATTATGCATCTAGTTCTTTCAAAATATGTATTTATTATTGGTTTATTTACAAGAGAGGAGGTTAAATATTACAATCAAATAAACAAAATGAAAGTTAGCCTATAGGATGGAATGTTTAAATATCTTCACATAAGAAAGTTGTAAAAAGTCCCAATCTGAAATTTTCAATTTTTCTCCTTAATACACACGATGTACAACATAGGAACCAGGAAATTTCAGGAGCTTACGAGAAAAAAAGTTTCTGTAAACCATAGTCCGAATTGTAAACGTTTACTGGGAAATTAAACTTAGATGGTTTTATAAATCATGATATAAATATGTATTTCAACTTTTTTTTACAGTAAATTCTTTCTTCCTTCCAAAAAATAATGTTATAAAAAATCTGATGATAACATAGGAAAAACTTAAAATTTCTCATCAGTTAGTAGACCAAAAATTGCGTCACTCAGGCTTGAAAAATTGTGTAATAATAATAATTGTATTAATAAAAGGTATTAGATATATCTGACTGGATTTACACAGCATAAACATTCTCCAGGTAACAATATTTTTTATGCGAAAATCTTACTATACATAAGCTTTGGAATCGGTTTTCTATGGATGTCTAGAACTAACATGAACCAAAAAGAAAAAAGTCTGGTGCGATGCGCGCAACACACAACTTTCACTTACCAACTTACTTAGATTAGAAATTGACTTGTTTTGTTTAATGCCATTTCTTAAAGTCACACATTTTTCCACATTCATTTACTTATTTTTGTTTGCATTTGCTCTTTAAAGTATACTAAAGTTATATTATTAAATAAAAGTTTTTACTTGCGATAATTCGACAATGCAAGCATAATACTCCAAGTCGTCTGATTTTAGAATTCTCTATCTAGTTGTTGACAACTGCATTTAGTTACCATGAAACAAATAATTTCCATCAAACGAACCGAACGGTTTTAATTATAAACAATGGTCTGTCATTAATGTGTGGGCTCACTGTTTTATGAGTTGACGAATTTTTTTTCTGTTCTTCTCCTGTATATGTTTGCTTGATTTTTTTTCATATTTCATATTTAGCCATTTCTTATTTTTAGGCGTAAGCAGAGACAGTTTATTTCTCCATATAAACAAATACAAAGGTACTTTATAGGAAAACAAAAAAGGCCCCTTCATCATTTAAGCCCCCTCAGAACATTTTAATAATTATAAAGCTTACCTAATATTAAAGAAGGCTTGATTTTCATTAAACATGACGAATTTGATCAAAATCATTAAAGCCGTTTTTGAGAAAAACGTAAAAATTGGAAAAAAGTTGTGAAACAAAGAGCGCCCTCCGTTTAATCAATTTTGATGAAATTTTTGCTGTCATATCGCGGGCATATGCATAGATCAAATACCGAGTTTTATCAAAATCGTTAGTGCCGTGTTTGAGAAAATCGAAAAAAACGTAAAAAGTTATGAAATAGAGTGTCCCCTCCGTTTGACCAAAATGATAAAATGTTTGCTTTCACATCGCGGGTATATACATACACCAAATACCAAATTTCAGGTTCGTACGGTTAATAGTCTTTGAGCTAGTCTGTTCACACAGACCATTTCGCGGGACTTGGTTATTTGGACTCAGGGGCCCCTAAAACGAGTACCGGAAGTCGAAATTTTTCACGATCGCTATACTTTCCCTTACAATATATTTCATATATATCTAAGTGAACGTAGAAAACGTAATGTGCAATAAATAAAAAGGAATATTGAGGTCAATAATCGAGATTAAAACTATCCTATATATATATTATGTTGGACGAAACTACACACAATGAGCCAAATTTTATCAAGATTGGTTGTGTAGTTTCGGATTTTATCCCGGACAAACATCGTGACACGAGATTTTTATAGATATAGAGATAAGGCACTTCTTCTGTTTTAAAGTAAGGAATATAGTAATGAGAATATAATATTTTCTCCGACAAATTCATTTTGAGTAATGGTTATAGTTCTGTATAAACAGATGATTATTAAATAATTAAAAACAGCTACTTTTCAAAAGTACCTGGCGTACCTAAAGACCCCACCTAAATACGTAAAAATAATCTCAAATCCGTGCTGTTTAAAAACTGTCAAAAATCAATGTTCATGATGACTTTTCAAGATCTGTCTTTGTGGCCTACTCTACTGGAGAAGTTAGACTTTAGGTAAAACGTCTTATCTACTGAGAGGGGGAAGTGAATGGAAGTTGTAATTATGGATCTACAAAAAATGTAAAAATATTTATCGTTTTGAGAAGCGAAGGATCAGTGTCCCCGATTAAAATATGAATTAGTCAATGTTTGAAGACAAAAAATTTACTCCATGCTTGCGAATAATTGTTTTAATACGTTTTACACAAAGATTAACTATAATTTAACCAAATACCAATATCTTTTAAGTCTAGTTAAAGAAGACTACTGGAGAAGTTAGACTTTAGGTAAAACGTCTTATCTACTGAGAGGGGGAAGTGAATGGAAGTTGTAATTATGGATCTACAAAAAATGTAAAAATATTTATCGTTTTGAGAAGCGAAGGATCAGTGTCCCCGATTAAAATATGAATTAGTCAATGTTTGAAGACAAAAAATTTACTCCATGCTTGCGAATAATTGTTTTAATACGTTTTACACAAAGATTAACTATAATTTAACCAAATACCAATATCTTTTAAGTCTAGTTAAAGAAGACTACTGGAGAAGTTAGACTTTAGGTAAAACGTCTTATCTACTGAGAGGGGGAAGTGAATGGAAGTTGTAATTATGGATCTACAAAAAATGTAAAAATATTTATCGTTTTGAGAAGCGAAGGATCAGTGTCCCCGATTAAAATATGAATTAGTCAATGTTTGAAGACAAAAAATTTACTCCATGCTTGCGAATAATTGTTTTAATACGTTTTACACAAAGATTAACTATAATTTAACCAAATACCAATATCTTTTAAGTCTAGTTAAAGAAGACATTGGACTTTTATTAATAAAATTGTATCGGAATTGAAAATAAACTATCTATATCGTCAACAAGCTAGTGATGAAATTCACTCAAAATGAAATACATTACTCAGAAAAAATCCTGAAGAAAAGGAAAAAAAAAAAGTGATCCTCATATTTTATGAATATGAACTTTGTTCATAACACTGTGAATTTTAAAAATGTGCCACCTCAAAAATTTTGATGGTGCAACATGAGGAATGCGCTGGGTTTTATTGAGTTTTAAGATCCGTTTTTTTTTTAAAGAAGAATTTTGAACACCAAAACGCTTGTTTTTTCAGTAAAAAAAATCAGTATGAAATGTATACATAATTAAATTACATTTAATTTAAATTACTTATTATATCAATGATATATTAATTTAGAAGATAGATAATATCACTGTTGCAAGTGTAGAGCAATGTGCATTTAATAATGTCCGAATTTTTAATCTTATAAAAAGAAAATGTGAAGAATTTGTTTTATTTTGTAACAGTGCCAGTTATTATATAATATTTATAAGTAATGTAAGTAACATATACAATTTATTTATTTGTTTTAATTTTGTACCAATGCCAGTTATTATATAATATTTATAAGTAATGTAAGTATTTAGTTAATATATAATATTTATAAGTAATGTAAGTAACATATAAAATTTATTTATCAATTAAAAATGTAACTTCCAGCATTGTTTTTAATTAATACAGTTAGTAGTTAGTTTTGAAATTATGCATTTATTAAATTAGTGTTTGAAGTGCATTTATTAGTTAGTGTTGAAATTATGAGGTGTGTTGAAATTATTTAAATAAAATTCAGAACTTATCTTCACGTTTATTATTGTATCACGGTTTGAAATATCATTTCATCTAATACCGATTTTTATGTATTTTTGAATGTATAAATTAAAACAAAAAACAAACATAAAAATCAAATGGGAAGCGACTAAAGTTATTTGCTTTTTGAAATCTTATTCTATTGAAAGGGAAATAATGTTTAATATTTAATTGATAATAATTAAATAATTAAAAGGAAATTAATAAATAATTTGCATATAAAACAATTGAATGCTCAACATACATTAACTTCAGGGTTTTTCAGGAGTATTAATATATAATTACATAGTGAATTAAAAAGTTTGGTGAGGAAAATTCAAATGTTATGCTTACTCTTTTCAAAGGGCGTAAACAACATCAAACTATTAGGGTAGGTCAAAATTCAAGAGGCTAGACTCCTAACAAAAATCTGTTGGTTGGGATATTAAATCGTCTTCCGACGATGTATTTTAAAGGTATTTGGTCTCTTAAAAATTGTCAATTTATGTCTCAGTTAGAGTGTAGGTAGTTGCCCCTGCAAAAATATTGTGGGGGGGCATCCCCCCTGCCCACCCGACTGTTACGCCCAAGCTTTTTTGTATCCCAAATAATCCGATTACGGCTTCAGTGTGATGGGAAAATAAGTCAGAAAATTGTTAGGAAGTTGTAAGGAATATTAGTTGCGAGGATCCTTTTAAATCTACTTTTTAGATAAAATAATTTCCATATCGAAGTTTTAATATATGAAATGAAACGTGGGCTTATTGTAGCATAGAGGAAATGATATCTACATATCCTCTGCCCTCGGAACAAGGTTGCTACTGACATCATTAAATAATACTATCAGATCCAATGTCCCTACCTCTTCATTTTTATATCTGCAGTAACTGGCGAGTAGGATTACATATATATTTTATTTTACTTCCTATTTTTTAATAATTTCGATTGACTTATACAATTTATTTTTCTACTTATTTAATTAAGTAAATTAAATTAATCTATATGAAACTGCCATGTGTATTTATCAATGAAACACAAACTAATTTTATGGTGCGATAATGGAGAACTGCTAGTTTCAAAATCATATATGAGATGACTTGCATTAGATCTGTGTACAGCAACACTAACACGAAGGAGCCATGTACAAAAATCTTATTTTAGGGGGCATTTTTTACTTTCACTAACCTATATATGAAATATATAGTAAGGGAACGTATGGCGATCGTGAAAAATTTCGACTTCCGGTTTTCAACGGAAATACACGTTTTTGGTTATTTGGACTCAGGAGACCCGAGTCCAAATAACCAAGTTCCGCGAAATGGTCTGTGTGTGTGTGTGTGTGTGTGTGTGTGTGTGTGTGTGTGTGTGTGTGTGTGTGTGTGTGTGTGTGTGTGTGTGTGTGTGTGTGTGTGTGTATGTGTGTGTGTGAACAGACTAGCTCAAAGACTATAAACCGTACGAATCTGAAATTTGGTATTTGGTGTATGTATATACCCGCGATGTGACAACAAAAATTTCATCAAAATTGGTCAACCGGAGTGGGTACTTTATTTCATAACTTTTTTTCGATTTTCTCAAAAATGGCTGTAACTATTTTGATTAAACACGTCAGGTTTGATGAGAATCAAGTATTCTTTGATGTCAGCTAAGCTTTATCATTATTAAAATGTTCTGAGGGGCCTTAAATGGGAAAGGGGTCTTTTTTGTTTTCCTATAAAGTACCTTTGTTTTTGTTTATATGGTTCAAAGGATTTCATAAAATCAATTTTCAATTACATCTTCAAAGAAAATATCTTGCTTCCGTGAACTGCATTTAACCCAACTGTGGGGTTGCGAACTTGATTGTAGTGATCGGGATTACTAACAAATTCTTCGATATATCTGTAATACTATCGATCATAGATCAGAGAACTGGTATAACCAAACGTGAACTAGTATAAATAAACCTATCTGATTATAGCAAAAATATTTTTTTTTTTGCTATAAACATTATGCCATATTCAGGAATTAGCATTATTTTAAAGTTTGCTAACATCTTCTGATTGATATAATGACATGTAGTCAGTAAAATAAACCATTTTTTCCATTATGTCTCAAGCTAAATGATAACTATTAAACTAACTATATTAATTAGATTAACTATAGCACAAATATTCTCATTACCGATACTAGTATTATTATTAAGTGGTTTTTTTTTGTTTTTTTCTGTTTCTTATTTATCTTTTAAATTGGGCTGTTCAGAAATTTTATAAAGGATATATTCTTATTTAAAAACACTATATTATAGTATAAGTCACTAAAAAATAAAGATGAAATATTTTTGTAGTTTATTTTTTGTTGGTTGAAACTAAACTCAATTCGTTGATGATGATAAGTTTTTTCAATACATAAAATGCAATTGGTCTTTTTTTTTGTCATAAAATTGGTCGATAGAGCTGAATACGGTAGTAAAATTAATTCAAAATAATTATAGACACTCTATATTCTACCCTTCGCGTCTTTAATTTTCAATAATTTGAGTTTTTTCCCGTCATTAATTTTCAATAATTTGAGTTTCGTCAGATGGGGCAAGATCTGAAAACGGTCCTAACGATCTTATTATTCACTATTAGTATCTTATTATACCTCCAGCATTAGGTTTTCACGAAAAAAACATTAAAATTAGATCAAAATATTTTTTAAAAATTGTTTTTTATTTTATCCGACTCTTATCTAAAATTAATTCATTATTGATATGGCGATTAAGTTAAAAATTGCTTGATATGACGGAGAAAGGTTACTAGTTTACAACAGCTATAAAAATTTCCAAATTTTAACTTTAATTTTTCTCCCGATGTCCAACGGTGAGTGTAAGCACGTAGTCCTAACTTCTTTTTGTTATTAGCAAAAATTTTGCTGGAAGCACACAAAATGGAATTATCATCAGCTATGTTTATTTTTTGTTAAGTTATAAATTCTGTGTTTATAGGAACAGATATCTGAAGAATGAAAAGTTTATTTTTTCCCTTCAACTGCAGGTTCCCACCAATCGGCAAATTACATGCATACATAAACTTCGTGTATAATCGAAAAGAAAAACAAATGAACAATATTATTAGTATTATACAACAATAATAATTAAATTAATACATAACTTATAATGTATCTTGAGCGGCGTCAAGATGTTATAAAATAATACAGAGGATCGTTAAAATGCTGATGCGGGCCACCCCCCCCCCCCTCGGAAATTTCGGGAAAAACATCAGTGAAATAAATCTAAGCATCTAATTTTCTATTATAGTAGTATTTATTTTTTGGTAATTATTTTTTTAGTAAAGTTTCCATTATTTTTGTAACAAAAAATAAGCGTGCTCTTTTAACACTTCACATCTTTTTCCCTACCGAGCAATATATTATTGGAAAAAAGTATTTGCCACCACACATTTTTACTTTAATTTTTGTATATTTTAATAATTTTTATGAATTCTGTTAACACCAATAAGTGCTATGTTAAGACTAGGTTTTTAAATAAATCTGATTGATTTTGTCCTGTTCTTGGCTAAAATATAGAGATGGTATCCAAACGGTTATATGGTGTTTTTAAAATTTTGGTCTGACGTATGATATAGATTCCAAATATATTCAAATTCCATAAATGTTGAGATGTGCGGACTTGTTGATGAGCTTTAGATATTAAACATTCTTATATTTTATTGTTTGCATCATTCCGAGGGACTTTTCTACTTTACTCCCCCTATGATTACTTGTATGGAACAGTTACCTTGGAGGTTTCTTTCAAATTATAACACATGATCAATAAATATGAATTCATTGTAAAAAAGTTAAAAGGTTAAGTGCATATATTTCTCATTTATTGTTTAAAAGTTAATAATGAATGGATTTGAATTGTATTCATACCTCGGAAATGATAATAAGAAAGCATGGCAAATGTTATAATACATACAATATATAATACATACAGCTAGGAAGTATCAGAACAACCACGACATGAAGCTTCTTTTTAGTGAAAAAAGAGGATTTCGTATGCGGTGTTATAATTATAAATGTCGTCGTTATAAATTATGTTATTTTGTATGGAGAAGGAGAGGATTTATTCAAGGTTTTGTTTAAAAAAAAAAAAAATTCAATGAATTTTATACTATTTAATTCATTTGACAAGTGTAATTTGTATTTGGTTATGTATTAATAAAATAATTTAAATATACATGTGTTTTTTTATGTATGGTTAATTAAAAAGTAACAGATATAGAAAGTAATCATAGGGGGAGTAAAGTAGAAAAGACCCCATTCCGATATGCGCCCTGTAGGCTAATTAACTAAAATAATTAATAATAATTATCATAAAATAATAGTAATAAATGATAAATAAATCCTCACGTAGGTAACCTTCTACTTTTAAACTTTTCTGAATTGGTTCGATGTTTCCGACATCATTACAGGTAACACATCACCGAACCATTATATTGCCACATCTATGTTTTACAGTAACTGCGACATTAATTCCCCCCCCCCCTTTACAAATATTCGTTCGACTCTCAGATCCAAACGAATTTCATCAAAGAATAAAATGTTTTTCGAAAAAAAAAATGGTGGTCTTGTTACAGTACACCCTAGAAAAGCTAGTCTTTTTCTGAGATTGGTCTCATTGATATAATTTTTTTTTCGGGATCCTGACATAAAAGGCCCTTTAGAATTCAGAACTTCCCTATATTTCTCAAAGATACGTACACCCCAGACCCAGAAGTTGATACGACCACATAAACCAAGGGACCTGTACTTTCACCTGTCTTTTTAAGCGCTTTAATTTCGATTTTTCTTTTCATTTTTCATGTTTTATCCTCAGACGGTATTTTTTCGCATTAGTACTTCCTTCACCAAATCTTTCTTAATCTCGTAACTTACACTATTTCGCCATACGATTTTTGTGCTTGCATAATAAAATCACTTTCTCGCGATTGGAGGCAGGTTTATTTCCTCTTGAGCCAACCAATTATTAATAAACTGTTTGAAATAGAATTTACATGTTTCAAATATTTAAGGATACTAATAGAAAGAACAGAATTATATTCACGCATGTAAACAAGCACATGTACTTCATTAATCGTCGTGTGCAAATACTTTTTTCATGGAGTTTATTTTATTTTTGAATGTTTTTATTATTATGAAAGTTTTAAATTGCACATTTTATGGGGTAAATTCAAATGACTTAATTTAATACATAAATTCGGTTTATAAAGAAAAATAAAACATCAACAGTTGGCTTATTATTACAAATACTTTTTCATTAAACGAAAAATTAAAATATTAATTAAGCGATTTAAATTAATTATTAAGCGATTTTTTGGGGAAGGATTTCTCAGTCGGCGGTGACGTAGAATATATACAAGTATGAAAAAATGCTAAGAATAAAATATCCCTTATAAAAACTAATATAGTGAAATTATTGGCAAAAGTATAAGTTTTTATATACAAAACCCAACTTATCTTTTCTTTAATAAAATTTGTTTTAATAAATATCATTATACACAAGAAACTTAGATGATTCAAAACATCGTAAATTAAGATAAGATACAATTATAAATCATAAAAGAAATCAAGATTGCCAGAATTTAGAGGATAATACTAAAATCTATCAGATGCAATATTTTAAGGGAATTAGACCAATGAATCGACGGTTCTAATTGAGAAATCGATAAGCAACAATGCATTCATTAATAAGTTCCTAATCGGAAGACACTGTTCTAATTAAAGCTGACATCGGAAATTAAGAATTTAAACGTATCTATGAATTACCAACTGCACAAAGTCGATACGGGGATTTACTCAGAGTTGGGATCAATTCGGATGATTTGTTATCCGAATAAAAGAATAGACATTGAACAGATAATCCGTTATTCATAATTTATTTATTCATTATTAATTATCTGTAAATAGTTTTTGAATAACCAATATAAATTTAAGAAATTATTATAATTAATGCGCCAAACATGGTAGTAGCAATAGTAAAAAATAACTATTGCTATTATCATGTTTCATTACATTTATATTGTTAAACAATTGTCTTGGTTTCGAATTCTGCAACCTTTAAACATAATCTGACCCATTTGAAGTTGCTCACTGAATATTCTGAGTAAGTTAGAGCCGATGGCCAAAGAACCTTTAGCCTGCTCTACTGTGTGGCGCTGAATGACATGATATTTCGACACGGATGTTTCAAGGCAAGCCTTATCACCACAGCATATGGGCGTACCCACCCACCCAGCTAGGGCCAGAAAGGGCATCCGCTGCACCCTCCCCCTTGAATAAAAAAAAATTCAAGACAATTATTTTAATAATGTAACTAATAAAGCATTGCTATAATTAAATATAAATATATATATATATATATATATATATATATATATATATATACATATATATATATATTAAAATTAAACCTCTTTTAAAATTTTGGCCCCATTCGCCTTTTCGTCCAAAAATGTTACAAATTGAACGACCATGGTTTGGTGGGAATCAATCATTTTGATCCTGGGTACGCCTTTGACTGTTCCATCACATTTCTCACTTAAGAAATTATAATTATTGTTAAATTTTATTTTTGGATATTTCTTGTTTCAGGAATGCTGCCATGAGCAAACCATTTTTGCGAATGAGTGGAATAACACATATTGTAAACACGGCAGAAGGCAGTGGTTTCGGTATGGTGAACACTGACGAGGACTATTACAAAAAGTTGGGAGTAAAATATATGGGCTTGCCCTTGATGGATCTCTCAGTAACCAATGTTCTGAAACACTTTGAGGCTGTTGCTAATTTTATTGACGATGCATTGAAGAATAAAGGTTATACCAATCTTCTGTTCAGAAATACATTTTTTAAAATTATAATCCTTCATTTGAAACGTTCTATTAATGGTTTATATTTTCTGTTATCAATTCATATTAGCTAAGAAGCCTTCTGTATATCGTTAAACCAGTTCCAGTGTTATACTTGGAGTTTTTAAGTAATGTTCCTTTTTTGGATGTGTAAGGAGACGATCTGACCAAAATAACACTAAAAAAAAACTTTAAGAAGTTGGTAGTATGTTGGCGGTCTACATGAGAACTGCAGTTAACTCACTACGTTGTGGAGATTTTCGCGTACACATCTCAATTGGACTTTCTCATTATAAAGTTTTTATTCTCGTTGACGAAAAATTCTTCTTCTAAGGCATTAGTCTTAGAATAAACTAAATCTTGTATCAGTGGAAGGGACCCTGGTCACCTGAGTCGGCCTGGGTCTGTTATCTCATGCGTCTAGCAAGACAAAAAAAGATTTTCCTCACTATTTTGTTATGTATTCATTATAAACTATATTCATTATAAATTTCATCAATGAAAATTAAATTCTTTAGCCTAGTTTCTTTTCAAATTCTATGGAGAAGTCCGATTTACTAACTAATCTGTTTCTGTGAGCTTAGGATAGCTCTACATGATGATTCATAATAGAGGGCTTTTAAAGTGGCAACTCACCAAAAAAGGACAGCGGAGGGGTTACCAAATCCGACATTTGAATCTTCACTTTTGTTTGAAGAGTAATCATAAAAACTATTTTTTCTATTATTCAAAGATACATAATAAAAAATATTTTATTCAGCATTCAATAGAAGTTGAGCACATTTTTAAAACAACCGGACCGATTTTTATTTTTTGTTTCGAAGTTAATATTGTCGAGGAACATATATATTATTATGATACATATATATATATATATCATCAGCGGCACGACAACTCATCTCTGAGTCTTGGCCTCCTGGATCAGCCTTTGCCAAGTGTCCCTATCCAGTGCAGCCGCCCTCCAGTTGCGGACTCCGAGTAGGGTCCGAGCATCATGTGCCACACCGTCCAGCCATCTTAATCTGTGGCGTCCTTTCTTCCTCGCTCCGAAGATCTTGCCCAGGAACACTTTCTTAGGGATCACGTGCTCGTCCATCCTTGCCAAATGACCAGTATATCGCAGCCTGTCGGGACGAACGAATCGGGAGATATCAGGTTCCTGGTATAAGAAGTAGAGTTCCTGGTTTGTCCGGCGGCGCCACTCGCCACCCGGACGACTCCTCCGTAGATGGAGCGGAGTATCCTTCGTTCGTGGACTTGTAGAGCCAACTTAGCTGTCTTCGTAATGGTCCATGTTTCCGATCCATAGGTCATGACTGGTCGGATAAGGGTCTTGTAAAGAGCACCTTTGTCGCCCTGGACAGGATTCGGCTTCTCAGATGATGTCGAAGTCCAAAGAAGCAATGAATCGACTTCGTTTCCGGCATCTGACTTCCGGGAGACATCGTTGTCGCTGTCGACCAGGCACCCAACGTACTTGAACTCATTCAACTTTTCGAATTGATGGGGCCCGATTTTTGCTTGTCTCCCTCTTTAGCATATTGATCGGTAACCATGTATTTTGTTTTTGAGGAATTGACTCTTAGTCCGATACGTTGGGCAGCACAATCGAGAGAGAGGAATGCGTCTACCACGGCCCGAAAAGATTTCCCTATGATGTTTAAGTCGTCGGCATACCCAAGTAGCTGTGGCGATCTATTGAAGATAGTTCCACCTATTTGGATGAAGGAATGTGAAAAACAACGCTTTCTCGAGACCAATATCAAACAGCAAACAGGCCAATGCATCCCCTTGCCTTAAACCATTTCCCGGGATGAGAGTATCAGACAGGCCCGCCTGGACTCAGACAAATATGTCCATGGTGACCTGGCACATTCTTACAAGCTTCCTGGGCACTCCTAGCTCCTCCATAGCCTGATAAAGTCTGCAACGATCTATACTGTCGTAAGCACTTTTAAAGTCCACAAAAAGATGGTAGGTTTGGACATTGTACTCACGACCTCTCTCCAATATCTGCCAAAGAGTGAAGACCTGTTCGGTTGTAGACCTTCCCTTGCGAAATCTCCACTGGTAAGGACTGACGATGCGCTCCGCATGAGGCTGCAGTCTGTCAACTAGTATGAGGGACAGAACTTTATAAGCGGTAGGCAGGAGGAAGATGCCACAGTAGTTAGCTGCGATCCAGTTGGTCCCCCTTCTTATTATCGGGCATATGATGGTCCTAAGCCATTCTCTAGGCATGTTTTCTTCCTTCCGGATAGCCATCAGGAAATCCTGTAGGGATATATATATATATATATATATATATATATAAGATAACGAGACTGAACTAACTTTCAATAAAAAAAAGGAAAAAGGAACCAGAAACATACACCAGAATAGCCTGAATAATACTAACTTTATTTCCTTGTTATTTATTTATTATTTATTTTAATTCCTCCCTCCCATGCCTCACGGGCAATACGGGTATGAGCAGTAGTGGGATGTTACGTATGACTACGCAACAACTCACTACCGCTAGAAAACCATTTATTTTATTTTTCATCTTCTGCAGCTGTCCCCAAGAGCTGGAAGGTCTCTTCTACTTCTATGATGGTCTTCTTGGTCCAGGTCCTCTTCTCCGGGCTCCCATGTTGAAGTGGGCTGGGCCCAATGCCGTTTTCCACCCTTCAATGAACTCCTTGAACCGCGGGAAGTTCTCCTCGCTCACCAGCTGAGGGAACTCTTGCTCAGTGAGGACGAAAAGTCCCGTGTTTTCCATCAAATACAGTGCAAGTCGTGACCACATGCTCAACAGTCTCTGGGACACCACAGGTGGGGGTCTATGTTCTGGCCAATTCGATGGAGATGGGCTCTAAAACCCCCATGCCCCGTGAGGAACTGTGAAACCCAATAGTCCGGGAGGACCCACTTAGCCAATAGCCGGGATTTTACAGAAGGAAAGTATTTCCTGAGGGTGCTTCCTTTCTGGGATATTGCCCACCTTCGGCTCCGCTCCTCAATGGTATCCTCCCGGATTATCTGCTTCCACTTGGTTGGGTTTTCAGCAATCCTCTCCCTTAGAACGTCCGAAATTCCTGCTGAGCCTTCCTTTTTGTATGCATACTTTGTCACTTCTTCCTGCAGGAGGAGGTCGAGAGGAACCACCCCCGCTAGAACCTGCACTGCGTCATGTGATGTTGACCTATAAGCTCTGGTGACGCGAAGCAGAGCCGTCCTCTGAGTTGATGCCAGCCTATTCCTCTGTCTCTGGTTGAGGTTTCGATACCAGAAGGGGGAGGCATACCTTAGGATACCCTCAACCTCTCCTTTATAGATAGTTACCGTTGCCGGGTATCTAAGGCCCCAGAATGCGCCTCCTACTCTACTAAGATTGTTCACAGTTTGGGCCACCCTACCAGCCATGTATTCCAAGTGAGACGTCACATTTAAGCCTACACCTGACCTAACGCCTAGGTAGGTTACCACCTCACTTGGACGTATCCTCTGGCCTTCAATGTTCATTATTAATGGGTGAGCCCTATCTGTCTCTATATATATATATATATACATAAACAGAAAACAAATAATAATAATAAAAAAAAATGCTCTTCTATCTAAATCAGTGATCTAAGCTTAAATGTATTTATATGTACTACACATATAGCTCAGATACAGTCTATCGTTCACAAATAACTAGTATACATATTGACAAAACCAATAAAGAAATGGAACAAAAAAAAAAAAAAAAGAAATTATCTGATGTATATATTACATTGTTTGCTTAACACTTTCACTATTGAAACTTTGAATTCACATAATTGCACCAACCAACACCTTCCGTATACTAGGACCGTTCAACCGGAAGCTTCAATTGTTCCAGATGGACAGTTCTTTATTTGGTGGGTTCCTTCAGACTTTCTATGGTTACTAGGTTATGTTCACGTATGGCAATCATCCTGAATGGGCCCTCGTACCTAATCAACTCTTTGCCCCTATTAGTTCCCTTTTTCCTATAAACGGTCATCCCGATCCGCATATCGCCCACTAAGTCCCTGACTTTGAGGTTTTCCCTGGTGACCCTCCTACTCTTTTCCGACTCTATTTTCTTCCGAACTTTCCCCCATATTTTCCCAAGGGCTATTTTGTTACTGATTACCCGCTCCGCCAGTTCTTCGTCCGCTACCGCGTCTCTATCGTCCCTCCGACGCCCTCTTAGCCCGAACAGAATTTCAAAGGGTGAAAATCCTGTGATGGAATGGATTGAGTGATTATAGGCTGTAATCGCTTTCGACATAGCTACGTCTGGTCCTAGCCCTTTTTCAACCTGATAGACCCTGAGATGGTTACTTAGCGTACTATGTAACCTCTCCACACCGCCTCTACTCTTCGGGTGTCCCGGGGTGTTGAGGTGCCACTTGATGTCCAGTGCCTTCGCTTCCGCTCGAACCTCGGCATTGTCAAATTCTCTACCCCCATATGATGCCATGCGTTCGGGTACACCATAAAACTGAAACCACTTCCTCAGCGCGCCTATTACCGCCTCTGCCGACCGGTCTTTATCAGATGTGCCATTGCTAACTTACTAAATAAGTCCACTATAGTTACCCACTTATATCCCCTCCAAGTAAAAGTGTCCACCTGGAGATCCGTTATTGGCGTCTCTGCCGTAGGTGTTTCCTCTTGCAATCCTTTGGGAGGATGTCGATCGTACTTGGTGGCCAAACATACATCGCACGTTCCTATGATTTCTTGTACGGTTTTCTTTATACCCCACCAGAAATACTTCCTTTTCAGAGCCTGAACCGTTTCGTTGATCCCGCGGTGATTTGTTTTTCCTTGGTGATATGCGAGCGTCACCTCACGCTGCCGTTCTACATCCTTAATGGTTTTAACTGTTTTTCTGGTTATTTTATTATAGTGCATATATTCAAAATTTAATATTTAATTTATTTATTATAGATGATGTAATTCATAAGAAGAATTATGTGTTTTAGGTAAAGTCCTTGTACACTGCTACATGGGGATGTCAAGGTCAGCCATCTTTACTTTAGCTTATTTGGTGCTGAAACGGAACATGTCCGCATGCGACGCGATGGCTTGCATCAGAAAAAGAAGAAACATACATCCCAACGATGGGTTTCTTGAACAATTGGCTGTTCTAGACAACAAAATTATGAGGCGAACTGCTGATACTAGTTATTAATAATGAAGATAAGAAAAAAATCACTGTAAATATTTTTCATTCATTATAATTTAATTTATATTGATCATTGTAAAAAACATTTGCACTCGTTAGGAGACATATATTTTATTCACTAAAAAAAAAAAAAAAAAAAATATATATATATATATATATATATATATATATTACAGTATCGTTTGTAAATAATAAACCTTTAAAACCAGTGTAAAAATTATTTTATTTTTTTATCCGTTTGTGGACCATTTAAGAATTATTTTTTGTAAATATATATTTTTTAAAAGCAAATTAAGGCAATTAATAACCTCACATCAGATAAGCATCTTTATTTTATTAGGTACTAGCTAGAGTGCCGGGCTTCGCTCCGGTAGTTGTACGGTAGTTTTAATAACAGAAGAACTTTAAAATTAAAGGAAATATAGAAAAAAATTAGCACCTTCGTGAAATTTCGGTTTTGACTTGGTATTAATATTAAGATTCGAGATCTGCAGAGTCCGCCCAAATACTACCGAAGATTCATAGACAATTTTTTTAAGACCTTTTTTTACATTTCAACCTCTCTTAAGATATCCCCCCGTAATTTGGGCGGACTCAGCACCTCTCCAATCTTATTACTATTACAAACTGAAAACCAAAATATCATGAAGGCACGATTTTTTTACCATATTACTTTTTATCCTGAACTATGAGGGATGATAAAATTAAATAACTGCTGAAATTGGAGTTAGTCATTTTGACAACTGGAAGGCTCATCATACATAGTAATCAAACCAACTTCTTTTTCATAACTACAATAAGAACACTTCAAACATTTTATTTTCGATTTGTATTCAGACATTATCTCTTTTTTTTATACGCCCACTGTACTACTAAGAAATAGTCCCTCATACTGCATTAAATTTACTTATATATTAATATTGATTAACTGTTATGTGTTGATCAATTAGCTTTTTTATGTAACAATTAATTTGTTAAGGAATCCAGTTGGTTTTCTAATTGATTGCAGAGATGTAAAATCATAATTTTATTTTGAAAGCAAACTAATTATTTTCGCTTACATTTTTATTAATTTAAAAATAACAGCTGAAAAAATATATAACCACTAGCTAGGGTACCCGGCTTCGCTCCGGTAGTAGTGTGGCAGTTTTAATAACAGAAAAACTTTAAAATTAAATGAAATATAGAACATAATTAGCACTTCCTTGAAAATTTTAACATTATATCTATATGAAGATTCGAGATCTGCAGTGTCCGCCCAAATAAGGAACCCTATATACTTTATAGGGTGTTGAAAATGGTGGATGAACAATTCATTTTGCTGCAACTTTGTCGAGTCATGCATCGTTTTTGATGGTTTCTGTGATTATGAATTCTATAAACCCATTCCAAGCTGTCAGCAGATAATAAGTTATTAGATTATTAGTTAAAAAACTATATTTGGAGTACAACTTAATCGCCGACTACTGTGATGGTCCCATTAGATCCAGAAGTTTAGAAAATACCGAAGGTTCATAGAAACATTTTTTGTAAGACCTTTCTTCCAGTTCAACCTCCCTTAATATATCCCCCCACCCTAATTTGGCCGAAGTCTGCACTTCTCCAATCTTACTACTATTACTAAGTGAAAACCAAAATATTATGAGGGCACAATTTTTTCATCATATTTCTTTTTATCCTGAACTATGAGAGGTGATAAACTCTTATTGAAAAATTTGTATTATTGGAGTCAATTCATCATTTTGTCAACTGGAATGCTCATCATACGTAGTAATAAAACCATTTTTCATAACTACATACAATAAGAACACTTCAAACTTGTTATTTTCGGTTTATAATCAGTCTATTCAGCTCTTCTTTTTTGTTTTATGTCTGTTTTTATTCGCTCACTCATATTGCATTAAATTTACTTAAGTATATGTTAGATATTGATTAAATGTAATGTGTTTATCAATTAATCTTCTTATGAGAAAATTAATTTTGTAAAGTATCCAGTCGGTTTTCCAATTGATTGCAGATATGTAAAATCATTAATTTATTTTAAAAGAAAAGGTGAAACTAATTATTTTCGCTTGATTTTTAAGTAATTTAAAAAGAACAGCTGACAAAATATATAACCTTTACAAATATAACGGAATGGATGAACAATAAACATTGAGTGAAACACACCCTAGCGCTTCCTGGTGGTCTGCAGCTCGAACTAAATTTTTCATTCATAAACTCGTATGTCATCCTCAGGTAGGCTAATTACATGTTGCGAGAGGCTTAAAATTCCAGTCCTTTTCTCTTCAATTTCACACCCTTAAGAGAAAAACTGAAACCTTCTTCTCCGTTAGGGGACATATAGTTACACGCTGACATAAATCTGTTAATCGTATGTGGAGTCGTTTCTGAGCCTTTTCGGCACGCACATTGTACACTTTGCTTTATAATATATATTGATTACAAACTGAATGAATGGACAATAAACATTGAGTGAAATGCACCCTAGCGCTTCCTGGTAGTGTGCAGCTCAAACTAAATTTTTCATTCACTAACCTGAAAAGATAGGCTATTACATAGTGCGAGAGGCTTAAAATTCTCGCCCTTTTCTCTTCAATTTTACACCCTAAATATAAAAACGGAAACCTTTTTCACCGTTAGGGGCTATAGGGGTACACGACGACATGAATTTCTTGATCGTAGGTGGAGTCGTTTTTGAGCCTTATCGGCACGCACATTGTACACTTTGCTTTATAATATATATTGATTATATTTCTTCTGTTTGCATAGCAGACATCCTTAGTCGCTTGAACCAGCCTTCTCCACCTTTCTCTACCTTGGGATACTAATTCATTACATCAAGTCCAAAAATGTAAAGAAAGCATTCTTTTCATGCAGAATTCTTTACGTTGAATGTAAAGAATAGTATTCTATACCTTGAGTGCTAAGACCCTCAAATTGACTAATTGGTTGTTTTTTAATACCATTTTTGATTTTATTTATTAATCCTTCTTATGCGCCTCCCATACGTAGTAGATAGTCCCATGCTCTTTCCTCCAAGGCCAAATGTTTCCCTGTTTTATATGAAACTACAGAAAAAATATATAAGTACTGTTATGAATGGATGCCGTCGCTTACTGCCCCAGTTTTAGGCATTCATCAGGCCTAAGAATAATTAAAAAAAAAAAAAAAAACAGTAATGTCTTGATCCTAATCTGCTAGTGATGAAACCAGAGAACAGGATATCTTTTTTTTTTTTTTTTTAATATTTGAGTAGTCTGGGCTAGGAAAACAATTATATAACTTAATTTTCCTTTTTCGATGAAGTAAAAATATTCAGGAGTCGTAGACAAGAAAGTGACTTGGCACAATACCTGATGAGGATATGGTTTTCATTTTCAGTAATGGATTTATGTGAATACTCTGACAATAACACTTTATTTTTTTAAATTTAATATTTTAGCTTTAAAAGCTCAATTATCAGATATATATGTTACTAGCTGTATTTCCGGTTTCACCAGGGGAATTTCATTTTTTCATCTGCAAAAACTATAAAATGAGACTTTTGTTGACTCAAAAGGTCGATTTCGTAAACCAACAGTATAAAGCGAGATCATAACGATTTTTATAAGAATAAAGAATATACCCAGAGATTGGCTGAAGTTATGTGTAAAATTTTAATATGGACAGATGTTCGCACCTGGTATGAAAGAACCACTGAGCGAAATTTGGAGAATTTAGGACAAACGGTATGGATTTCTATAAAGAACAAACAAACAAACAGAATTTCATCTTTATTTATATAAATTAGACACCCAAGGCCAAAATTGTTCCGAGTAGGTAGATTTTTGATAACTTGGATTTCTGGCTTTAACCCATGTAGATTTAGAACTAAGACAGATAGGAAACAATGAATGTCGTATGGCCTTGTATAATCCATGTCAACTTGTTCTCAATTTCATTAGGATTTTCCTAAATTTACTGAGATTTAGAAGGATTATGATAGTATACGATGTTGAAGGAACAAAAAAAAACCTAAATGTCATTCAGATGATTTGGGTAAACCCATAGCGGGTGAGGTAATCCGAATCTCCAAAGTCGAACCTTCGACTTAAAATCGAATGTATAAAAGTTCGGACTAGTGTTGCACCTAATTGCTGAATTAATTGGGTTAACAGTTCCCCGCTTACTTCGTTTTATTTATATTTGGTAACTATCACATTTCTTTTTTCATCTAATTTATTTAAAAATTCTATTGGATGTTCACGATTGTTTGATTTCATAATGGCTACTTCCGCGATTAAATCCGATACTGATCTGTTATCCGCACATTTTTTTCTATGCGCATCGATTAATTCCGCGACGCTATTACAACTATTATTATACACTATCGCTTCTGCTGGCCCTTCCAAATGACTAATAGCAGCTCTAAAAATTAGCCAGTGGTTATGTATTCTTTCGCTTATATCTTCGGTACAATAAGTGGTAACTAGTTCTTCACACATTTTAATAAATTGAGGCAACTTATAACAGTTACCACCATAGTTAGGAATATATATCAGTATTTCATGTGGGATAGGTTTGGAAATTGCTATTTTAGTTACAAATTGGGAAGGTTTTAAAGAAAAATTGGTATTAGAAATACAGGGGCTACTCTCAGGAAATTGATCTTGTGATTCCTCTGGGTTCTCGTCTGATAAAGATGCTTCTGATGATGAAGAATCTCTCCTCATCCTGTTCTTGAATCCAGTTTAGAAATGTTCAGGTTCCAACAGTTAAGGATTAAATCCAAAGTTCTTGAAGAATGTGAGAAATTGATCGCACGTAGGAAATTCAAATGGACTTACTCTCGAAGAACTCCTGAAGTCCCCTGTGTTTGGGCGCCAGTTAGATGGTCTGATAGACTAAAAGTCTTTTTAAAAAGAAGATTTATTGAACTAGATTACAATACACTGGATTACAGAACTAAATCTAACAGACTGAGAACAATCGGCTCTAGTTGCCGTGGTTTATGTACTGTAGGAATGCGGAGTAAGCTTTGAGTCTGCAGGAGGCATATTCCTTTGGTATAACTTTCGACCTCAACCTTCTTGCACCTGAGAGACAACATTCTTGGAATCTGGTCGGCGACGAATTTCCATTCTTCCATATCCATATACACTGTAGTTTTCTTGTCGATGACCGCGACAGTGGGCTCAGAATCGCAAAGACCGAGACGCACTACTTTGCTACTGGTGATGGAGTAGTCAGTCACCAGTTCCAATCGACACGGCACAACCATCTCGCTAGGTTCTCACGTTGAAAGTAAAACGATTCAATAGAGAGGAGGGGGAGAAAGATGAAGTTTTTCTATTTTTTTTATTAGTTGATTCATTTATTCTCTCTTTATTTCATACATCGATATCTGGTTTTTCAAGTCGTTTATCTGTTGCAGAAAAATTCTAAGTCTCTTGCGAGCATCAGCAACATCCCCAACAGTTTTCCTCTTCTTTTTTATCAAAAACATCATTTATTATTATTGGTAGCTTCTCTAGTTGATCTAAATATTTTATAAACGGACAATATCTCGACCATTTCTTGTGTTCTAGGAAAGGATTGTCGTGTTTTTCCCATTCGTGTAATATTACTCCACAAAAAGGACACCTTGTGCGGTCCGAATTTTTTAAGTAATAATAGTATAGTAAGCAGCTGCTAGCTTCAATGCACTCACTGGTGAATTCCAACCGACGAATGTGGACAGTCGGTCGGCCTCATACCTCATGTTCTTGCTTGTTAGTCGTCCCATAATAAACTGGTTCTTGGAGGATAGTAAGAGAAGGAAGGACTATGACGAAGGCTCAAGTATGTGGTGAGGGTCGATGTCAGTAGTGGGGGGGAGAAAAAATAAATCCTCGCTTTTACTAAGCTTGTATATGTAAATAAACCCAATGAATTCAAATAGGCTTCAAAAGACGACGATGACGAACATTTGCGGCTCGTCACATTATTCTCTTTAAACGAGCAATTAATAAGCAGTAATGTATGCCACGCTGTTGCACCCGGGCTCGATCAGCGTGGGGCTAACTGAGCATAGATAGTGGAATTAATGGTTCGGTCAAGGATATGAAGCAATAAATTCTGCTCAACACTGTAATATACCCAACTGACATTGATTATATATCCACTTTTTTACCTTCTTTGTTTTTCCTTAATCAGTACGGCTACCTTAATGACATCGTTTTAGTATGTTTTTTAATATTTATGGTGGTGTAAATACCCTAGAGAGTCTAAGATTATACATTCTGCACTGGTTTGTATCATTCCCCTTCCAGCGCCAATCTTCTCCAATTCCTGCAAATTTCTCTGAACATATCTTGTGGTACAGAATGCACTTATGATAAATCTTTTCTCTTCGAATTGTGAGTTCTTGATCCTTATCATTTGTTTCATACCCAATTGTCGGAAATATTATTAGTGTATCATTTCCTATCGTACTAAATGCCAATATATCCACATAACTCGCTGAGCCTTCCGAGTCCAGGTAATAAACTTTCAGAAAACGTTTGTACTGATTCATTTTCAGTAGATTAGCTATTTCTTGTTTTATGTTATTATGCCTGCGAGTGACGAGAAGCATTTCTAAGGACAATTGTCGAATACATGAGCTGGGATTGCTGACACTCGATCGCATTTGGGGCAGAGGGATCCAACATCTCCGTTCACCTGGTCTCCGATCCCTGGAACTCCACAAAGAGGAGCATAATTGACATTTAGTTTATGTGCGTTTGACCATTCTGAGACGATAATTGACACCAATTCCTTGCCATTTAATTTGCTCCAATCTTCAAACGACTTTTTCCTCAGTGACTGCCTAATTTTCTCACTGCTACTGTTCCTTCGACATTTTTGGCATCAATACCTAGCAGATCAGTACACTTTTAATTTTCTTCAGTTGAATCGAAAATTGTTGAAACAGGCTATCCGTCACATTGGCTAAGTTCTGGGATAGGCCAATGCAGGCAATGAAGGGGGTCTCCCATTGACACCGTAGAAAGTCTAGACCTCGGCATAATTGCTGACCAAGTGTTGGCCGGCAAACCTATCATTGTCTACGATTCACCTCTTAGAATTAAAGACGAATACTATTTTTTTCCCATAATATAAATTATATTTAAATTGTATCAGTGATATCTACATTGTGACTTGACAGTCACGGATCTCTTGGTTTTAGTGACTATCCCTCCGTAAGAATGCATTCCATAAAGCCATGAAATGCAGTTAAACTGCACATTTGATGTGGTTTGTTTAGTTACAAAATAAAATCCTTGGAATCGAGCCATTGACAGTTAATTTCATTGGTTAATCTGTATTGAATGCTTTTTCACAGGTAGCATCCCAATTCCACCGCATATTTTTCTTTTATAGCTGATGTAAGGTAAATGACAGTGCTTACTTTTATTTTTTCATTAGTAGAATGTAAAACTGAAGCGTCAATTCTAAATCCAACATTCAATTGATTTGTTAACAAATCAAATTGTGTGCATCCGGCATTAGGATCCCATTTACAAGTCCTACAAATTAAAAATTTAAATGACACACGGTCAAAATTAATAAACGATTGTTGTATTATATCATCGCAATTAAAATACAATAGCACAATTGAAACAATAAATAAAATAGAAATTCCTAAATTCAAACCAAATTTCCAAATCCCAAATTTTAATCAACCACAACCACCGAGATTCCAAGAACAGCCTAAGCCGTTTCAAAATTTTAATAACTTTAATCAATACAGACCTCAATTCCCACAATTTAACCAACGACCTCAGTTTCAACCTAACTTTCCTAAACACAACTCCCAAAATACTGTTTCAATGAAAAGCGTACAGCCCCCACGTCAACAACACTTTCCAAAATGGAATTCTCAAAACACAGTTTCCATGAAAACGAAACCAACACGACCTTTTATGTCTCCATATGAGGTAACCTATTTAGACTCAAACTCACAGCAACATTACCAGCAGCCCCCAACTCATGACTTCCAAAAATTGCAGGACCAAATTAATTCCTTAGCGGAATCTGTTAATAAATTAACTAATCATTTTTTAGAACCAGGACAAAGTCCTCTCGAGCCACCAGACATCAATTTGAATTAAAAACAATTGACAGATCGCTCCCTTACTTTCGATACAAATGGAATAGAAAATGGCTTATAGGCACGGGATCTTTAAAAAAATATATCAACCCCGAAATAATAACATCAGATTGGCCCCGATATAAGGAGAACTTTTGTGTTAAAACACCTGTTGGTGAAACTTCTGATGATATTTTCCCCACAACTAAATGTACAAAAATGTATATTTTTAAATTTTCGGAACGATACGATATATTACTTGGCCACGAAACAATGAGTTCAATCAAATGCTCCCCGAACATTCCAAAGGGCGATGAATATCATTTTCGCCAAAATGCCCAACGTCCTTGTTTACATGGACGACATCATAATATTTTCCGATAATTTGGAAGAACACCTAAAGCATCTTAAAAGTGTTTTCGAAAAGCTGAAAGAATACCATCTAAAGATTCAGCTTGATAAAACAGAGTTCTTCATAAGAGAACTTCTGAATTTAGGCCACATAATTTCCGAAAAAGGAAATCAACCAAACCCAGCAAAATTAGAAGCAATTAGAAATTTCCCATTGCCTAAAAATCAAAACGAAATTAAACAATTTCTTGGTTTAACTGGTTATTACCGGAAAATGATTAGAAATTACGCCAAAATATCCAAACCTTTAACTATAAACTTAAAGAAAGATACTAAGATTGATTTAAAAAACGAAGAATATATAAATGCTTTTGAAACTTTAAAGAAATTATTGCAAAATAACCCCACCCAACAACTCCCCGATTTTTCGAAAAAATTTACACTCACGACTGTTCTAAATTCGCACTAAGGTCAGTCCTTTCTCAGAATTTCGATGGAAAAGACCTACCCATTGCCTTTGCTTCAAGAACTTTAAAGAAGCATGAAGAAAGGTTAAGCACAATAGAAAAAGAACTGCTTGCAATAGTATGGGCATGCAAATATTTCCGACCCTACTTGTATGGCAGAAAATTCCTTATTCAAACTGATCATAACCTCTCCAATGGCTTCACAGTCTTAAAGAACCAAACTCAAAATCATTAAGATGGAAATGTCTTTTATCCAATTTGAATTTGACATAAAATATGTATCCGGTAAAACTAATGTTGTTGCGGATTCTCTCTCCTGCATTCAGTTGTGTAACGCAATAGAAGATGAAATTAATCCACAAGAACTTTTCGATGAGTTTATTCGAAATTATGCCACCAACGAGAACGTAATACCAGACAACGATAATGACAGTTCATTCACAAGAAAGTTCAAATGATCAAGTTGTATTTTGTGACGAAAATAAAATTATAAATGTAGAACAAAATCAAATATTACTTGAGATAGGTAATAGAGAACCAAATGTTCAAAAAATTTTCAATAAAAACCGTTCAACATTTTTCTTTCAAAATCCCAATGATTTAATTCAAATGAAAACGTTTTGAATTCAATTTTTAAAACCCAAAACAACGGTATATTTTGCAAAAGAAATGGGATATTAGAAAGTAAATATAAATCAATGTTCATAAATTTCATTAATATAATAACTAATGACTTTCAGATTATAAAATTAAAACAATACGGTAAATTTAATTTAGATATTGTTACCGAAGCCAAACAAAAAGAAATTATTTCAAATTATCATGTAGGAAAAACCTATCATAGAGGTATCACTGAATCATATGAGCACATTCGCCGAAGGTATTACTGCCATGGTATGTACAAAGATATTAAGGATTATATTAACAAATGATCCATTTGTTTAAAAGTTAAATATGTGAGAAACCCAATCAGAGTCGAGTATAAATTAGTTCCAACCCCGGATAGACCATTCGAAAAAATTCAGCTTGATGTTTTTCACTATGATAATCATAAATTTTTAACTTTAATAGACTCTTTTTTCTAAGAAATTAATTGCTTATCCTCTTAAAAGTCTAAACCAAATAGAAATACAGGAAATTTTAAGCAACTATTTCGCTTTGTTTCCCATTCCTAAGATTATACAAATGGACAATGATCGTGAATTTTGTAACAATAGTCTACAAAATTGTTTAAAATTGTATGAAGTTGAGCTATATTTCGTTACCCCAGGTCATTCTGATTCTCAAGGTCTTTTAGAGAGATCACATTTTACTCTCATTGAACTCCTTAACGCAATACAACTAGAGCATAAAAATATATCCTTAGAGCATAGCCTAAAACTTGCCCTTATTGCATATAACAATTCAATTAATTCAAATTTAAAGATGACTCCAATGGAAATATCCCAAACATTCATAATGAATATTAAATCCAATAAGGATTTAATATGCATTAAAAAATCTTATATATTAAAGCACTCTTCCTCACTAAGTGAAGAAAAAGAACCTAGCAACAATATTCATTTTTACTAAATAATCTCCTGTTACTATATAATAAAATTAATGATATCGACACCAGCCTTGAATTCTGTAAACTGAATATTATACATCCAGCATTCTGTCCCTTGTGGAACTTGAAGAAATTGTAAATAACGCCAAAATAAAACTTATATCTGAAGTACCTGAAATTTTATGGCAACTAGGCAAAGTACCCTGTTCCCTTCATAGTGATTATATCTCATATTTTGTCCAACTCCCTTTATCTCCTCCTACATATGAAACTTTCTTCCTTTTATTCTATCCCGTTATAAAAGATGAGTTTATAACAGCTCATGTCCATCCCTCATTGGTATTACGATATCAGGAATTGCTTACAGGAGACTGCTCTTTAATTAATGAAAACTATTATTGTACAAATATATCAAAAATAGAAAAACAATGTATTAATGAATTGTTAGACGATAAGAAATCAAATAATTGTAAATATCTAGTAATAGTAAACCTTTTGTAAAGTATGTCCCATTAGCAAATAAGTATCTCATATTTAATACTGATTATTTAGTCCTAAGTACTAACAATAGCAATAAGACTATACATCCTAAGTTAACTACATTATTATATTTAGACAGATCAGAAACTCTCATAAATGTTCCTCAACCTTACACATATTGGGAAAGCACAATTTTATTACCTTCAGAAATTCCTTATGTAAAACGTTATGTAAATTTTTCATTTCCAAACATCCATAGAGCGAAAATTAATATAGAACCTTTAGACTTTATTGATGAAACCTGTTTAGATCATGTGACTATTTTATATTCCCTACTAACAATTATTGTAATATCCCTTTTATGTTATGTTTTGTATCACAATCGGCTAAAACTTCGAAAGATTTGTACTGTATGGAAGGGAAACGACAAGTCCACACCTCCGAATCCTCAACTTCAGAATTATCCTCAACTTCCAATCATTTCGTCGAGGTCGGCTTCATCTTAAGGAGGGGCGAGTTATACCCAAGGAATGTGCCTCCTGTAGACTCAAAGCTGACTCCTCATTCCTACAGTACATAAACCCCGGCAACTAGAGCCGATTGTTCTCAGTCTGTTAGATTTAGTTCTGTAATCCAGTGTATTGTAATCTAGTTCAATAAATCTTCTTTTTAAAAGACTTTTAGTCTATCAGATCATCTAACTGAAGACCGAGTAAGACGTAAAAATATTTATTGCGTATTTTCCAAGAAGGGGGTGAACAGAATCATGGCAATAGAACAGTTTGTAATTTGTTTTGCAATGTTTGACTCGAGTCCATCGACCCTTCAGCCGAGTCTACCCTCGACATGTTTCAACAAGAATGAAACGGCAAAGCTTTGTAGAAACATTGAGAAAATCAACGACTCACTCCACTCGATTACCGAGATGGTTGAACTCTACAAGAAACATGAAGGTCATCTGACTGAATCTGTGGAACCTATCAACAGACTTCAATATTAATACTAACACTCTTTTTTATAATTTAAATGAACTCAAGAAATATGCAATAATTCCCACGTAAATTGTAATTTGAACTATATTCAATAAATCAATTTTACGTTGAAGCATTTTATTTATTGAACTTTTTCCCCAAGTAAAAAGGAGAATAAAGGTAAATAAAAAAATAAAAAAAATTATAAGGTTTATTTGAAATAAACATTGAATAAAATGCAAATATAATAGTACAATTAGTAATTAATATATTCATTGAGGTATAATATAGTCTTCGTTTCTGGATAAATTCCTCGTCCTCTCACCATTCCTCAGGTAAGTTGTCCCAGATGTAGCCTAATCTATAGTCGAAAAGGTACAAAAGTAATGATCGAGGTAAAATCCTCAATTCTTCAGTAGTTAAAGTTTCTGTGCCTTCATCGCCCAAACGACGTATCACAGTCTCCATTCTGTCCATCATCAAAGTGACAGAAAATTTTCTTTTCCAGTTGTTTTTATAAATATTCCTCCTCCTCAAACCACAAACACTGAGGACTATTCGTCTTATGGTATTTGAGGGGGTTGATCGGTGATTTGGTGTCATAAACCAGGTTGCAGTCATTGGCGGATCCAGGGGGGGGGGCTGTGGGGGCTGTAGCCCCTCCCTTTGGAAAATTTTTCTTCATTTAAAGATAGAATTTGAATTTCCTTAAAGTAAGGAAGCAAGTTAAAGAACAAGTTATATGCAGAACAAGTAGAACTTTAGTTGTGGGAAAGGAACATGATGGTAAAGAAGCTGATTGGCAGATCCAAATAAAGGGTTGTGGGGCTGCAGCCCCCCCCTTTAGGACTGCAGCCCCCCTTTTACAGTCGGCTGGATCCGCCTATGGTTGCAGTATATACATTTAACCTTGTCCTTGGCTAAGCGGATAGATCCCGCTATCGACAGTAGCTGATGAGGTGAGTCTGTTGCAGCGTTTCTATAGGTTCGTGTTCGTACCTCTTCTTTTTCAAAGTGGATAGCATCGGGATTCCTTCTGATCCATGAAGCCAAACGATGGGCTTGATTTAATGAACAAACAAAGGAAGTTTTCAGATGAAAAAGGCATGTGATCTGTTCTTTTTCTAATTCATTCAAATTCGGACAGCCGAAATCATGGAGATCATAGACTGGTTTATCGATAAGTTCATCTATGAATTTGCATTTTTCCATCCAGTTTCCCCACATCTCGTAGTCGCCCTTAATGCTTAGTAATAAATTCTTCATATCTTCATATTCTACATCGCCATAGGTCCAGTTCAATCCGTGAATATTTTTCATTACCCAGATGTTCGTCCGTTCTTTAGCCAGTTCTTCACCCGCACCCTGAGGTGGTTTGAAAAACCAATGCCACGATGAGCCATGACTGACAGAGACTACAGATAGTTCTTTAACGATTAATGAGTTGGAGGAAAATCTATACAAACTATAGCTATAACAAACTATAACATATAAAAACTGGAAAACCCGTCAAAGGATATAATTACATGTTACCCATCACCACAGTTTCACCTCGTTCCTCATAAAAATTTCAATGGATGGGTGTTTTTCTCTTTTCCAAGATATATTAACTTCAGCGAGCCTGAAACAAAGCTGCAATAAATATTCTTTAGCGTAATCGACCTGTTAGTAATTTTTTTTGTACTTACCATTGTAGTTTTTTATCTCTTCTTTGTGAACGCTGCTAAAAATCTTTAGGGTAAGAAGTTTCATATATTTTTCTCCCCTTCCTCTAGAATAATTTGTATAGATTTTCCACATTGCGTCTCCTTCACTGTCATCCTTGTGATGTTATACATCCTTCCATTTTCTAACTGATCCAGCGTTTCGTAAACAGGAAATCGGTTTAAGCTATTTAATTTGTCAGATACAGACATCTGTTTTTTTTTAAGAAAAAGAAACATGAAATTAAGAAATAGTAATAATAAAGTAAATTTATTTTGAGGAAATATTCATACTCACCGTAGGTGTTGAGAAGAGATGACAAAGAGTAGAGGCAGGAAATGGCAAAGGCTCCTAAGCACACCTGTTATGTACCTTGCACAGAGAGGGGTTGAGGGGGATGGGCTGCTATAATTGTTTCAAACCAATTCAGCAAAGGCGAAGATGTACGTAAACAACAATGAAAATATGAGTTGTAATAACTTAAACTACGTGCACCAAGCTCGGACTTTTATTTCTGTCATTAACTGAGTGTTCGTGCATTAGCGACAGAGCAAGAAATTGCAAATATAGTTAAATAATTAGAACTAAAAACTAAGAACTACATAAATGAATAAGACGGATGGCAATGGCTCTCTTCACGTGTGAAGGATGCTGACTGAGCGTAGATAGTGGAATGAATGGTTCTTTGTCGGTCATGGTCATGAAGCAAGAAATTCTGCTCGACACTCTAATATACTAATATATTAGTGTGACTAGCAACCCTATACAGTAAGGCAGCATTACTTTATATTTTTTTGAATAAATTATTTCTCTAGTCGAAAAATCAAACCCAGGAGTTTAATTATACATTTAAAAAAATACTGCATAAAGTTTGCCCTGAGTTTTGACAGAGGGCACCACTGAAAAATTCTGAAATGTAAAGGGCATCGAAACCCGATAAAGTTTGGAACCCCTTCTATAAATTAATTAAAATTCTATCAGATAATAACTATTGGATTAATTTATTATAATTAGATTTTTTTTTGTTCATAAACCAAACGCTCATTCCTGAACGTCTTTAAATTCTAGTGAGCTGGGAAAACTTGATTTTTAAATTTTATGTCTTGTGTAATTTTCTTATTTATTGTTTTTGAATTATTGTGTTATTCTGATAAAAAGAAAATTGCCTATATTTTAGTATAAGTTATTCTTGTTTTTTAGGAATATTAGTTCTTCTACCTGGTATTTGGACTTCATCTTGCAGGAATCATTTTTATCCAGATACTCATTTTTCATAATTTTCAATTTGTTCCCTTTACATTTACAATAATTACTTCAACAGGGTATAAACAATGAATGTGGACCAAGTCACGTAAGTTGAAGTCTTGTTGCAATGACATAACTTATATTTATATTTTAAGATTTAAAACAAATTTTTAAATGTAATTTCAAAAAAATGGGAATTACACCTAACTCTTAATTTTACTTTATGACATTCCCAGAGGTGCTAATGATCACAATCCTATAAGGGAAGTTTTTAGCACTTTGCATATTTATCTATTTTGTTATTGCTGGTATGCTTATTTATGTTTTAGTGGATACATAACTTTCTCTTGCATGACAAATATAGTCAAATCAAGCTGTGTTATATTAGCCTTATTTTATTTGAAGCATTTAATTTTAAAATAGGATAAATCCAAATTCTCGAACTATGCAAAAAAATAAATTCAAAATTCTAAAAGTTGGTCAATGTATACTAAGTTTTTGAAATGTCATTTAGCCTTCTTTTTAGCTTTGTGTTTTGCTTTATGAGTTCTCTATTTACTAAATAGTTATTGTAGCCATAAGGTAAGCTTTTTAATAAACTGCGTGATTTCTTCACTAAACCATATTTTTCTTTTACATTCCTATGTAGGTACATGGGCGGATCGTGAAGGGGGGGCTGCAGCCCTACAGCCCTTCATTTGGATCTGCTAATCAGCTTTTTTACCTTGATGTTCCTTTCCCACAACTAAAATTCTACTTGTTCGCACATTATTTGTTCTTTAACTTGCTTTCTTACATTAAGGAGAGTCAAAGTCTATCTTAAAATGACGAAAAATTTTCCAAAGGGAGGGGCTGCAGCCCCCACAGCCCCCCCCCCCTGGATCCGCCAATATGTAGGTACATTGTTATGATAACAGTTTCTTATATGTAGAGTTTTTTAACTTTAAAATGTAAACATATGAAATTAATATTTCACCCAGTCTAAGTTCTTCTTCCATTCATGAAAATGATTTTTTTTTTAATCTTTTAACTTGGTAAATTAAGTTTCAGGAAAATTCTAAGCTATAAAAAAACAAGGAAAATATTGCTTAAGTTAATACCTTCCAAGCTAATTAATTTTATTTTCTAGTATTTATTTTCTGTTTTAATTTTTAAGAGCATACTTTTGCTTTCATTAAATTTTATTTATTTGAATATTTTATGGCAACCGCTTTTTTAGCTGTTATGCGTGGTAAGGACCCGATCACACAAGTTCCTCTGCCATTCATGAAAATGATTTTTTTTTAATCTTTTAACTTGGTAAATTAAGTTTTAATTTTTAAGAACATACTTTTACTTTCATTAAATTTTAACTTATTGATCTTGATTATTTTCTTTTGTTCCTAGAAAAAGAACCAATTATTTGGACTGGCCTGAATATTTTATGGCAACCGCTTTTTTAGCTGCTATGCGTAGTAAGGACCCGATCACACAAGTAGGAGCATGTATAGTTAATAAAAAAAATATAATAGTTGGTATAGGATATAATGGTATGCCAAATGGTTGTAGTGATGATAAATTTCCTTGGAAAAAGTCCAACGATAAACTTTCTACAAAACATACATATGGTATCTTTCTATTCCAACCTTATTATTAATCAAGTATTAATATTTCATATGTTTGTTCATTTTTTCCGAAATAATATACAATGGTATTTCATTTTTTAGTATGCCATGCTGAACTTAATGCTGTTTTAAACAAGAACTGTACTGATCTTGATGGATGTACGATGTATGTTGGTTTATTTCCATGTAACGAGTGTGCAAAAGTTATTATACAGTCTGGAATCAAAAAAGTTGTATACTTGTCTGATAAACATTCCTATAAAGCTGTAACAATAGCTGCCAAAAAAATGTTTGATGTAGCTGGAGTAAGTTACCAGTAAGTTAATTTTTTTTTTTTTAATTTAAAGCTAAACACGTTTAGTGCTCTAAACTATTTAGTTACTCTAATGCTATGCTTTCACACCCATGGCTGTCCCAAAATGCTATGGATTTAGAAAGTTTATTTCTTATTAAATTAAAAAATGATAAAGACAATTGATATATATACGATTTATGGAACTCAAAACACCCACTAAAATGCACGGGGTCTATATGACCCGTACCGCTCTAGAGCATAGATCATGTATAGTGCGGTACGGGGTCGGTAGAAATCATGTTCCGACCTGTCAAAACCTGCCTCAGGTTGTCTATTGCCGACCATTTCTTTTTAGTATCTCTTCTGTTATTGTTGGGTGCGTTTATAAAATGTCATCACGCGGTCGTAAATCAGTTGAATTTGCTCTATCAGTTCAGAATCTTTCTTCTAGTGAAGAGAGTGATGATAATATGACGAGTGAAGACGAATACGTTCTAGAACAAGAATGTACAGATGTTGATGAAGAGTTATCCGAATATGATTCTGTAGATGACGAATCATCCTGTAATAATGAAGTTCCCTTATCTCAAGAAAATGAGAAGCATGCGGACGAAATAGAATGGATTGAAATAGCTCACAAACAAGGTAATTTTAACTTATTATGTCCTATGAATCATGAAGTCATTAATGTGCCTGATAGCATTAGTTCACCAATAGATTTTTATAAATTATTTATGGATGATGAGATTTTTGAATTCATAACTGATCTAACAAATGTTTACACCAATCAAATGTTGCCTTCTTTAAACCTAAAACAAAATTCATACATTAAAAAGTGGACATTACTATCGGTTAGTGAACTAAAAAAGTTTTTAGCTATAATATTATGGTTTGGGATCAATCCAACTCCCGAACTGAAGAATCCCTGGTCAAAAGACCCTTTTTACCACAACGCATTTATATCCAAACTCATGCCACGGGATCGTTTTCTTATAATTCTGAAATGTATCCATTTTTCTGACAATGTAACTACAGATATTGGTGACCGCCTATATAAAATAAGAGAATTGTGCGATAAGATAATACCAAATTTCCAAATATATATTCGTGTAGGATCTAAAATTGTAATTGATGAATCTATGATTCCCTGGAGAGGACGTCTATTCTTTAAGCAATATATAGCTAATAAGAGACATAAATATGGGGTAAAAATTTATAAGCTTTGCACAGATGAAGGATATTTATGCAATTTCAAAATTTATTGTGGGAAAGAAGATAAGAAAGTTGATCAGTCACATACATTCTCAGTCATTAATGAACTTTTAAATAATGTACCAAATACTAGCTTATTAGGGGAAGGCAGAACTCTATGACCCTAGGTATGTCTATGGTTATAATATTGTTGAGCGCCTGGCTTTTTAGCCTTATTTTTAAATTTAAAATAAAGGTAAAAGGAAATAACATACCCAGGTGTATATAACCTAAGTTAAACAAGCTCCATGCAATGCTCAGGGACATAGGGCTGGTTCTACTCAATAAGCGGACAACAATATTTACATGCAATGTGCATAGTGATAGAGTCCATAACAGTCCATAACATCAATATAAAGGCATTAACTTAAGGTACAGCGTAAAGCAGAACATGCTAGCATGCCTCTAATCTAACTAAAAAATTACAGATTTTTTTTTTTCAGTTAATGTTGCCTGTTAATCCTGTTGCCATGGTAACTAGCAGTGTTGGTCACACTTCCCCTTCTTCGGAAGCGTGAGACTCTCACGCTGATTCTCTTAATCAGTTGTGAAAAGGCTTCAGCTGGGACACATGGCTAGTTCCAACGCTGTTTCCTTCTTCATCCTCCAAGTAGAAAACGTTGGCCGACTTCTTCTTTATGATTTTAAAGGGACCCTCGAATTTCGGCACCAGTTTTGAACAAAAGGCGTCAGCTGCTGATGATAGTCGGTGTGCGCGCCGAAGCACTAAGTCACCTTCCTTAAACACAGACTCGCTTGTTTCTGTTATAGTATTTACACTGTTTTTCACTGGCTACACACGAGTTTTTCTCAACTAGTAACCTTAGTTCATCCAGCTTTTTAATGTGAGATGTCCAAGTCGAAATAGGGAGAGGTTTAAGATCATTAGAGTCTGCTTTAGTAAACAAGGTATTAGGAGCTATTAGTTCTCGCCCCATATTTAGATAGGCAGGGGTACAACCCAACGAGTTATGCACAGAAGTGTTAATCGCAAACATGAATTCGGGTAAGTAGGCGTCCCATTTTCGATGATTGCTTTCTATGAAGGCAGTAATCATAGTTTTTATAACTTTGTTTGTCCTCTCAACTGGGTTTGCTTGTGGCCAATAGGTGGGAGTGTTAGATAGCTCAATACCATAAGCTTGTGCCAGGTCGTCTATTAATTTATTAACGAAAGGGGTACCGTTGTCTGTATGAAGGACTCTTGGTGTGCCCCATCTGAAAATAATAAACTGCCTGAAGCATTTGTGAGCAAGTGACGGTTTTCGCGTTCGCAGTTCTTACAGGAACGAGTTCAACCCATTTTGAAAAGGTATCTTGGAAGACCAATAGATAGCAAAACCCATTAGAAGACCGAGGAAAGGGTCCTTGAATATCTGCGGCTACAACGTCCCAGGGTTTGGTATACTGATGAAGGTTCATCTTTCCCATTTGAGTTCGTTGCTCTGGTTTGGTTAGCTGACAGATCTTGCACCGTCTGATATAGTTAGCTATATCGCGGCGCCTTCCTGGCCAGAAGCATAAGAGAGCTATTCTTGCTGTGGTTTTCTCTACCCCGATGTGACCTGCATCAGGTAAGTTTTGATTCTCATTCATAACTCTAGTTTGTTGTTCTTGAGGTACAACTAGCTTCCATGCATAGGAATCATCTTCAAGAGAATCTTGTATATCATCAAAGAAATGACGGTATAATTTTCCTTTACATATTTTCCAATCGGGAAATTGAGCTGGTCTAAGACTTACTTCAAGAAATTTATTGTTATACCAAGTATCTTGGGTTGGTGATGTGGCATCAATTGTCAAAAGGGATTCATTATTTCCTTCGTCCTACTCCAGACATTCTTTCGGAATACGAGAAAAGAAATAAAAGAAAGGTGGAACCTTTCCGATAAAGTACTTCAAAGTCATATCCTTGTAGTTCCAATGACCATCTTGCTAACCTTCCAGTAGGATTTTTAAGATTATTGAGCCATTTGAGACTGGCATGGTCCGAAATAACTTTAAAGTGATAGCCTTCCAGATATGGCCGAAATTTTCTTATCGCCCATAATACTGCCAGACATTCCTTCTCGGTGACGCCGTAATTTAACTCTGCTCCCTGCAAGGCCCTACTTGCATAGGCTATGACTCCTTCCTTATCTTCAATATTCTGAGTTAAAACAGCACCCAAGCCAGTTGCACTTGCATCCGTTTGAAGGTAAAAAGTTTTAGAGAAATCTGGTCTGATGAGTATCGGTGGTGAAGTAAGAAGTAATTTAATTTCTTGGAAGGAATCCTCTTGCTAACCATTGTTGATCTTTCCTTAAAAGTTTGGTTAAGGGACGGATCCTATCTGAAAAGTTAGATATAAAACGCCGATACCATGAGGCCATCCCAATAAACCGACGTACTTCACGCATATCTGTTGGAGGAGGTAATTTCAGTAATGGATCTATCTTGTCTGGATCAACCTGTAGTCCATTCCTGTTAGTAACAAAGCCAAGGTATTTAATTTCTGTGCAGCCGAACATACACTTCTCATAATTGATTTTTAGTCCAGCATCTCTTAAGCATTTAAAGACAATTTTAAGATCACGAAGGTGTTTATCGAAGGTATCTGTAGCGACGATAATGTCATCTAGATAGGCAAAACATGCCGGAGCCAAATCGGGTGAAATTATTATGTCCAAAAGGCGTTGAAATGTGGTAGGAGCGCCGCATAACCCGAAAGGAAGCCTCTTGAAGTGAAACAATCCCTTGCCCAACACAGTGAACGCTGTGATTTCTCTGCATTCAGGTGATAACGGTATCTGATGGTAGGCCTGGGCTAAATCAATTTTTGATAAATATCTACAGGAACGGAGTTGGTCCAGTAAGCATGTCATATTAGGTAATGGGTAAGCATCTTTCTTGGTACACGCATTCACCTTGCGGTAATCAACGCAAAACCTATACTTTCCGTTTGGTTTCTTCACCATAACTACAGGGCTAGAGCACGGGCTGTGCGAAGGTTCGATGATATCCTCGTCCAGCATCCGATCTACCTCTTTATTAATAACGTCTTGTATCGCTGGAGATACCGGATAAGCTCTCTGCTTTATCGGTTGATGGTTACCAACATCGATGTAATGCTCAGCCAGCAAAGACAATCCCAATATACCTTGGTTTTCCTTACGCTCCTGTTCAAGGAATGATTCCAAAATCTTCATTTCTTCAGGTTCAATGGTCTTCAGGCCAACTTGATTCAAATGAAATTTAGGGGTTCTTTCAAAAGTCGAGAAGGTAAATACATTCGTAGGGTTTTCATTAAACCACTAGGTAGAATTAGAAGTGTTGACTACAACGCCCCACTCCTTTAAGGTATCTAGGCCGATAAGAGAAGGAACAGAGAGATTAGGAAGGATGGAAAAGTTAACTTCCTTCTGACGCCCATGGATGTTAGCAGATAAGGCAATAGCATTATGGACTGTTTCTTCTACTCCGTTTGCTAATATTACCTGATACGGTGGTATCTTGATACACGAGCACTCCACCTGCTCCAATAAAGATAATCCTTCTAAACCTAGATATGAGTGAGTAGCTCCTGTATCAATTAATGTAGGCAGGTATATGTCGCCTATTTGTAGGTTAAGGTAATATCGACCGCCGTCCTCCTGCATTAGTGACAGATTGTCTTTATAATATGAAGCTAAATTCAACTTGGAGTCGTTAAATTTAGGTATTTGGCCAGGGGAGACCCCATCACCCTGACCAGTCACTAGTTTCCCGGTTTCTTACACGTCGGACAAGTTACTCGGGTAACTCCTCTAGTACCACAGTGGTAGCAAAAGATGGTAACCCTTGGTTTTTTGCATTCCGGGTAAGTGTGACCTGTCGCAAGACAATTCCAACATAGTAGTGTTGGATTTGAAGAAGATAGTTCCTTATTCCTCTGTTTCTCAGACTTTGCGGCTGGTTGAGGCATCGATTTCTTCTTTGGTTCCGACGACTTGGTCGAACTGGGCTCTTTCTTATCAATAGACGCAATCGAAGATTTAGAATTTGTGCGAGTAGGTTGGATTTTCGAAGGGTGGGCATAAGCAGCTTCAGGTATTAGACTTGCGTCTATAGAAGGCGGTGGTTGAAAAGTCTTAGTTCTCTCCTGTATCCTTTCATATTGCTGGCCTACCTCAACTAACTTAGAAAGTGACGTAACATCAGATGGACGAATGTACAGTTGGTATCTAGGCAATAAGTTATTGAAGACTATAATCAGCTGTTCTTTTTCTGACAGTGGTTTACTCAGTCGTTTGAAAAGAGTTTTAAGGCAAATAATATAATAAAAAATTGTCTCGTCTTCATCCTGAGTCCGCTTTTCAATTTCTTTTATTAAAGCTTCTTGGTAACCAGCAGGGAAAAAATCTTCGTGAAACGCATTTTCAAAATCAGTCCAGTTATTCCAGGAATCTTGTTCTAAACGGTACCAGTTTAATGGAATACCATCGAGTAGTTCAGGGAGATGCGCCAAAAGATCTTCATCTCTAATTCTCCAAGCTTTTCACCATTTCTTAATTTTTAGCAAAAAGTTATCGGCTCTGATCGTATGTGGCCAATTACAGAATTTTTCTTTTAACAAAGGATTTAAATGGAAAGGCGGGAAATATGGAAAAGTACTTCCGGGGTAGATAGAAGGCATATTTGAAGGTTTTTCCGATGGAATAGTTTTCTCTTCGGATCTATCTGTGGAGGTAAATGTAGGCCTCTGGAATTGATTAGGATTTTTCAAGACATATTCCTTTAGAGTCTGTCTTAATTTTTCAACATTCCCTTCAGTACATAAGTTATACTCTCCCAAAATTTCTAAATGTTCCTCCTTCTTCAAAAGATATATCCAACCTAGCGAGGGTTTATCTATGTAACCTGTTTTAGTTTCCTCCTTGTTCACCATGGTGACGAAATAAACAACAAAAGCAGACTATAATGACCAGAAACCATAGGAATGGGTTAGAAAAAGAGATGATTATTCTTATGAACGCTAGGTATTTATAAGGCCAACTTAAGAAAAAGGGTATCCCTTGGATTCTTAGTTTAATAACTGAAAATATTAGGAAATAAGGTTTTTAACGTTTATCTTAAAATAAAATTAAATTAAGGTTTACTAGTTTTAACAATGTACCTTAATAACCAAAATTTGTTATAAAAGTGAACGAGCAAACCATTATTGTAAATAAGGTAAATAAATTGATTGTCAAATATATATAAAAAAATAAATAAAACTGTTCTTAAAAGTTAATTAGTGAAACAGAAGTAAAAAATCGGTTACCATGGATACAGTAGTAAACACATGTAACCCTAACTTCAGTTCAACTATTTCTACAATTATTAGTATCTGTTTTCACACAATAAATCCAAATAAGGCCCCACGTTGGGCGCCATTTATTTATATGACCCTAGGTATAGACATATAGACATATAGACATATTTATTTATATGTCTATGGTTATAATATTGTTGAGCGCCTGGCTTTTTAGCCATATTTTTAAATTTAAAATAAAGGTAAAAGGAAATAACATACCCAGGTGTATATAACCTAAGTTAAACAAGCTCCATGCATTGCTCAGGGCCACAATAACGAGTATTATTAGATTGAAGATGTCCTGCTATTTCTAAACTAGAATAAAAATTGTCTACATAAAGAGTTGAGACCAACACTGCTAGTTACCACGGCAACACGATAATAACATTAACTGAAAAAAAAAAAACATCTGTAATTTTTGAGTTAGTTAGTTTAGAGGCATGCTAGCATGTTCTGCTTTACGCTGTACCTTAAGTTAATGCCTTTATATTGATGTTATGGACTGTTATGGACTCTATCACTATGCACATTGCATGTAAATAGTATTGTCCGCTTGTTATTTATACATATGTGTTAGTTTCTAGTATGTATACGTAAATAAAAAACAATAAATATTGTAAATAATATTTCCACTTTACTTTTATTGTAAGACATTCAATTCAAATTAATTCAAATTAAAACAACCTCTATACATAAAAAATAAAACTTAATTGTCTTAACTTGTGATGATCTATTCATCCCCCTGTGGGATTGGTGCAGGTGACTAGAATCTTCCAGGCTATCCTTATCCCCCTGTGGGATTCGTATAAAAAATCGGATTGTCTTAGTCTGGTCACCCTTTTCGGCCAACAGTTTAAAAAGGCCCTTGCGCACTTTACTTCACTCCGGCGCACACACACACTCTCGCTTCGGCGCACGCACACACACCTGCGCACGCATTCCCCCCACCCGACTTAGCGCATGCGCGCATTTTACATGTTACATAAAATATATTTATAAGTATATGTGTATACATTAATTTAACAAAAAAAAAAAAAAGGTACAAAACAATTTAATATTCTATCACCCTAGCCTATATAAAATTTATCATCGTAGTGTCACCAACATCCCGCCCACCTAAAATCACACGATTTTACAGTGGGAGCATTATCTGGCATATCTGGGTCATCGAGATAAGGGAGTGGTACAACCTTATTATATGATGAATAACGTTTCATCCATTCAATTATCATCGGTCGGTCATCTTCATCAACGGTGTTAGTGCAGATATGTGATAACTTATTGTGGACTGTAAATATGGATCCAAGCTTTACATCAGGGGCTTGATCCTTGTAAATTTGAGGCTGCTCAGGAAACATGAGTGGTTCTGTGTGCAACCAGTGTGGCCCCGCCCACCATAGTGCCTCATCCTTGAGTAATTCAGGCGCTATTCCCCGAGACGCTAAGTCTGCGGGATTTTCTTCAGGTGGCACATGAAGCCATTCATTCTCAAGCGTATGGGTTGTAATGTATGAGACTCGGTTCGCCACGAATGTTTGTAAAGATTGCGGTGTTATTCTGAGCCATGCCAATACAATGGTTGAATCTGTTAAGAAGGTCCTCTCTACTATCGCTAGAATTTGGGAAAAGTTTTGAACTGACCGCATTAGCTTAACAAGTAGCTGAGCACCGCACAACTCTAACCTAGGTGTTGAAATAACCTTAATTGGAGCCAGTTTGGTTTTAGACTTCAGGAGCGTTACCTTTACTTCTCCATCCTCTGTTACAACACGCAAGTAGATAGCAGCTGCAAGTCCCTTTTGGGGTGCATCGCAGAATCCGATCAGCTGTTTCACCTTCATTTGGTCAAGTAGAATGAACCTCGGAATCTGTATAAACTGCAAACAGGTGAGATGAGTGGCAAACTCTAACCACTCCTGCTGGATTTTGTCTTCGATGGAATCATCCCAAGCCACTTTCAATTTCCAGAGTTGCTGAAGAAAGGATTTTGCCTTAAATATGACTGGTGCAAGGAATCCCATTGGATCATAAAGACGTGCAACAGTGGATAAGATCGATCGTTTTGTAACAGTCAGGGAAATAGATTTAACAGAATAAGAGAAGCAATCATTGATTGGATCCCATGACATTCCCAAAATTTTTGTTACACAAGAATCAGTCCCAGGCGACAATTCAACGCTTCTTCTAGTTGATTTAGGGTCAAGTTTATGTATCAAGTCAGAGCAGTTGCTATTCCATTTGTGTATAGAAAACTGGCCTTTACTCAGAAGCCCAATCAGTTGCTCCACCAGATTCATTGCTTCATCAAAGGAATCAGCGCCTGCAACTACATCATCTACGTAAATATAATTGTTTAAGACATCAGCTGCTAGGGGAAAGGCATCGCCTTCATCAATACATAATTGTTTAACAACACGATTTGCTTGAAATGGAGCTGATGCTGTACCATAAGTAACGGTATTCAGTTCGAATTTTTGTATAGCTTCTCCAGTTGTCGATCGCCACAGAATGTGTTGGAAACGTCTATGCTCAGGAACTACAAGAATCTGTCTATACATCTTAATCAAATCAGCAGTTACGGCTATCTTGTATCGTCTAAAATTCAAAATTATGTCTGCTATATCCCTTTGGAGTTTTGGACCAACATAGAGCTTGCTATTAAGGGATCCTTTTGCCGTCGCAGCTGAAGCGTCGAATACGACACGAATTTTTGTGTGGGGGTCATCTGGACGAAACAAAGGATGATGTGGGATTACGTAGGCTGAAGGCGAAGTAGTTCTAGTCATATGACCTAATCCCTCATATTCCTTCATAAATTCTGCATACTTACTCTGCAAAGTATCGTTATGCTTGAACCTATTCTCGATTCCTCTCAAACGAGAAAGAGCAAGTATTTCAGACTCTGGTGTTTCTTCAGGTATTTCTTTGAATGGTAGGGATACAATATATCTTCCGGTTGCATCTCGATAATGAGTTTTCAAAAAGTGTTCTTCACAAGGATCGGTTTTGTTGTATTCCCATGAAACCTCCACTTCTTCGATCGACCAGAATTTAGACAGCAGCTCTTCACTGATAGGAGATTCTAGGAGGCAATGACAGCGCAAAGTCGAGATTGAGTCTAAATTAGCACCTCCCATGACAACAAGTCCAAAGAAAGTTGGAAGGGCTCTGAAGTTATTATCCAAAGTGACCGGACTGCCAGTGATGATTTGCATAAAACAATCGCTACCAAGGAGCATGTCGATCTCTCGAGGTTTCCAAAACAAGGGGTCAGCAAATGTTTGTACGGTAGATCCATGGATCGGTTGAAGTTGAGTAGTTGGTATATCACCAGTTAAATGGCCAACAATTAGAGGTTCTACATCCAAATATTGATCCTGGTTAATTCTAGAATAGAGGCGGCATTTTAACTTTCCTTTGACTTTAGGTACTGGAACACCTCCTGCTCCAAGAGGTGTGTGAGTGGTTGCTTGCCAGGTAAGTCCTAATCGTTTAGCACATTTGGATGTCATTAGTGAAAATTGAGATCCACAGTCAACCAAACAACGGACAGGTTGAAGAATATTATCAGAGTTGTAAACAAGTCCGATAGCGGTACCTAAGAGTACTTGTGCAGGTCCGGTAACACTACCAACTAGGGAAGAGTTGTTCGGATCAGGATCCCGTTGATCTGCTGCAGAAGAATCGGCATGAGCTGGGGTAGAAACGGTTGGCTTCAAGTTTGATTCCTTCTTGAGGTGTAACCAGGTATGATGCTTATTTTTGCAAATCTGGCAGCGACCTGGAGCAAGACAAACAGATGCCCGATGACCTGATTTTAGACAATTGAAACAAGCATTCTTTTCCCTCAAAAGTGCCATCCGTTGATTTGGAGTCTTATTCCGAAATATCGGGCATTCCACTAAAGAGTGAACTTGTTTACATGAACAAATTTGTGGTTTCGCTGCATGTGAGGTTATAGAAGTAGTTGCGAGAATGTTCGCCTTGGGTTTTGGTTTAGGAGGATTATTGATTTTGGGAGCTGAAAGCTGCATTACCCGACTTCTCCCTTGAACAAAGTCGACTAACTGTTTGAAAGTGGGCCATTCTGTTGTTACCACTTCCACTTCAAAGTCATGTCTTGTCTCTTGATCAAGTTTCTTGAGCGCTAGGGTTAACCATAAAAAATCTGCTTCATCCGGTATATTGATTGACCGGAAAGCCGCTATGTTTTCTGCCACTGCTCTGATAAATGACTGTAAGGATTGAAGTGTAGGACTTCCCTTATGAGGAGAAAACTCTAAAATTTGATCTATGTATGATGATGCAAGTAATCGTTTATTGTCGTATCTTTCTGTTAGTGCATCCCACGCCTTCTGGTAATTAGGCTCATCTAAGCTAAAAGGTGCTATAAGGGCCAATGCTTCCCCTTGGACGGATGTATTTAAGTAATGAAACTTCTCTATCGTTGGGACCTCAACATTTGTGTGTATCATACTTAAAAACAATTGTTTGAATTTGGGCCAATCCTGTATTTTACCATTAAATTTGGGCAAGTCTATACGGGCTAGCCTTCGGTGAGTAGAATGGCCAAACGAACATGTATTAGAATTTCTCAAAAGTTGTGAATTATCATTCTCTTGAGCTTGTTTGGCCTGCTGAAGTTCAACGATTTTATAAAAAATAGCGTTTATCTCCCCTCTATCCTTAATGTCTTCATCAGTAGGAAACAATGCCTCTTTGTCGCTCGTTATCGCTAGGGTTTGACCCTCCTCAAACTTACTCATGTAATTAGATTTAAGTGAGTCCGCGGTTGGATACATAGCCTTAAATGTAGTATCCATGCCTGCTGACATACTCGTACCTACGTTATATATCTGTGCTAAATCCTTACGCAAAAGTTTCAGGGATGCACGGATACCCTTAATTTTTAATTCTGGAGTGGCCATGGTGATGACACTTTACAATTATTTACTTTATAAAAAAATAAAGTTTTAAGTATTGTTAACAAAAATTGAAAATTAAATAAACAATCTAAAAACCAATGAAATAATCGATATTGAATATTTATATCAATATAATAATCATCAATAAATATTAATGGTCTTATGATTAATTAATTAATCAAATAAAGAATATTTTCTTTAAGCTTTCAATAATCCTTAAGTTAAAAATCAATAATTCAATAACCTCTTTGAATGATATTATTTATTAATGAATTAAATAAAAATACTATTTAAGACACTTAATCAAATTTAAAAGAATATCATCAAAAAAAATATAATCAAAATAAAAAGTTGACTTCAAAGCAATTTACAAATTAAAATAAAAGTAATTTTCAGTTAGAATTAAAATAAATTTCAATAGAGAAACAAATAATAATCTTTAACTTTAAATCATATATCCTAAAATTAAATTAGAAATTACAAAAGTTACCTTCAACTCCTTCTTATTATTTAAACCTAAGAGAAAATAAAATTATTTACATAAAATATCTACAATAAAATTTTATTTACAAAGAAAATTCAGCATAATCAAAGGAGATACCAGAACCATAAAAAAAATTATGTATTAATTGTTAATAAATTCTCCTTTGAATATCAAATAAAATAATATCTTCCTCTTAATTTATTAGAACCTTAATTTATAAATATTAATCGTAATTTATTAATACACCAATAAATGTTTCAGCATTTATACGTAAATCATTATTAAATAAATAATTATTTTTCTTATAAAAATTATTCATTCACCATAAGATATTATTTTATCGATTAAATTGATTAAATAATTGAATTAATTACATTAAATAATTATTCATCTTAGTATAAAATATCTGTTTTCAATTCGACAAATAACCATTAATATAAACAAAAGGAGAACAAATAATACTTTGTAACTCCACTATAGTATTAGTCTCACTAACCGTTATCTCATAAAACAACACAGTTTTTATTTTAAACATTTAAAATTACTAAAATTTTAATTTTATATCGAATTTAAATTATGGATTACAAACGAACAATTCTAAAATTAAATTGTTAAACATACTTTCTTTACAATATTTTCTTACTGAATATCCATCCGGTCCGGAGATTGACCAATGTTAATTATACATATGTGTTAGTTTCTAGTATGTATACGTAAATAAAAAACAATAAATATTGTAAATAATATTTCCACTTTACTTTTATTGTAAAACATTCAATTCAAATTAAAACAACCTCTATACATAAAAAATAAAACTTAATTGTCTTAACTTGTGATGATCTATTCATCCCCCTGTGGGATTGGTGCAGGTGACTAGAATCTTCCAGGCTATCCTTATCCCCCTGTGGGATTCGTATAAAAAATCGGATTGTCTTGGTCTGGTCACCCTTTTCGGCCAACAGTTTAAAAAGGCCCTTGCGCACTTTACTTCACTCCGGCGCACACACACACTCTCGCTTCGGCGCACGCACACACACCTGCGCACGCATTCCCCCCACCCGACTTAGCGCATGCGCGCATTTTACATGTTACATAAAATATATTTATAAGTATATGTGTATACATTAATTTAACAAACAAAAAAAAAAGGTACAAAACAATTTAATATTCTATCACCCTAGCCTATATAAAATTTATCATCGTAGTGTCACCAACACCGCTTATTGAGAAGAACCAGCCCTATCTCCCTGAGCAATGCATGGAGGTTCTGGATAGGGCTGGTTCTTCTCAATAAGCGGACAATATTATTTACATGCAATGTGCATAGTGATAGAGTCCATAACAGTCCATAACATCAATATAAAGGCATTAACTTAAGGTACAGCGTAAAGCAGAACATGCCTCTAAACTAACTAACTCAAAAATTACAGATGTTTTTTTTTTTTCAGTTAATGTTATTATCGTGTTGCTATGGTAACTAGCAGTGTTGGTCTCAACTCTTTATGTAGACAATTTTTATTCTAGTTTAGAAATAGCAGGACATCTTCAATCTAATAATACTCGTTATTGTGGTACACTTCGCTCGAATAGAAAGGGTCTTCCTAAATCGGTCACTCAAAAAAAAATTAAACGTGGGTCCATTATTGGAAAAGTTAAAAACGGTATCAAAGTTATTAAATGGCAAGACAAGAAGTATGTCCTAATGTTATTAACTGTTGAGGAGCATGATCTGTCATTGAAGAACACTGGGAAGGTACACAAGAACGTTGCAGTGTCAAAGCCGCAATGCGTGATTGATTATAATGCTGCAAAAAAAGGCGTGGACTTTAATGACTAAATGTCATCCTATTATTCGGTGCTGAGAAAAACTCGTAAATGGTATAGAAAAGTAGCATTTGTGTTACTTTTAGGCGCTGCAACTAAAAATGCATGGTTGCTTTATATGTCAAAAATGTGTGTGACTGGTGGAAACATCCATTACCTTCAATTTAAAGAACTTCTCACTAAAAGTTTGGCTTCCAATGAAATAGTCATTGAAAGGCCAAGAACACCAAAACGGATTCATACCCTCACTCGAGCTGTTCCAAAGAAAAGGAGAAAATGTTGTGGGTGCTATGAAAAACTAAGGAAAGTTTTTAGTAGCCGAGAGGCAGATAACAAAGTTAAAAAAGTATACACCGTATGCAGTGATTGTGAAAATAAACCTGCTTTATGTTTAAATTGTTTTAACGAAAAACATGATGTTTGTTCATAATAAAAAAGATCATAAACATTTAAATTAATTTTTTACTTTCCATTTATGAATGTCCTATGAAAAATAGTATTCATACTCCTACTTATTAATTTATTATCATAAGGAACTAAATATTTTTCATTTGTCACATTGCTAATATTAATAATACCTTTTTACAATATAAATTTTTAAATGTTAAATTATATCCTTGAAAAAAAGAAAGAATTGTCATATATCTTTTCAGTAAACTATTTTTTGAAGTTAAAACAAGTATAGCTTTGCTCAAACACGATTATCATTTTTTTTTTAAATTGTTGATTCACGTCCTGCTTCTGTTAGCTATTGTTTGAACCTTAGTAAACTATAATATAAAAAAATGAAAAAATCAAGAAATACACAAGTCTATCTCTGTAGGTCAATTTAAAGAAAAAAAAATTACGGGGTTCATGTGACCCGTACCGCACAAATGGTAAAACCAGTATGGGACAAATAGACCCTGCAACGCACTTAACGTAAGTTCAGCAGTTTCGACTGTCGCTCTAAACGTGTTAAGATATTTTTTATCTTTGGAATTTTTTATTGTAAACTCCTGTTCCTAAGGATGGATCTTAATTTTAAATCTTATTCAAGATATTGTAATCAGTACTGCCCTCTCTTTGTTCTGCTTTATTAGCATTAAATAGTGCCTTTATTCTACCCTGATTGATTCTTAACTCTTTATTTTTCATGAGGGAAATGTTGAAGTTAATTCTAAAAAAATATTAATTCTGCATTATTAGACATTTTTGGATTAGGCTGTTTACCATTAAGGTCTATAAGTTCTGCTCTATTCTTTGCTTTCTCATACCAATCGTGACTCCTTATTGATTGCAGGTAATGCCAAGACTCTGTGCTATAAGAGGGAAATATATATCATAATGATGGAAGAAAGTTGACAAGTAAAGATATTAATGATGTGGAAATGATTGAGGGTGCATTAAAAGTAAATAAATAACACATATATGTAGATGTTATATATGGAATAGTCCCCAACGTTCTGATCCTAATTTCAGGTCCTCAACACTACCAATGAACTCTAATGGGGACCTGAAATTTGGGTTGAGATATCAGCACTATTACATATGTACTATCTTCTTATACATGTTATTTATTTCTTTTAACTGTACCCAAAACCATTTCCAAATTGTAAATATATATTATTTATACAGTCATTACTCCTGGGCCTAGGTTCGAGTCTGACTGTGTCCAATTATTTATTTATACTGTTTTACCAGATTCATTCTGAGATTCATGAATTCTCCTGGAGTTCATAGACTTAGCCTCTATGAACTAGGTATCACTTATTGTAGTATGAGATATTTCTAATAGTTGACTACTGACTAAATCACTTCCTCTTATTTAATATTTACTGGCAGAACCTTTGTTTATTTTGGGGTAAAAGTGAGTTTAACTGTTCCTTAAAAACCTCTTAATTATAACACTGATCTAAATGGCATTACAAAGCCAACTGCCTCATCTCCAGATGATCAACTTAAAGAGGTATTACTAAGAACTTTGTTCTGTTCTTAGTTTATTTTTTGTGTAATATAATTATAAAAAGTCTCCATATATTAGAAAAAAGTTGCATTCCTTGTGAACTGAATGTTAATTTATCTTTAGGCCTTTTAGTCCAAAAAATAAGAAAATAGTCATTGATTTTGAAGAAATTGATTGGAATAATATGCAGCAGTGTGACTTCAGTCCAAGCAAAAACGAAGTGGTGAGTAGGACTATGAAGTAAAAATAAATGTTTTTTATTCTATTATTACATTTTAGATCTCCGTTAAATACTTATTGAATGCAGTTAATTTTTATTTCCTTTAATGTTGATCAAGATATATTTTATAATGAAACTAGTTGTAACAGTGTATCAGCTTTTATGATCAAAATGTCAGGTCTGTTGATGTAATAGGCTATTGATTGGATATAGCGTGACAGTTGTTTGTCTTTAAGAACTTTTTTAAAACTAAAACTGTTTTATTTGAATCATAGTGATTTAAAACCATTAATAGTTTCAAAGTGTTGACACTTTTTTTAACTATATAATGATACTTTAAATTAACCCTCACTCCCCCAGCCAACACTGGTAAAGAGCACCTCCACCCCCTCTCCCCAATCAACACCACTTATAGAAGGGTACCCAAGGATTAAGCCACCCACTTCCTGGTCATTATCTTATACCAATGTACACTATCTATAGTTTACATCCGACAATATTGAAGTTATCAATAGTGGAAACTACCTATAGTTTAACAACACTATAATCACTATAATGTAATATTATGCTCAAGGTCCCATGTTCGAATCTGGCTCTGCTGCAAATTGTCCCTGGAGCCTAAAGACCCTCTTGGGGCCCACCCAGCCTCTTTTAAGTAGGTATTCCTAATTGAAAAATTAAGGGGGACAACTTGGGGGTGATTATGGTCTAATCCTCCTTGCACCTGTTTCTAAGAAACAAACAGTACTCCATGGGTTGTAGCGCAACAGTATTGCTATCTGGAACTCTCACGATGTTTTCTCGTTTCCCTATTTTTATGTTCTAACCTAAACTTGTGTTGAGATATTTAATTGATTGTTACCTAACTGATTGGTAATCTTTTTAAATCAATTTCTTACCAAAAATTATAAATTATTTCTTTTTCAAAACTATGGCATATGAAAATGTTGTCTTATCTACCTATCTTTATTTTCCAAACTGTTACTTGTCATTTTTCATGGATGATAAACTGCTTGACAAATAAAAAAATAATTAAATTCTTTGCAATATAGGAAAAAACTAATTTCAGATGCAGTCATTGTTTTGACATTTATCATAAAATACACACATCCTAATAATAATTAATAAACCTGTTAGATTTACAAGGTTTGAGTTAATTTATTTATACATTGTAAACAGGTTGCAAACCATATATTTTTAAAGGACTTTTCATTTGTATAGTTGCATTGTTATGGAATTTCTATCTAGATGTAGCAATCCATTGTTATTATCATAGATTAGCCGTCTATGATAATGGATCCACTTATACATTAATTAGTGAAAAACTTGTAAAATCGAAACTAAGCAGTAATAGAAACGTTTTAGAAAACTATAAGTGGTGTTGATTTTTGTCAAAGCTGGGCTAATCTGCAATTAAAAATAGGTGAGATAGAAGATAAATTAGATTTAATAGTGGTAAAGAATAGCAACTTTAATTATTATTTATTAATAGGATTAGATTCAATAAAAAAAATTCAAATAATTTATTTTTGAAGAGAAAAGATTTGGCTCCGCCGGGAATCGAACCCGGGTCTTCCGCGTGACATGCGCGGTATGCTTATCCATTACACCACGGAGTCGCTTCCAAACGGTGCCAAATCCTTCCTCTTCACTGACACCTCTCCAAGAGTGGTCATCCACGATAATGATTAAATTAATATAAAAAAATTCAAATTAATACAAGATGAAAATTTAAGAATCAAACAGAAAATAAATGGTAAAGTTATAGAGGTAGATCAGAGATTTAATATAAAACCTAATAAAGAGGTTCCAAATCAAAATGAGACCATTTGTAATACTAATTTAAACATTGACAATTTTCAAATCGATTTAGATAATTTGGAAAAAGATAAAAAAGATGTTAAATATAAGAGCTCTAGACAACCCCGAAAAGAGAGCCTCCTACACCGAAAAATTAGAAGGAAGATTAGAAGCTTTGAGTCTTGAAGGTGATGTGGAACAGCAATGTCGATTAAAAACCACTATTCTGGAAACAGCTAAGGAAGTTTGTGGAATGCGCAAAGTATCAAGCAAGCTAAAGTGCACAGAGTGGTGGAACAAAGAAGTACGCAGTGCTGTTCAATTAAAGAAGAAAGTATGGAAAGCCTATCTTCAAGATAAAACACTTGAAAAGCTTAACCAATATCACTTGGCTAGAAATCAATGCAAAGGAGTGGTCAGTCAAGCAGAAAAGGCATCTTGGGAAAGGTTCGGAAAATCTCTTGATGAAGACCACCGTGAGAGTATAAAGAAATTCTGGTGTAAAGTGAAACAGTTGCAGGCGAAAAGAAGTAAGCCAACAAGAAATGTCAAAGACTCTCCTCTGTAAAGGAATGAGAATAAATACATCCAAGAGTAAGATCTTAGTGCTGTCGGGAGAGGATCAAGATGACGTCCAGCTTATTTGTAATGGAGAAGTACTTGAAGTTGTACATGAATTTACCTATTTGGGGACAATCATCAGCAAAATGGGGAAGATAGACCCAGAAATATCAAATAGGATATCCAAAGCTAACCAGATCTATTATCCTATCTGCTACAGCATAGTGGGGCACAGAGATGTTAGTAAAAAAACTAAAAAGCACATATACAAGTCTGTATATCTCCCAACTCTCACCTATGGAAGCGAAAGCTGGGTTCGCTTCGACAAGCCAGCCGAATAACAAGTGCTGAAATGAAATTCCTGAGGAGAGCCGCTGGAAAGACCAGGAGGGACCGTATCAGGAATGAACGGATAAGAGAGGAGCTGGAGGTAGAGAAGCTTAAGACCTCACTGGAAAATCGACAGTTAAAGTGGTTGGGCCACGTTTGTCGAATGGATGATGAGAGAAATCCAAGGAAAGCAATGGAAGCTTGACCCACTGGGAGGAGGCCACGAGGACGTCTCAGAATTTCCTACCAGGAATATATACAGCGGATAGGAGGGAAAAGAGGCAAAACCCTCCAAGAAATGAGGCAGCTTAGTAGGGACCGGGGGGCGTGGCTGCGTTGGATTGAGGCTCCTCGACGATAAATGGCACGAAGAGGTAGACAAAGAAGAAAAAGAAGATAAAAAAAAACTGAGAATAAATAGATTAATTATGGAATATCAGTCATTTTGCTAAAAATAAATTTGATGTTGGATCCATAAAATCTGTTGAAGCTGACATTGAACTAAAAAAAGAAAAATATGTTTAGAAGAAATTGATTAACACATTCAAGTTCATAATGGCTGAGCAAAAGCTATTTGTCCATATTTTTAAGAAAGATGGAGATTATTTATTTAAGAGATTGGAGTAGATTTAGAAGCATTGGCAATAGATAAGTATGCTTAGTTTATAGTTCCAAAAGAATTGAAGGATTTAAGGTTAAGCGTACATCAAGAATTAATAAAATTGAAAACTGTTACAAGTTCTCTAAAATCTATTTCAAAGATGGTTTCAAGGTGGTTACTGAAAAGTTGCAATTAAATTTAACACAGAATTTAAAAAAAAAAAATTATAATAATAATCTAAATAGATGATGATGAATATTTCTGTATTGGTGATCATCCTATCTAGAAGAGGAGGTTAAAAGCACATGTGATGTAAATAATATGTTAGGTGAGACAAAAACTGAAAATGAGGTTTTTTTTATTCCAAGATGGGTTTGTAAAAATTAAAATTCTACAATAAAAAAAGGGTTAATTTGACAGAACTAAATGATGATCAGAACGAATTACTAGGGATTGAAGGGGGGAGAGCCATATGACACAAAATGCTCAATATTTTATAAAATTAATAAACCTGTTGACAAAAGATAATACATAGCATTAAATTCATTCAAATTTAAAAGGAAAAGGTATTCTACTTGTTTATACCTCAGTTGATAATCCTCAATCAAAGGGATGAAACGAACAATTGAACCAAATGTTGGTGAACAGGATTCGTTGTAAATTAAATGAAGACGGAAACAATACACCTTGGACAAAGATTGCTGAACAGTGTTTAGATGAATAAAGTAATACAGTACATAGTACAACTAAATTCACTCCAGCATATCTTTTATTTGGCACCAAGTTAGAAATCGTACCTTCTCAATTAAAACAAGAAAATAATTTAGAAGAGGATAGAGAAGAGGCTTTCAAAAATTCTGAAAAATGTTTTGAACCTAATAAGATTAGAATAGACAAGTACAGAAGATAATATGAATTTTAAGAAGGTGAATTGGTTTATGTAACAAATTTAACAGAAACAAGCTAGATGAGATCAGAAGTGGGCCATTTGTGATAAAGAAAAGACATTCTAATTCAATTTATGAAGTGGGAAGTAGGAAGAAATGAAAAGAGGGGAATCTGTTCCACAGCACCAAGCTTATACCTTACCTTACTCTTTTCCTATTAAGAAAAAGAGTAGTCGACCAATGGAAGTGTAAGCAGGTTGCAAACCATATGTTTTTAGAGGAATTATTCATTTTTATTGTTGCATTATTGTGGAGTTTCTACCTAGATGTAACAATGGATTGTTAATCAATTGGTGTATTTAGGTATTATAGTTTTTGTATTACTGATATAGCTTATATTGTTATATATTTGTATTAATAAAATTGGTGTATTTAGCATGAGATTAACTCCAATTTGTTACAAGATTAGACATAATATGTAATTTTAATAGTTAAATTTTATTTCAGGATGTTTTGGTAAATGATTTAGGTCCATTGAATTTAAGCAGAGATTCAAATGCTAATCAATGACTGAAACTACCTGTTTTATTTTTCGACTTCTGTTAGACCTCTTTGTGTAAGCATTTTCATATCTAATAAAAATGACTGTTTTTTATCAATTCTTTATTCTCAGTACCTCCTTCATAAAAGCAATATAATGCATTAATAGATAAATATTTTATTTGTAAATAACACTTGATAGTATTCTTATGACTTTATGTTAAAATTGAATTTAATGTTGAATGAATTGATATTTATTCCATGTGATGGTTAATAATACTGAGTATATATACCTTGCACAACCATATTTTTACAAATGCTACCTATTAGAGGACTGAAGTAGATAACAAAGCTCTCACCAACTTCAATAATGAATTCAGTGAGGGTTAGAAAATGTGTTGCAGGAATATTAAAAGTGCATTATCAATAATTTTAAAAAAGTTTTTGAGTTAACAAGAAAGGTTGGAATAACTCTATAGAAACCATCCCTGTTACCTACAACCACAAAATGCTATGATTGATCACAACCAGGTGTTTTTATTGGACAGCTATCAAAATTTCTTTTTATCAAGTAAAGACATGAAGACAATTTTTTTATTAGAGTGGAATTATTGTATTTGTGACTCTTTCCTTGCATTAGGTTCAATCGCTTAGAGTTTCATTGCAGATAAAAGTGATAAGTCCTGTCCAATCCTCTGTAGTTTCCCCATTTCGCAATTGGCGATAATAATAAACCTTTTAAGAAAATTCGAGTCGAAATTGAAGTTGAACCTATCAATTTATTGCTTTTTATTTTCTATTTTATGTGCAAACGTGTTGGAATAAGCTTTGCCCCTGACAACCATTAATAACTTGTTGAGTTCAAATACCGAAAGCCGGGGCTTTTTTCACAACTCAGCATTATTCCCCCACACTCACCCCTGGCATGGTTAGAAAACCCATGTATCCAATAAATGTTAGGAAGGGGACAAAGAAATTCAACATCATTCAAAATGTTTGATCCTCAACCTCACTATTGGGTTAATACTCCATCATTCACTTGATATAAATTTCCATAGTAAAGTTAGATAAGAAACATGTAAGGTTTAATATGTTTTGAGGTTGGTTGGATATAAAAAATTAAGTCATTTAAATAATTTATTGAAAACATACATTATTAAAACATTGCATAACAACTTATTAAATATGTATAAAAAAAACAACAATAGAGTATGACTGTTTTAATTTAAGAGTAATACTTTAAAAAATATAATACATAAATAAAAAATTTCATTTTTTAAAGCTGGCATAATACAACATTAAATTAAAGCTGAAAATCACTTTAACATTAGATTCAATTGTATGAAAAAAAAAAAAAAAAAGAGGAAATCTTAAGTAATTAACAAGCTTATTTTTGTTTTGGAAACAACGAAACAATCTAACTATTGAAAAATACTGACATAGTTACATCTAAAACTAACTAAATGTTATGGACAAAAAATAAGGTAACATTAGGAGGAAAAATCTCAAAAAAATGTAAAGAAAAAAAAGATGCAAGAGGAAACATGGAATGTTTGCTTCAAGGCACTTACACGGTATTTTATTATTCTTTATGCTCGGAATGAAAGGAGATAACCTTTGCTTACTAAAACACCTCGACATTTGACATGGCTGTGATAACGTGCAATCCAATAAACATTGAGGTTCTTGAATTCTTCCATGATATTCTCTTCAGGAAGAATATCTAAAACAAATATGTTCTCACTCAAAATTTTTGTATTTGATACATATGTTACACAAAATTTTCTAAATACAAATAAATTAGTACATTACGATATTTAGCTTATAAGGTTAATTATGCAATACAATTATGACTAACTGGTCTGAAGAGCTGAGGTTGAAATGAATAGTTGAACATTACAATTAATAGAATATAAGTGAGTTTATAAATTTGTAAATAAAATATGGTACTACTTCTGAAGAGTGGCTCATGGGCGTGGCCTGTTTTGAGAGGTTAAATAACCTTGATATTGTTGAGAAGATAAGTTAAAAAGGGCCTTGGTTAGCTTTATTAGATCCCAGCTTACATTCCCCGCTCGCTCTTCAGAGATAAATAAACACCCAAAAGGGTCCTTTTCAGTGGCGATCGGGCCTCACTGTAAAGGGCGCCTGACTGAACAGCATGTGAGCCACTTTTCAGAAGTTCTGCCTAAAATATTTTAGTATCTCTTATAAAATTACTTTCAGTAATATATGTAATCTTACTCCCTTTCTGTAATTTAAGAAAATCTTAATCACCCACAGATATTTAAAACATAATTGGTGTACATTATTAGGTTAACCGTTTTTATGGAAATCTTATAGGGTATAATTAATTACCTTATATCTATCTTAAGATAGATTATTAGATTATCAAGGCTGCTGATAATGAAAATAATATCGATATAAAACCTCAGGCTCGCTCAGGTATCGATTAAACTTATTTATTACAACTTACACAATAAAAACGATATTGTGGTTGGCTCATAGGTTAATTAAGGTGCTGAATTCGGAAATGATATCTATTTTCTGATTACACACTCAGTTATCTATTTATTACAACTTACACGATGAAAACGCTATTGTAGTTATAAGATGCATACACTTTGTATATTTTCATGAAATTAGTCATCTGTAAATACGTACTGGCATTTATTGTAATAAATGTTTAGTATTATTTTATTAATCTTTCCCAACTATATCTAATTTTCAATACGCGTCATTTAAATAAGTATGTTGCATCACCAATCTTTCAAATAACAATAATAACAAAACTTTATAATTTTTAAAAATTATAATGATATCATATTATTGTATCTTTATATATTAACTTATCCGATATTTACAATATTGAGGTTGACTTCTAGGTTATTGAGAGCGCTGATTGTGAAAATTATATCGATTTTTCGATCATGCGCTCAGGTATCGATTTTTTTATTATGCACTCAGGGATCCATTTATTACAACTTAGGCGATATAAACGATATTGGGGTCCGCTCTAAGGTTAATTGAGGCGCTGAATTTGAAAATGATATCAATTTCTTTATTACACACTCAGGTATCAATTTATTATAACTTACACGATAAATACAATATTGTAGTCGGCTAGTAGACTAATGAAGGTGCTGAATTTGGAAATGATATCGATTTTCGTATTACGCACTCAGGTATTGATTTATTATAAGTACTGAAAATTAGATATAGTCGGGAAAAATTAATAAAATAACACTAAACATTTATTACAATAAACTATTAACAGATGACTAATTTCATGAAAATATACTAAGTGTATGCAACTTATAACTACAATAGCGTTTTCATCGTGTAAGTTGTAATAAATCGATAACTGAGTGTGTAATCAGAAAATCGATATAATTTCCAAATTCAGCACCTTAATTAACCAATGAGCCAACTACAATATCGTTTTTATTGTGTAAGTTGTAATACATTAGAACCCTGGTTATCCGAACTCGGATTAACCAAAACCCGGGTTAACCGAAACGTCCCGAACGGTAGGGATACAAGGAATAAATAATCACGACACCACGGAGGATGGACGCGGCATAAGTTAAACCCCTCCCCGTTCCTGGCAACCACCGGAAGCTATTCCACGAACCCTACACCCTCCCCGTCTAAAAATAGCTCCGTACTTGTTCACATGCAAGGAACCCGCCCTTTCCCCCTGACCCTGACTCCTCAGTCTATTGCTGTCTAAGCACACGTGCGGACCTATTGTGTGACAAAGTAGTGCGTTTAGTTTTTTAATATTTTATATTATCTGCGATATGGCGACTAAGCGAAAACGAGTTGTAATCACTTTTGCGGATAAATTAGCGGCTATAAAAGAAGTTGAACAAGGAAGTTTATTAAAAAATGTTGCGGCCAGTTATGGAGTAGGCATTTCTACTATTTCAGATTGGGTAAAAAATAAATCAAAATTTCAGGAGCAGGCTGTAAAAAACCCTCAGAGGAAAACATTAAAAACATCGGAATTCGACAAAATAGGCTAAGCTCTTTTTCTTTGGTTCATCCAACAAAGAGAAAAAGGTTGCCTTTGATGGGACCCATTTTACAAGAAAAAGCCAAAATGTTTGCTGAGTTGTTGGGGGAGGAAGGTAAAGCATTTACTGCAAGCTCTGGTTGGTTAGATAGATTTAAAAACAGATATGGGATTCGGCAATTAAATGTATGTGGGGAGAAATTATCGGCCGACCCAGATGCAGTTGATGTCTTTAAAACGGAATTTGAAGATTACACCCAAGGATACACTAAGGACCAAATTTATAATGCCGACGAAACAGGTGTGAATTTTAAGATGCTCCCTAAAAAGTCATTAGCTTCCTCAATGGAATCTTCTGCCCCAGGACACAAAATGAAAAAGGATCGAATCACTGTCCTTTTGGCATCAAACGCTTCTGGCACACATAGACTGCCTCCAATGTGTATTGGGAAGTCGAAGAATCCTCGAGCTTTGAAGGATGTTGCTCCTAATGCCTTACCGGTATTTTACAGGGCACATAAAAGTAGTTGGATGACATCAGAACTGTTCGCCGAATGGTTCAGTGTTCTTTTGTACCTAAAGTAGAAAAATTTCTGGCTGAAAAAGGTCTACCACGAAAGGCGATTTTGCTAATTGACAATGCTCCTACGCATCCTTCCGAGTTACGAAATGGCGATATTGTTGTGCATTTCCTTCCCCCAAACATAACCAGTCTAATTCAGCCTCTTGATCAGGGAGTAATAGAGGCATTTAAACGGCATTACCGAGGGCTTTTATTGAGAACCATCCTACAAGATAGCGACTTGCATAATAAAAGCATTAACGAAGTACTGAAAACGTTAAATATGAAGCATGTGGTTTATTGGTGTGCGGAGGCATGGAATAATGTAAAAGAAGAAACCCTGCAAAGATGCTGGAGAAAACTTTACGATGGGCTTGAAGAAGATGACTCGGAAAGGTTTGAAAATGTTACAAACATGGTAAAAAGCATTCCCGGATGCGAAAAGATGGAGGCGATTGAGGTGGATGAATGGATTATCGACGATACGGAAGAAATGTCGGACCAAGAAATTATTGAAACTGTGGTGCAAAAGAAGGCAGAGTTGACGGAAGAGCCCGAGGTCGACAGAGTGACAGCTGACGACGCTTTCAGAGGGCTAGAGGTAAGAATAAGATAAGAGTTTGTTATGGCTTTCTATAATCTTAAATGGGATACTTTTTCTTTAAACCGAACTCAAATCTACAGTACATGCGTTGTCATTTTAGGTTGGCCTACGGTTCGTTGAGCAGTGCAGTGAGGCTACGCCGGCTGACGTTCTGCTTATAAAAAGATGGCGGGACATTGCTGCTCGAAAACGATATGAAGGACGTAATAAGCAAACCAAAATAACTGATTATTTTTAAATATGATTAATAAAGATTGATACTGTTGCCTATATAGAGTTTTTAATTGATTGACCTTTAAAACCTTTTAAAAATAACTGTAATAAGGCACATATAAGTTGTATTACGAGTTCACGGCTTAACCGAAAAAAGTGGTTATCCGAAATGGCTTCCCCCCAATTATTTCGGATAAGCGGGGTTCTACTGTAAATCCATACCTGAGTGCGTAATCCAAAAATCGATATTTCCAAATTCAGCACCTTCATTAACCTATTAGCCGACCACAATATCGTATTTATCGAGTTGTAAGTTGTAATAAATCAATACCTGAGCGCGTAATCGATAAATCGATATCATTTTCACAATCAGCGCCCTAAATAACCTAGAAGTCGACCTCATTATTGTAAATATCGGTTAAGTTATAATCGATACCTGAGCGAGCCTGAGGTTTTAAATCGATATTATTTTCATTATCAGCAGCCTTGATAATCTAATAATCAATCTTAAGATTGATATAAGGTAATTTATTATACCCTATAAGATTTCCATAAAAACGGTTAACCTAATAATTTTACACCAATAAAGAGAAATCCGAAAAAATAAAAAAAAAAGCTAATAAATTTGTCTTTAAATAATTAAAATCAAGCTTTGACTCTTATAATAGGTATCATTGTGATAAAGATCATATCAGGATTTTTCTTTTCTGGCCCGAAATATAAAAGTCATGTGATTTTTATTTATTTATTAGAGATATAAAAGTCTGGATTTGACTTTTAATCTCTTTACGAGAAAATAAGAGTTAATTTCGAACCCTGCACCAAAGTCATAGTTAGGATTGACAACTACCACCACAGATCCATCAGGGAAGACGGATACAGACTTACCGAAAACTGGTACCGTGCACTAAACAACATTAGACAACACAACATATCTAAGAGAGCTATGTATGAGTACTGTAAGCCCACAGTACCTTACATAAGTACCTACTTATTATTATTATATTTTAAATTTCATATAGTCACTGATTATTTTCCTTCGTTTCTGATTTGACATTCACTAATGCAAATGAAATCGGATCAAAAGATTATAAACCGACTGCTATTCTTCGTTCAAGAAATGGAAGGTGTTTTTGAGTGGTTAGTTTTCAAACTATTCAATAGTGGCACCTAACATTATGAAAATCAACACTTGTAGTTCAACTTTTTATTTTTATGTGCTTAATTAATGTCTTTATTGATAGAAAAAAATCATTCTTTTACAAAAATTTATACCAAAAACTACTATTGAAAAAATAAAAGTTTTTATTCCAATTTACACATACTCTTGATTCAAGTAAATTTCAAAACTTATAAGGATTTTTGAAAAAAATATATTGAGCGTGTTGTTCCAGACAATGGTTGTTCCACATTAAAAGAACCTATATATGATAAAGAAAAGTGTACAATATGCGCTGATAAGGCTCAAAAACGAGTCAAGGTACAAACTAGAAAGTTATATTGTTTTGTAACTCTTTATCTCCTTTCCATGAAGAGGGCTCCTGTTTTTATCTTAAGGGTTTGATATTAAAGATCTAAAGGCAGGAATTTTCTCACTGTCACAATATGTAATCAGACTATCTATGCATGACGGACGGGTTTAATGAAAAAAATTAATGTAGCAGCAAACATTCAGGTAGCACTACTATGGTTCATTCAAGTTTATCTTTAATTCATTACGTCTGTAATGGATATTTTTTTTCAGCTTTTTTTTTTTTTAAATCGCATGAAATTAAGTTCAAATAATTAGTTTTCGCTTTGTATTTCAAAATAAAGTAATTTTTTTATACCTCTGAAATGAATTCAAAATGTAAATAAACAAAACCAACTGGATTCCTAAACAAATTAAGTTTCATATAAGAAAGCTAATAGATCAAAACATAACATGTATTCAATATAAAATTTAATTTAATGGGAATTGTGTGAAAATCCCAAAATAGAGCAATAAAAAAAAAAAGTGAAAATGAAGATGAACTAATTTAATATAAACGAAGTGATAATATAAGTGAAAATGAAGATGAATTAATTTAAATCGAAAATAAAGTGTTCTTAGTGTATTTATAAGTAAGAAGTTGGTTTGAATAATATATAGCCTTTCATTTGACAGAATGACTAACTCCAAGTTCAACATTCCCAGGAAAGCACTTTTACTAACCTTTCTTTTTGGAAATTTCATGCCTTTTTATTTAGAAATTGTTTTGTCAGAAATATCAAAACATAAGTTTACTAAAATTTCATACAAAATAAAAAGGTAAGAATTTTCCAAAGAGAAATATTATCGAAAGTGCTTTCCTGCAAAATGTTGAAATTGAAGTTAGTCATTCTGTCAACTGAAATTCTCAAATACATTACCAAAATGAAAATAAAATAATTTGTACAAATACACACGAAGAAAAAAAAATGGAAAATGTTGTTTATAAACAAGTACTTCAAATAGTTAAAAGATGTTTTCAATAATCTTTCTTTACCTCTTATAGTACACAAAAGATAAACTAAATATAATTTGGCTGTAAATATGTCAAGTAGTATGGTTGTTGGTAGTATCTATGCTTCTGAATCTAATAGGACCATTCTCATGACGATACATTTAAGAGATAACAAGTAATAACAGATTATATTTAAAAATCAACATGTATAACAGATGTCCCAACTAACAAAATGATTATTTAAGTACATATATATAAGTTTAGAAAATATATAGAAAAAAGTTTAGTTCAAAATTTCACGGTGAATGGGGGTCTAACATCGTAACAAATGTTACGATTTAAGGGGCAGGTGTGAATTTGATAAAAAAAAAATTCAGATATTCCTATCTATACATTTTTCAAGAAATTAATATAGTTATAAAAAAATGACCAACTTTAAATTAATAACCAGGATTTTTGGTCCTGTGTACTGTATCGGGTTACTAATCTTCGCCTGCGAAATTTGAAATCTTTACACCTATTTTGAAAATACAATATTTCCACTTATTTCTAATAGTATTTGTACTCAAATAATCATTCCGTTAGCTGTGACATACAGCTGCAAAAAAGCTTTTTTTAAACTATAATCTACTATATCTATTACACAAATCCCTGACACAACGACAGGTACCCTAGCTAGTGGTAGATAAAACCACGGATGCTAAAAAAAAAATAAAAAATTTAAATAGGTAGTTACATGTTTCAAAATAATCATTTGTTCTCAAAAAAAAAAATAATTTACAATTTTTAATTATAATAAATTTTTAATATATATTACTATCAATAGATGATACTTCTACTGAATTATTATAATAATGCAACAGTAGTATCGTTTTCCTTATGTAAAATTAAGATTTATACATATATATATATATATATATATATATATATATATATATATATATATATATATATATATATATATGTATATATATATAACTAAATATAATTTGGCTGTAAATATGTCAAGTAGTATGGTTGTATATATATTGGTTGGTTATATATATATATATATATTGGTTCGGTAATTATCAACAGATTTAAGTATCATGTTTAAAGTTTCTTATTGTTTAAAAAAAAAGTAATTTACTGTTAAGAAATCTTAATAATATGCTGATAACAAACAAAACTTTGATAATCCAATTTCCATCCTCCTTTTTTAAAACAATTCAAATAATAATTAATAGGATATAATGCAGTTCCATAATTAAAACCTACCTGGAGGGTCATTGTGGGTCAATAATTGAATATCATGTTCTCGAGAAAATTCCTGAAGATCTACAGGAACTACACAGCAATTTTGGACTGTTAAATGGAAAATAGTAGGCTTCTCCTGAAAATAATACTCAACAATAAATAAACAGAATATTCAACTTGAAAGTTTTAAACAGCATTGCTACAGAAATACCTTCACTTGGTTATATAGTGATACAAAAACTTTTGTATCTAAGTCAGCAATTCCCAAATTTTTAACTCTACCCTCGCGTACATACTCTTCTAATACAGACCATATATCTAAAAGTTTCTTTGAAGGTTCTTCAATCATTGTTTCTGGGTACCAAATTATGAGAGAATCTATTGTCAAATTTTCTAAAGTTTTCAGCACTAAAATGATAAAAGTAGAAAACGATTAGATTAAAAATTTAGGCAAATATAATCTTAATTAACATATTTTATTCAATCACAAATTTAATAATAATAAAAAGAGAGATTTACCGTGTTAGGCAAAACAAATCTGATAAAATATCTAATAAATTCTTACAAATCCTAAAAAACTTGATATATCAGAAAAGATTACACAAAAAGCAGTTTTATTTCTTAAAAAATCATAATTTAGTTAATAGACTCTTATAAAAATCCTGTACTAAGTAACATTACTGAATCACTTCAGCAGGTCTTGAGATTATTAATTTTACATACCTATAGTAAGGGTAGTAATGATACCTATAGTAAGGGAAAGTATTGTGATTGTGAAAAATCTCCAACTCAGGTTCTCAATAGAAATAATTGTTTAAGGGTCCCCTGAGTCTAAATTCAGTTTAGCAAAATGGTCTGCATATGCAAAGAGATATCAAAGTAAATGTTTTCCCAGGTTAAAAATTTCAATTCCAGCAATATGAGTAGCAATATATATGTAAAAAACATTGATGGAACGCTGAGACTTTTTAGATAGAATACTATTTTTTTCATAAAAAATGTAGCAGTTAATTGATATGGATGAAAAAAAAATCTGGTGTGATGCGTGCAACACACAACTTTCACTAAAAAATTTACTTAGATTAGAAATCGATGTGTTTCGGTAAAATATAAACACCATTTTTCAACTTCACACATTTTAATGCTTATATTTGTATATCTCCATAAGTTACAGAGTATCTGTATTGCAAAACTTGTCAGTTCTCAGTAATTTTCGATCGCTTATTTCTTTTTTTTAAGGGACCTAATTTCATCAACAGTCGAGTTTTTTTTACTGCGAGTTGCTTTTTGTAAATATATCGTGAAGGTGAATCGATAGAAGGTGTATTTATGTTTCGTAAATAAGTTTGTCTCTTAAGCCTTTCTGGAAACTGATTACTGTTCCTCTAAAATCACTTTGTATTGCATTCAGGAATCTATTATGGAACTAAAGTTTCTAAACAAAAATATAATTAATTAAAGATTATCTTATACTATATTTTTTAATACCTTAAATGCTTTAAATAATTTAAGCATCACGTATTTACTCTTTCTTTTAGAAAATAGAAACTAAAAGTTTTGGGACGATCACAATGTTCCCTTACTATATGTTTCATATATAGGTAAGTGAAAGTAAAAAACTTAATGTGCAATAAATTTCGATAACCCGATTTCGACCGTGCCTACATACCTATCGCAAATACCAAATTTCAGTTTCGTACGACTTATCGTTATTGAGGCAGTCTGACCACATACAGACCATTTCGGGGGACTCATGGGACCTCAAAATGTGTATTTCCATTGAAAACTGGAAGTAGAAATTTTTCACGATCGCAATACTTTCCATTTCATAAATAGGTAAGTGAAAGTAATAATAAATTCTACTTTCATATTACCTGACAGAAACTAATTGTTTCCATGATAAATAATTGCCCTTGTCATAAAACTCCATCTTATTTCTCTTCTCTCCAATCTCTCTAAACGGTTAGAACGCCTAGTTCTAAATCAACTATCAAATTTCCTAGAAGAACGTTCCCTCATTAACCCACTCCAATCCGGCTTCCGATCTGGTTATTCAACTCAATCCGGTCTCCTTATAATTACCCATGACCTCTAAACCTCCATCGAACTCCGAAAACTAAGTATTCTTATCCTTCTGTATTTTTCCAAAGCCTTTGACACAGTCGATCATAACATCCTTCTTACAAAACTGCAAAAACTCAATCTATCTAGCAGCACCTTACATTGGTTCAAATCTTTCATTTCTGATCAGTCGCAGTATGTAGTCGTTCCTGGTCAACCTCCATCCAAAACACTTCCCCTCTTCTGTGGTGTCCCTCAAGGATCCTCTCTATCCCCCAATCTATTTGCTATTTATATTAACAACCTTCCTCTTCTGATTCATCACTCCCAATACCATATCTACGCTGAGGATTTCCAGATATACCTGTCTTTCCCACCTTCCGAGTTGTTGCCAGCGACAAAAAAGCTTCAGGAAGATTTAAATTGAATCAGCCTCTGGGCAGAGGCTATCAAGTTGAAGCTGAATGCTGAGAAAACAGGCAATCTTAATAGGCTCCAATCAGCTCCTCAAAACCATCCCACCCCTATTCCTAAATAACAATCTCATCAAATTCATTCAACTGTAAAAAACCTTGGTGTAACCTTTGACCAAACTCTTTCCTGGAAAAACCATATCTCCAATATCTCCCGTCGCACTATTTCGACCCTAAAGCAACTGAACCATTTCCCATTTAAAACACGAAGGCTTCTGGTTACCTCATTGATATGAGGTACTTGGACTATTGTTGCACAGTGTAGGGGGGTATCTCAGGGGATCTCGACGCAAAACTAAAACGTTTAATAAATTGTTTCATCCGGTTTATATTTGGGATCCCAAGAGACGTCTCCATATCCTCTTTTTACAAAAAGTTAAAGTAGTTATATCCTTCCTACCGCCATAAGTATTTCTTAGCCTCCTTCCTTTTCCAAGTTATTCTTTCCTGTCGTCCCTCATACATCACTGAACTTCTTCAGTTCAAATCCTCTGCTCATTCCCGCTCTAGGTTTTCAGATCTAAACACACCGGCCCAATGAACGTCATCTTTTGAGAGATCTTTCATTACCCAGTCCTCATCCCCATGGAATTCTATTCCCCTTTTGATCCGTAATTCCAATACCCTCTCCACCTTTAAATCCCGCCTATATCATCACTTCATAGCCATCCAGTGTCCTTAAAAAGTGAATTGACATTTCCTATTATAATTTTTTAAAACTTTTTTTTATAATTTTTTTTTTTTTTTAGAAGATATAAATACTACTTAACCTATCTGTAAATAAATGTGTAAATATATATACAGGGTGTACCCAAACCAAACGGCCAAACTTCAGGGATCGATAGAGGATCGAAAAACTAAGAAAAAAAGTCCTCTGGCATATGCCTTGTTTTCGAGAAAATCAAAACTAGTTAGGCAGAAAGGGTATTTTAATTTTTTTTTTTTTTTCAATAATGTATTTAAATTACAAAAATATACTGGCTTTTTGAGTAAGCTTAATTTCTTAATTTATGAGGAGTAAATTTAGAAAAGATGAATAATCTCACACTTTCGTTATCAATAAAACATCTAGGTTGAGTGTTTAAAATTAAAAAGAAAGGATTAAAATGATATTATAATGGCTAACATTTGAATCCTTTTTTGGGGGAATCCAGCCTCGCATTCTCACATTAGTGGTGTTGCTAGTAGTGTTCAGTGAAGTCAACAAATATGGCTAGATCTACCAACGCTGAATACGCGGACATAGTCTATGTCTACAGATTCTGCGATGGCAATGCACGTCAGGCAGTTCGGAAATATCGCAGACGGTTTCCTGACCGAGAAACCCCACACAGAGGTGTTCTTACCAGTACTTTCAGAAGGCTTCGAAAGACTGGGTCCTTCTCATGTAATCGTGGTGGAAACCGTTTCCGATGGAAGCCGACCTGAGGTGGAGGAGAGAAGCGTCTGGAGAGCTGCTTCAGTTCTTGGCATACCAAGGGTAACCATTTGGCGCACATTAAGCGCTGACCTCAGGCATGCTTACCACGTACAAAAGATACAAAATTTAATATCCGCTGATTATCGCCGCTGGGATTAAATTTTTGTAATTGGTACAAAGAACAATTGCAAAACGATGTAAACTTAAGTTCGAAAGTAATCTGGAGGGACGAAGCGACTTTTACACGTGCGGGCATATTCAATAAAAGAAACTACCACCTTTGGGCTCATGAAAATCAGTGAAAAGAGAATTTCACTACCAGCATGAGTTTTCTGTAAACGTGTGGGTCGGTCTTAGTAATAATGGCATAATAGGTCCCGTATTTTTACCTGCTCGACTTAATGCTGAAAGTTATTATCTATTCCTCAAGAATGACTTACAGGCACTTTTGGAAGATATCCCTTTGGAAAGAAGGCTTGAGAACTGGTTTCAACTCGATGGTTGTCCTGCACATTACAGTATTGCAGCATGAGGCCAGCACTTCGAACAACATTCACGTCGATGCTGCCGAGAAATTAACTATGTAATTTTAGAGAAGGTAAAACCTTTAAAATTTTCAGTTTTTTTTTCTCACTAAGGTAGTCCCATATAAAAATTGATACATTTATGTTTTCCTAATAAGAATATTTAATTATTTTATTACTACTAGGAATATTTGAATAAAAAATTATTTATTGTTTTTTTCTGAATAAAAATATTTTTTTTTTCAATTATCTTTCTATTAGTATAAGAATGAAATACAACAATTGTATTGGAATAACAATTATTGTTAAAATTCATTCAAGGAATGAAATCCGCTCTTCCATGGCCTTAACTAGTTTTTGCACAACTATTTTTAGTTTTTTGTGATTTTCTCGAAAACGAAGCGAAAACCGGGCATATGCCAGAGGACTTTTTTTCTTAGTTTTTCGATCCTCCATCGATCCCCAAAGTTTGGTTTGGAGACACCCTGTATATTATAACATGTATAAACTTTTTTTTTTTCACTTGATTGAATATCTAATGTATATTTTTTCTTTTTAAACTAGAGGCTCCCTAATTATTTATTATTTAAAAAATTATTTATTATTATTTTCTGAATAAAAATATTTTTTTTTTCAATTACCTTTCTATTAGTATAAGAATGAAATACAACAATTTTATTGGAATAACAATTATTGTTAAAATTCATTCAAGGAATGAAATCCGCTCTTCCATGGCCTTAACTAGTTTTTGCACAACTATTTTTAGTTTTTTGTGATTTTCTTGAAAACGAAGCGAAAACCGGGCATATGCCAGAGGACTTTTTTTCTTAGTTTTTCGATCCTCTATCGTTCCCCAAAGTTTGGATGTTTGGTTTGGGGACACCCTGTATATTATAAGAGGTAGAAACTAGTTTTTTTTTCACTTGATTGAATATCTAATGTATATTACTTTCACTTACCTATATATGAAATATATAGTAAGTGGAAGTATTGCGATCGTGAAAAATTTCGACTTCCGGTTTTCAACGGAAATACACGTTTTGGGGTCCCCTGAGTCGAAATGACCAAGTCCCGCGAAATGGTCTGTGTGTGTGTGTGTGTCTGTGTGTCTGTGTGTGTGTGCGTCTGTGTGTCTGTGTGTGTGTGTGTGTGTGTGAACAGACTAGCTCAAAAACTATAAACCGTGCGATCCTGAAATTGGGTATTTAGTGTAAGTATATGCCCGCGATGTGACAGCATAAATTTCATCAAAATTACTTAAAGGGAGGGGGTAATTTACTTAATAACTTTTTAGGTTTTTTTCGATTTTCTCAAAAACGGCTCTAACGATTTTGATTAAACTGAGTATTTGATCTATGTATATGCCCGAGATATGACTGTAAAAATTTCATCAAAATTGATTAACCGGAGGGGGGACTTTACTTAATAAATTTTGTAACATTTTCACGTGTTTTTTTTTTTTACTCGAAAAAGGCTTTAACGATTTTGATCAAACTGGGTATAATTTCATATAAAATTTAAAATAAATTTCAATTTCATAAAAATTGGTCAAAGGAAGGGGGTACTTTATTTAATAACTTTTTAAGTTTTTTCGATTTTCTCAAAAACAGCAGTAACGATTTTGATCAAACTGGGTATTTGATGTATGCATAAGCCAAAGATGTGATAGCCAACATTTCATCAAAATTGATTAACCGGAGGGGGGACTTTACTTAATAAATTTTGTAACATTTTCACGTGTTTTTTTTTATTTACTCAAAAAAGGCTTTCACGATTTTGATCAAACTGGGTATTTGATGTATGCATAAGCCAAAGATGTGATAGCCAACATTTCACCAAAATTGACCAACCGAAGGGGGAACTTTACTTAATAAATTTTGTATCATTTTCACGTGTTTTTTTTTTTTTTTATTCAAAAACGGCTTTAACTATTTTGATCAAACTGGGTATTTGATGTATTTATATGCCAAAGATGTGATAGCTAACATTTCATCAAAATTGGTCTAACGAAGGGGCCCACAACAACGCATTAATTTCTAATCTAAGTGAGTTGGTAAGTGAAAGTTGTGTGTTGCGCGCACGCACCAGATTTTTTTGTTTTTCTTTTTAAACTAGAGGCTCCCTAATTATTTGTAGTTATTTGTATCAATTCAATTTGTTTATTTAAATTTCAAGGCTCTAAAGCCCTCTTTGTATATTATTTAATTTTGTTCTTAAGGGACACGTCCCAGAACAAATAAATAATTTACTATTATTATTAATTATTATATTTATCATTATTATTAATCGATCAAGCACCCTCTTAAATCGCTTGTCATGCAAACTTTCTATTTATCACCGTCAATGCTTGGTTTAAGTGTCAAACAGGTTTCAAAACGGTCAATCCACTGACCCAAGCTTTTGATTAAAATGATTAATGGTCCAGAGCATCCTTAACCCTTTCATGGCTCCAGACGAGATATCTCGCGAAACATAGTCGGTCCCCACACGCTAATGACGAGATAACTCGTCAAAGGCTACCGGTCCCCACACGCTCATGACGAGATATCTCGCAAATGGTTTTTCACTTATTTACCGTCCTCAGCTTTACAAGAGATAAGTTGTGGTGACTGAGACACATCCTAGCGGATCCACGGAGACTTAATCCCTAATAAAAATATAAAAGTATTTAAAAAAATATAATATTATTTTTTTTTTAAATAATATAAAATTATTAAAAAAATTTGAAATTAAAATAAAAAAAATTGAAATTAATATAAAATTAAAAAAAATATTTTGACTTTTTTTTAACTATGTGTTCTTGAAGGTTTACAAATACATATAAAAAATGACGAAAAAAAATATTTAAAAAAATTAAAAACAAAAAAAAATAAAAAAATTTCCTAACTCTGCCAGTGGCGGTCCAAAGCCCGCATCTAAAAAGACGATGGGGAAGTTTTTTATCCATCTAAACATTGGTAAATTATTAAAATATTACTTTAAATTTTAAAAAAATATTACTTATTAAAAATTAATTAAATTAAAAAAATGTATATCAAGTATTAACATTATTATATTGTTCATTATTACCTTCTTATATCACGTAATCTCTTATTGTAATAGGTAATCTAGCATTTTAATTTATTGAAATAATGATAAAGGTATTATAGAGTCATAAAAAATAAATAAAACATAAATAAATAGTCGGTGAAGGTTATGAGGAGTTGAAGAAGTTGAAGCAGTCAGCGGCGGAGAGTGGCCTGCAGGCCTTAGCGTGGGGAGTGAAAAGCCTGCAGACCCGCTCAGCCCTCAGAGCAACTCTCGTTCCGAGTGCTTAGCGCTTAAAGGGTTAATAATTAATAAAAAAGTTAGTTTTAAAAATTGGCTTGATGATACTAATAAATAGATGAGCTGGAGTATTCATTGTTCCATTTCAATATCAAAAGTTTTAAAAGCAGAAAATTCCTATAATCCTTTCCTTGAAAGTTACAGAAATATGGTCAATTTTCTGTGCTATCACTATAAATAGTGATAGCTCGAAGAATTTAACTTGTGACTTAGTATTTTACCATTAAACAACTTAGCAAGAACAATTATACAATTATAGGTAATCAGGTAGTCCGTTATAAAATGTATATGCTTTAAAAAAGAATAAATATAGAACTGCTCTGGCAATATTGTCTAATTTCCAGTAATCTCATTAAAATATTTCATAATTAAAAGATTCTTAATAAATTGAAATAACTAGATTTACGTACAATATAAATGATAACAAATATATAAATAAATTTAAAAAAGGGATCCAGAAACAAAGAAATAACAACTACATAACTAATAGAACTTTATTCACCACTTCTATTGCAGTACCTATCAAATCTAAACAATTAATTAAGTTGAGAAATACAAACATGTATTCAAAAACATTAATTCATTACATTACATAGCACTTTTTTAATTCCTGGTAAGTTCTTAAAAGTTTAAGCTGAAATTATCTACAGTGACTATAGGTCTTGAGAAACCAAAAGTATCCTGAATTTGTGTAAGAAATACAAAGTTATAAAAAATAGATAAGACAAATTGGTTACTGACCTTGAAAACCCTGAATGATATTAAAACCAAATGGAAAATTCTTTATAAATCAATTCTATGACAAGACAACATAACATTTCAATGTGTAGAGGGAGCATTAAAAACTCGGAATGAACAAAACTAACTCTACCACACCTTAAATAATTTATAATCATTAAGGTGGGTAGTTTCATAAATATATTTTCTAAATTATAGTCATTTTAATGACTATAAGGGTTTTAAATATTTTAGTTCATTTTTTATAAAACAAGATGTAAAAAGGTTCAATTTATAGATGAAACTTTACCTTAGAAGGTCGATCTGTATAAAAATTAAGGATCGATTTTAGAAGAATAGATAATTGCCAATTAACTATTAGTCAACACAATTCCTAACAGAAAACTATATACATTTAGGAATCAGAGTAATTAAAGTAATTAGTACCATAATATTCCAAATAAGTACTAGAAGTAGAAAATAACACTTCAAAAACATACTAACTTATTAATTCAATCTTTAGAAGTTATCCAAGTGGCATGAACATATACAATTTTATAAGGGAAAGAATGTTAATTGTTTAATGTAGCCCATTTCGCTAATAATACTTGAATATCTATCAGAATAATTTATGTAGTTCCAGAAAATTCATTCAACATTTGGGTTGCATCTACAAATTGACCAAGAGTTTTATCATTGAAAGATTTGATGGGCAGGTGTCATTCTCAGGAAACTAACAATTAATCTAAGAAATATATCAAACATCAGTATATATTCAAATAACCTTCATAACTTTTAGGCATAAAGAGAACAAAAATCCATTAAGAAAATATACTTAGGAGAACAAAATTACCACTGAGAAAATATTCTTAGAAATAAAAAATTGATAAGACAAATTGGGTAATGACCTTGGAATAATGATATTAAGGATAGTTGTGAAATTCTTCATAAATTATAAACTATTAAAATATAATTTCCAACCTTGTTCAACAGCATTCCTTAAAGCCTCTTTAGAAGGGGTTTTCAAGAACACCTTGACACTAGTCACAAGTTCTTTAGGGTCAGCCTCATACAGTATATCCAAGTTAGTAATTTTCAGAACCTTTTCTGATTCTTCATATGTTCCCTTTTCCAGTGTATCTTTTAGAGCAACTAAAAGCTACAAAAAATATAGTGACAATAAATAATTATTTCCTATACATCAACAACTTTTAAAAAAATGTGCATTTTGAATGTTATAAATTATACCCACCTCATCAGATGACTTACTGCCAGTTTTAAGTTTCACATCGCCCATTTTAAGAATATTGCCGGTATGTACGAATACCTCGTCATATTTCAAACTAAACATCTTCAACCAATTGGTCCACTACATGAAATAAACTCATAACACAGCCGAAACCCTTTTTAAATGATAAGGCTGTTTCGTAATCACAGTGAGGTTCAAGTTATGACAAAGGCAAGATCCGATTTAAAATATAAACTTCAGGAAAATTAAGTAATTAAAATTGCATTTTTAAATCTAAGTTACAAAAAAGGTGATGTGAGTGAAAATAATTCATGTCTAGTTTATCTTTTCGTAATAAATAAAAAACATTCTATTTCGATTTTACATAAATTTAAATCTGTGGACATGTCGGGTTTCTCAAAAGACTGATTTAGATTTTAGTATTTTGAGAACATTTTCCTTTGTATATATTGTTTTTTTTCTAACTATAAATTCTAATTTTAGAAATTAAAGTGCATTAAAAAATAAATAAGAGAAAACCAGATTCTTTACGCTCAAGGTAAAGAATACGGTACAAGTACTGAAGTGCGGCTGATGCGCCGTTCAATAAGGCGCCCTTCAAAGCTAGGCCCGATCTCCACTGATAAAGACCCTTTGGGGGTACTATTCTTCACGCTCAATGTGATGAATACGTATTTGCAATAAGTATTTCCACGCCAAGTTTCTTCATTAAATAATAACTTTAGATTATAAAAAAATCATACAATTTACAACAAAATCAAAGATGTTTCTTCATCGATGTTTCGAAAAAATCAAAGATGTTTTAACATCTACCTTATGACAAAAAAAAAAAAATATATATATATATATATATATATATATATATATATACGCTTATTTATTTACTTATTTAATTTCACTTTAGGTGCCGTGTACAAAAACAACGGCTAGAGGCACCAAATTCTATTTAGATTACATACAATGGATCAAATACATCAATTACATTTACATCAATTACATATAATGGATCACATAGATAGATCAAATACATGGAAACTATATTAAATACCGATAACTCTATACATATTTTTAAATATTGGTGTCTTTAAGAAATTCAAATAAGTTTTTTTAATTTTCTGATATTAGGGTTTCAGTATATCCCTCGAGGTGGTGTGTATTCCTCACTGCTTCCAGTCCTGGGCAATTTTCCAAAATATATTCGAATGTTAAATTTTTATTACACGACACATTGGAGGAGGTTTGTCTTTCAAGAGGTAACCGTGAGTTAGCCTGGTATGCCCAATCCTCAGGCGGGTTATTATAGTCTGCTCTCGGCGTCTATCACTGAAGAGCTTCTTCATTTTATTAATACCCGGAACCGTTGTCCAAAAATGACCCCAGGCTTCTTTATATTGATTGAGGGTAGCTGTTTGGAAGTCATATAGAGCAGTTTTAACTTTAGGAACTGGAAATAAGTTGCAGGCTTCCTTCGCAGTTGTGTCTGCCAGTTCATTTCCCGTTATTCCGACATGACTCGGGACCCAAAGAAATATTGGGGTACTTTGGTTGGTTCCTAAAATAATATGGATTATAGAGGTTAATATGGAGTTATGGCAATGAAACTTTTCTATGGGGTTTAGAGTGGAATATGAATCGCTGATAATTAGAAAATTGTTGCGGTTGAAGTTATTATTTTCGGTCATCAGAAGTCATTATATTATATTAGTTCGGAGGAGAATACGGAAAAGGTGGATGGAAGAATTGTTTTGACCCCTCGGTATAAATAGGGATGAATAGTTTATATGCGGTCAGAAGATTTAGAAAGCTCTGTTTATGAACTTCAGGGGGGTACGATGATTATATTATTTTCTTGAGGGAGAAATCAAAACTCACATTGCTAACCGTCCAAGGAGGAAATGGGTTTGGCGACCAACTGTATAAATTTAGTAACAAATGGGGTATTTGCGGTGAGATGCAGAGGCGTGTAGGTAATTTTTATCGAGCGAAATCAAAAAAGTCCGGAGACATTCTTAGACGGCCTATGAACTTTAGTAAGAGGTAGTTCCTGCCCAGTTCTAGTGACCGCTCACCGGCCTCCCAGAGCAGGCTGCTGATCGGGCTGGTCCTAAAAGCTCCAGTAGCACTGCAGATCATACCATGGTGTACTGGGTCTAGCCTCCTCAGAGTTTTCTTGGAGGCAACCCCATAGACTTCGCAACCTTAGTTAATCACTAAGTTCTATATGATAGTTAATCACTATCAAACATCTGTACAACCCCAACAAGGAAGTTCTATCGCAACCGAAAGTATAACCGGAAAGAACATTCACTTTTTTTGATAGTTTGGACAACAGAGCACGAAGCTCACCGACGAAGAATATCATCTTTTTCTGTAATGAGGGATCCATCTTCAGCCATAAATGACTTTGTTTCGGGTTTATAAGCAGGTTCAAAGGTTGAAGAATAATCGTGTTTCATTCGCAGCTTATAGTTGTTCCCTATCTGTCACTTTCTTGTTCCGAATGGAAGTATTTTTTTTTTTCTTCAATGGATCCTTTTCTCTCTATACCGGCATTCTTTGTATGATTCATATGAATGTCGGGTATATCTTTGCACCGTCATTTTGTTGGCTACATTTTTTGCAGTGGTGATTTCAAGGCATTCACTATCGAACCAGACTGATATGGTTTCTCTCTTTCTTAGACCTAATACTTCCTTGGCTGAAGAATAGCTCGTGAACATTCTACCAATCTATCATTAATGCTGCCACCTGCACTCCGGAACCCAGTCATCAAAATTGTGTCCAGTTTCCCCTGTTATCTAGTCCGAATGTCAGGATTGCTTTAAGTGTTGTAACAACTTCTTCCAGCCTCGTTCCTTTTGGTATTACTTGTTGATATTCGGGTTCGAATTTTGATCTGAGCAAGTATTAGCATAGTGATGAGCCCTGAGATCTATCACAACAATCTTATTTCGTGCATCAATAAGCATATGATCTATCTGTGTCTAGACTGCATGCCATAGACATGCATAGACTATTTGGCGTTCTCCAAGTAGCCTGGTGAATTTTTTTTTTTAAATATTAAAAAAAACCATATGTTTCCACATATTAACAGTCCCTTAGATGCTGCAAAGTTTGCTAGTATGTGACCAACGTCGTTGCATTGTTTGTGCATGCTGAATGGTCCTTACCGATTTGTGCATTGAAGTCCCTAAGGAGAACTATAATATTATTTTTTGGTATTATTTATCACTAGATTCTCGAAAAATATGCCCTATTCTTCTTCAGTTGACACTTCTGTTGGATCAAGGGGGTGCCAGCTGCGGGTACCCTAACTACGGAACTTTTATTAACTTCACCGACCACCTGATGTCTTTACAGAGCTTCGCTTAGCTTGGGTAAGTTCGGCGAAGTCGGCACCTTGATAATCAAAATTATTAGCTCAATGGAGACCGCTGGTATGGGGTGACCCAAAGGTACAGTGGGGGGCAGAGGTGGGACTTAAAAAGAAACCTCTGTTGGATCATGACATCTAATAAGGCTTTAAAAAACTTACTCTTAATTCTTAATTTGCATATTCGCGGTTCAATAGGGTAAATTTAATCAAGTTGATGGGCCCGTCCTCGTACTACAAACCCCGTGCCAAAGCTGTGCTGAGTTTCTTGGCAGTTGTAATAAACTCTTTTCAATAATACTTTTTCCCAACCAGCGGATTTCTTGAATGGCTGCTATATAAATCTGATATGTGCCAAATTGTGAGAGAAGCCCCCGTAAGGCTCTCAGTGTATGGAGAAATAAAAAGTTCCAATAAAAGTAAATTAAAATTTCTGGGTCAATTGTAGGGAGACAGTCCAGCATTTTCACTTTGTAGAAGTTTCGTTATTTTGATTTTTGGGAGAATGGGTTATCAGCGCACTGCTCCCCTGCACCCCTATCCGGAGCAAAAGGAAATCTAGGACATCCTGTTGAAAACTAAATTGATAGAAAGCTAAACGAGTTTCAACATATGAAATGATGCTACAGGTAGTTGACAGAATATTGTAGTTGTTGTGGCCAACATGTAATATTTAGATTTTAAATTATAATTTTATTTGTTATAGACAATATTTTGATTTATATGTAGTGTTGCTTTATATTAGCGTGAATAATATTTTAATTTAAATTTCATGTATATATTTACGGCTGTAAGATGCCTACGTTTATATATACAATGACAGATGCCGTGTTTTTAAATTAAGTATTAAAGACGCGTCCTTATCTAATGCCACAGCAGTACGGCATTTGCATTGGTGGAGTAAGGTTGTTTTATTCTTCACGTGAAGACATCGCAATTTATGCCCACATTTGGGTCATTCTTCAGGCAACACATCTCACACCGAATGTGTAACTATGAACATTTAATCATAAAATTAATCAGTGGTACTGGAACAATTCCACAACGTACCTAACTTGTAATAAATGTAAAGTAATTTACATATTACATATGAAGATGAATGTGTCTATCATTATTCAAAATTAATTATTTAAATTTTTATTCAAGCAAAGGCAATAAAAAATAACCCTTTTGTAATTGTAAATATTAATTTTGTTATGTTTTCTTTTTCACAATTTACAAGAGTTCAATTTATTTTAATTAATGTTAGGAGTTTTAAATTATTATTTTTTTTGAAGTTCAATTTTAAGTTTATGTGTATTTATTTTTGTTTTCATTATTCATCATTTTTATAATATTGTGTATATAGTTAAAATATTTGTTTTTTTTTTCATTTCTATGTTATTAAAGTCTTTGTTTAGTACAGTTGCTGCAATCAGATTTTTTTATTTTATTCTTTGCCTAACTTATTAAAAATTAGTTTTTTTTCTGATTTTACTGGCGCTATAAGGCTGGCAGATCTGGTTTTTTTTTAATTTTGAAAACCCGCTGCCGCCACATTTTGGTCCTCCGGGTTTCGGATTGCAGCTGTATTGTATTAAATAATTATAATAACATATATATAACTTATTCTAATATATATATAACAGATATTTTATTTTTTTTGTAAACAGTTGTCCACAGCTTCTATTCCTTAACTTTGATAAGGGTTTTAGTTGGTTTGTTTTCTTTGGCTCTTCCCTAATTTTTTTTGGTCTGTTTTCTACTAGTCTTTTTCATTTCATTTTAAATATTTCCTCACCATGGAATCTCTTGACCCAGCAGTCAGAAAACAATTTGATAGTCTTAAGGAAAAACTCAAGTCATCGGGAAACAAAATAAAGGCTATTTTGGAGCAAGGTAGGGCCATTTCAACCGACCCTTCTCAATTATTTTTATTTAAAGGAATGTTTAGAAAGTTAGATGCACATTATGACAGTTTTACAGAAACATGGGATAGTATTCTTGCATTAGTATGTGATAAAGGCGCATCGGCGATTTTCCCTACTAATAACGATAAAGCTCTCATGTCCACTATTGAGCGATATTATAACGAGGCATGTGCCATTTATGAAGATCACATGAACCCCACTCCCTCTACTGCACAGAGCATGACCGTACCCGCCAGCGCTACTTCTACAGGAATAAATGAAAGCCGCCTGGTACGAGCTCGACTTCCACAAATTAACCTACCACAATTTGGAGGAAATTCTCAAGAATGGCCCTTATTTAGAGACACTTATAAATCTCTCATTCATGAGGAGCCTACTCTCTCTAATATGGAAAAATTTCTTTTCCTCGTATCTTGTTTACATGGACCTGCTAGATCATTAATTTCTAATGTCACTTTGACAGAAAATAATTATGCTCAAGCCTGGAAGTTATTAACAGATCATTATAACAACAAAAGAAAACTTGCATATTCATACTTGAAGCAAGTAATGGAATTCAAACCTCTTACAGGAAAGCCTTCTTCTTCTTCACTAAAAGCCCTGCTAACCTCAGTAATTGAAGCCATTGACTCATTTAAACATTTAGGTATCCCAGATTTAGGAGATTTTCTTCTCTCTTATTTGGTTCTTCGTTGTTTAGATTCTTCAACCAGGATCTCGTTTGAAAAGAAATTTTCTGAGTTGGAATTCCCTACATATTCAGATGTAGTTAATTTTATTAAGTCTGAATGGAAATCTCTAGATATCCAAGATGTTGAGCCAGAGCAACTACATATAAATAGAAATAGGAAAAATTATCCTCAAGCTCCTGCTTTGCGTTCCTTCAATCAAGCGAGGCACTCCTTACTTAGCGGTAAAGAGGATCTACATGGTTTAGCTCAGAATCGCACCTCGCGAAGCCAGCAGAAATCAGATGTTAAACAGAGCCCTCCCGCCATTTTATGTCCAGTATGCAACATGGCACACACTTTATATCAATGCAGGCAATTTCGAAATTCATCTCCTACTGAGAAGATCAATCTACTAAAGAACTGGTTGGGGTGTCAAAATTGCCTTTCAAGCAAACATCATACCAGCCAATGCAGCTCTCTACGACGATGTTCTATTTGCAATGGAGGTCATCATTCGTGGCTACATCCAACTCAGGCTCATGAAACTAGCCCTTTGACTCAGGAAGGTAGCGGTCTCTCATTAGGAAGTGTATCAGGGCAGGGAGAAGTTCTTTTGGGTACTGCAGTTGTCCAAGTTCAAGATGCACAGGGAGTCTACCAGCCAGTAAGAATAGTTACAGACAGTGGAAGTCAATTCTCCTTTATGACTTCAGACTGTGCTAGGAAATTAGGTCTGGTGATCGAACCATTTAAGCAAAATATTTCAGGTATTGGACAGGTGAGCGTTACTAGTACCGTGGGGAAGACTAATTGTTCTCTAAGATCTTCGTTACCATCTTTTGGTTCAAAGATATTGGCTACTGAGGCAGTTGTTGTTCCCATGATCACGAGTCACCTTCCACAAGCTCCCCTCTCTCCTGAAATTCAGAAGATTTACAAAGGTTTTTTGTTAGCGGATCCGGAATATGGGAAACCTGGCCCTGTAGAGATTCTGCTTGGTGGAGATCTTTTTATGGACATCCTCACTGGACAGCCAGTCAATGTTGGTTCAAATGTACCTAGATTGCTTCCTACTATTTTTGGCTTCATTATTTCAGGTCCTATAGGTTCCGAACGCAATTTTCAGAGGGGTTCAGCATTTTTCCTTTACACTAATGAAGAGTTGAAGAACACTTTGGAAAAGTTTTGGGAAATGGAAGAGGTTCGACCAGTAGATATGACGTCGGAAGAAGATAGATTATGTGAAAAACTTTTCCAGGAGACCCATTATCGTCTTGAATCAGGGCGTTATGTTGTCACATTACCTGTAAAAGACACGATTAATCGTCTTCAAAACCCAAAAGGCCAAGCCTTTAAACGTCTTGTCAACCTGGAAGCAAAACTGGAAAGAAATAGTCAACTAAAAGAGGAGTACCATCGATTCATGCGGGAGTACAAGGAACTTGGCCACATGAAGATGGTAGATTCAAATTCCATTGCTGCTTATACTCTACCACACCACGCTGTCGTGAAAATTCATGACAATTCAATGAAACTCAGGACGGTGTTTGATGCTTCGTGTAGAACGCCGAATGGATCTCTCAACGATCACCTATTCACCGGACCGAAGCTGCAACTCGACATTCGGGACATTCTCACAAACTTTCGAGTTCACCAAATAGTTTTCATAGCTGATATTGTGAAGATGTATCGGCAGATTTTGGTGCATCCACCAGATAGGAAATATCAGCACATACTTTGGCGCTTCGATCCTAAGGATGCAGTCCAGCAGTTTGAACTGTGCACTGTCACATATGGCACAAGTTCGGCACCATTTCAAGCTCAAAGGACAATCATCCAATTGGTATGGGATGAAGGAGAAGCCTATCCAATGGGATCAAGAGCATTGCTCGAAGACATATATGTGGACGACATCGCTACAGGCGCTGCCACCGAAGATGAAGCCAAGAAGCTGGCATCAGAGCTCATTTCATTATTAAGTAAGGGTTGTTTCGAGTTAGGAAAATGGGCGAGCAACAGTCCGGAGCTCTTGAAGTTTGTAAAAGGAACCGAGGGAGCACATCAAGCAGTCTGCCTCTCCGCTGATGACGAGCCTAAGATTAAACTTCTCGGCATGCATTGGGTTCCTCATCAAGACTACTTTTCCTACGAAATCACCAATCCTTCTTGGCATCCTTCTAAGCGAGCCATTTTGTCTGCAATAGCTAGAATTTATGACCCATTGGGATTTTTGTCTCCTGTGGTATTTTACGCGAAGACAATATTACAGGATCTGTGGATCTCGAAGTGTGGATGGGATGATATTGGCCCACCTGAAACATGTTTGAAATGGCATCAATTCTTATCGCAACTTAATTCAATTGCAGACTTGAAGATTCCGCGTCGCATTGTTGATAAGAATAGCATTTCGTCAATCCTTGTAGGATTCTGCGACGCATCTGAACGAGGTTATGCAGCCGTAATATACCTGGTAGAGAACACGCCTTCAGGATATAACAGTCGTTTAATTCGGGCAAAAACCAAGTTGGCTCCTATTAAACCGATAACTATTCCTAGACTAGAACTCTCAGGTGCTCTACTGCTGAGCCGACTTTATCAGTCATGTTCCAGCCTGCAAGGTAAGTTGCCCATTCATTGCATCAGGCTCTTTACGGACTCCACGATCGTCCTCGGATGGCTTTCAACACCAACACAGCGTTTAAATGCCTTCGTTGCTCATCGGGTCACTCAAATACTTGAGATGACCAACAAGAATGATTGGCATCATGTGAAGTCTGAAGAAAACCCAGCAGATTGTAGCTCACGTGGACTTCTTCCTTTAGATTTAAAAAATCATCCGCTATGGTGGGCGGGGCCTTATTGGATGACGTCATCATTAAAATCATGGCCTAGATCAGATTTGCGAGCAGCAGAACTACCTGAATTAAGGAAGGTACATTTAGGTGTAGTAAAGGCCGAAGTAACTAATGGTCTAGAGTGGATGGAGCGGTTCTCGTCGTATACCAGATTACTCCGCAGCGCGTGCTACATTTGGCGATTTATTGGTAAATGCAGAAGGTACCCAAATGTACCAACTGGAAGAATAGGCCTGAAAGAGTTAAAAGGAGTCACCAAAGGCTGCATTAAATTGGTGCAAACCCACTGCAAGATTGATGCCAACCACTTGAAAAGTCTTCGCCCGTTCATAGATGAGGAAGGATTGCTCAGGGTGGGCGGCCGCTTGCAAAATTCGAACCTGGACTACGATGCCAAGCATCCAATAATCATCCCAGGGAAAAGCCATTTCGCCAAGCTCCTAGTCGACTACTTCCATCGAGCTCACCTTCATCTGGGACCATCAGCGTTGCAGTCATTATTGCAGTCCCAATATTGGATTGTTTCAGCCAGGGCACTGATACGCAAACGGATCTTCAATTGTCTTCGTTGTTACAAGGCCAATAAAGTACCTACTCCTCCATTGATGGGTAACCTACCTGCATTCAGACTCCAAGAGGGGCTGATATTCCAACACGTTGGTGTCGACTTTGGTGGCCCTTTCATCATCAGGGAATCTAAACGTCGTAAAGCAGCGATGGGCAAGGCATACCTCAGCCTCTTCGTTTGTATGTCCACGAAAGCTGTACATCTGGAATTAGTGTCATCATTAGAAACAGAAGCGTTCCTCGCAGCACTTGACCGGTTCATCGCCCGCAGAGGAAAACCTGTACGCATTTACTCAGACTGCGGAACCAATTTCGTGGGGGCTTCTAGAAAATTGAAGGAAATTCAACAGTGGTATAGAGTCCAATCTTTACAAGACAACATCTCCGACTACCTTGAGGAAAAATCCATCGATTGGTCCTTCATACCACCTTCAGCGCCCCATTTTGGTGGCATTTGGGAAGCAGGAATCAAGGCTGCAAAGACATTGATGTATAGGATCATTGGCGAGACTCCTCTTACCTTCGAAGAGTTGAGTACCCTATTTAGCAGAATTGAGGCAGTACTGAATTCTCGCCCTTTAGTACCTACTAATGCTGACCCTGATTGCTTCGAAGCCCTAACACCTGGGCACTTCTTAATCGGAAGGCCTCTCACAGCAGCTCCTGAAGAAGATTTGACTGGCGAAAACGTTGCTCCTCTTAAACGATGGAGCATGATTAAGCAAAAGTCACAGCACTTTTGGATCAGGTGGAGAAATGAATATCTAAACCATTTACAGCAGCGGAAGAAGTGGAACAAGCAGGGGGAAAACCTCAAGGAAGGAGACCTAGTCATTTTAAAGGATCCCAATTGCCCTCAGCGTACTTGGCCATTAGCCAGAATTGTAGCCGTGCATCCTGGCGATGATGGAATTGTTAGAGTTGTGTCAATCAAGACAGCTTCTGGAATTTACAAACGTCCTATTGCGAAAATTGTACCATTGCATCCCATAAATCAACCTACTTAACTATTGAGCCATGAAAAATTTTAATATAAATTTTGGTGGGCGGAATGTTGTGGCCAACATGTAATATTTAGATTTTAAATTATAATTTTATTTGTTATAGACAATATTTTGATTTATATGTAGTGTTGCTTTATATTAGCGTGAATAATATTTTAATTTAAATTTCATGTATATATTTACGGCTGTAAGATGCCTACGTTTATATATACAATGACAGATGCCGTGTTTTTAAATTAAGTATTAAAGACGCGTCCTTATCTAATGCCACAGCAGTACGGCATTTGCATTGGTGGAGTAAGGTTGTTTTATTCTTCACGTGAAGACATCGCAATTTATGCCCACATTTGGGTCATTCTTCAGGCAACACATCTCACACCGAATGTGTAACTATGAACATTTAATCATAAAATTAATCAGTGGTACTGGAACAATTCCACAACGTACCTAACTTGTAATAAATGTAAAGTAATTTACATATTACATATGAAGATGAATGTGTCTATCATTATTCAAAATTAATTATTTAAATTTTTATTCAAGCAAAGGCAATAAAAAATAACCCTTTTGTAATTGTAAATATTAATTTTGTTATGTTTTCTTTTTCACAATTTACAAGAGTTCAATTTATTTTAATTAATGTTAGGAGTTTTAAATTATTATTTTTTTTGAAGTTCAATTTTAAGTTTATGTGTATTTATTTTTGTTTTCATTATTCATCATTTTTATAATATTGTGTATATAGTTAAAATATTTGTTTTTTTTTTTCATTTCTATGTTATTAAAGTCTTTGTTTAGTACAGTTGCTGCAATCAGATTTTTTTATTTTATTCTTTGCCTAACTTATTAAAAATTAGTTTTTTTTCTGATTTTACTGGCGCTATAAGGCTGGCAGATTTGGTTTTTTTTTAATTTTGAAAACCCGCTGCCGCCACAGTAGTTGTTGAAAATTCCGTTCACCGTTTTACTTTAACTTCCAGATTATGTTCATATACATTTAAAAAAGCAGAGTTCAATTAATAAAACAAGACATAGAACCTTTTTATTCTGTTACAAGTACATACACTGTATTAAAACATATGGCCAATGCCAACTAAATTGAAAATAATAATAACAGGTTAAATTGCTATCTCAACACTCCCCTTCAATTTAACCAGCTTCCATTCCTTCTGTTGGGGAATTAGCAACTCCTTGACTCTCTCGAAGCCTTTTGAATTTATTTCCACCTAGCGGTTTCGTTAGGATGTCAGCCTTCTGATCATCTGTTGGGATATAAATAACCTTCAGTACTCCATTTTTATACATGTCTTTAACAAGGTTGTACTGCACATCCACATGTCTCAATCGTTTTTCGTCCCACTTGTCCAGGCAATGAATAGTGGATTGGTTGTCTTCGAAAATTTCGATTGGTTCATGAACTTCAACACCCAAATCCAGAAGTAGTTTCTAAGCCATATTAGATCCATGACTGCATTTTCCAAAGACACATAGTCAGCTTCTGTTGAGGACTGAGCGACTGCCGATTGCTTCCTCGTTGTCCATAATACACTATTAGCAAATACTTCTATAAGATAACCTGAAGTGGATTTTCTATCTTCACAATTATTTCCTGCAAAGTCTGCATCTGCAAAACATTTTATTGTTAAATTTTTCTTAAACTCCTTGCGAAATTGAAGCCCCATCTCCGATGTCCCTTGTAGATATCTCAGTATACGTTTCAAACCAAGCCACTGAGAAAGAGTAGCGTTGCTCTGAAATCTACTGTAGAAATTAACTGCCACACTGATATCAGGACGTGTAGTTAACATGAGATACATCAAACACCCGATCATCTCTCGATACGGCTTCGTGTGTACAATAGTCTCTCCTACTAATTCCTTTGGGGGGTTTGTTTCCATTGGAGTTGATACTGCATAACAGTCTTCCATTTTAAATCGATTCAATAAATTTTTAATGTACTTGGATTGACTCAAAAACATGTCTTGATTGCTTCTTTCAATCTTGATTCCCAAGAAATAATTTAGTTGACCCAAGTCCGACATCTTGAATTCAGACTTCAAAAGCTTCTTGCAATTCTACAAAGCTACATTAGATTTTGCAGCTATTATTATGTCATCAACGTACAGTAGTAAAATGACTCCATAGGAATCATTATAATAAAGGCATTTATCATATGGTGATTACTTGTAACCATGTCATTGAACAGAACTATCAAATTTCGAATTCCATTCTTTTGGTGCTTGCTTTAAACCATAAAGTGTTTCATTAAGCTTACATACCATGTTTTCTGTAGCTGGTTCCTTAACGAGTCCATCCGGCTGCACCATATATATTTCCTCTTTCACTGTCCCATGCAAAAAGGCGTTCTTAACATCTAACTGTTCTGCCAGTAGGTCATATTGGTTAATAATAGATAAAATAATTCTTACCGTAACTAGCCGTGCAACTGGCGCGTATGTTTCCGTGTAATCAAATCCCTTCCTTTGACCGCACCCCTTAATGACTAACCTTGCTTTGCGCTTTTCTATATTGCCGTTTGCATCTTGTTTAATTCGAAAAACCCATTTACTACTTAATGCCTTTTTACCAGAGTGTAACGCTGTTAGAGTCCATGTATTGTTTTTCTCTAGTGCAGTTAGCTCCTCTTGAACTGCCTTATTCCATTCCTGACTGTCCTCTCTTCCTTCGATGTCTTCAATGGTTTCTGGAACATCAAAATCTGAAACTATATTCATGGCAAGTTCACTTAATGATACCTCATAATCATCTAGATATGCTGGCCGCTTCCTTTCCCGATTTCCACGCCTCAGTCCATCTTCAGTTGAATCCCTTTTCAGTTCCAAATCCAATTCTCCCCTTGAATTTGTGCCTTCTTCTGAAACAAAATCATCAGGCTCATCGCAGGATAATTCAACAGTAGCTACTTTCCTTTCTAAGAGAGTACGTTTTTCATCAAAAACGACGTCTTTTCCTTCAATGATTTCTTCATTTTCAGGACACCACAACCTGTAGCCATTGTAACAGTAGCCAACCAAGTATAACTTCCTTGAACGGCTTTCAAATTTTCCTCCACTTAGCTGCTTTGGAGTGTGCAGATATGCTAGTGAGCCAAATACCTTTAGTTTGCTCACATCTGGTTTTTGTCCAAACCATAGTGAAGCTGGAACGCAGTCTGGAAGAGCTGCAGTGGGACTTCTGTTGATCAAGTATACAGCTGTTTTCACTGCTTCAACCCATAATTTCTTTGGAAGCCCTGAGCTCAAAAGTAAGCACCTAGCTTTGTCAAGAATGGTTCTATTCATCCTTTCAGCTACCCCGTTTTGTTCAGGAGTATAACTGATAGTGTACTCACATTGTATTCCTTGCTCCTCGAAGTATTTTTGCATTTCATGTGAAATATATTCACCTCCTCTATCACACCTGAACCGACTTATTTTGGTTTTGAAGTGTGCTGAAGCCATCGCTTCGAATATCTTAAAATACTTGAAAGTATCACTCTTCTTCTCTAGGGGATAAAAGGCTGTGAAATGAGTATAGTCATCAATAAATGTTATACCATACCTTTTTCCATCATGAGATTCTGGAGTTCCAGTGGTCTGGCTGCTCGCTTCCTGGTCTGATGGTGTGGGAGTTTAGTTAGTTTTCCTTCCACACTGGGTTCACACAGTTCCTTGGCGTTGATTTCCTTTATTCCATCCACCATGGATTGAAGTTTTTGTAGCCCTCCTTGGTTTATGTGACCGTACCTTTCATGCCACAATCTCTTACTTTCAGCTGTCAAGTATGCCCTTTCCTTGCTAGTCTGAAATGTTAACTTATATAATTTATTTACTCGATAAGCAACGGCAACTTTGACTTTACCTTTAAATATTGTTGCTTGCCCCTTTTTAAAGATGATTTTGAATCCATTCATTTCCAGTCTCCTAACTGAAAGTAAACTTAATTCCAAATCAGGTACAAAGAGAATGTTAAGAATTGTGATAGAGTTCCATTTCCCATCGACAGATGCAAAAAGTTTCATTGTTCCTCTTTTGGTAGATGTAAGTGATTGTCCAGATTTAGCTACCTGGATTTTTACTGGATTTATTTTCACACTTTCCTGAAATAAATCATATTGATAAGACATATGATCTGACGCTCCAGAATCAAGCCACCAAATGACTTCACTCTCTGCTGCTTCTCCATTAGCAAACAATGAATTAGCAACCGCTGAAAAACAAAAATTAGTTTCCTCTTCTGTAGCAGTGTGTACCTCACTTTTCTGTGCTCCAGAGTTCTGTTGAGATTTCCAAGGACTGGGACAATCCTTCCTAAAATGACCAAATTCTCCACAGTTATGACACCTGAAACTAGAATTTCCAGTATTATCATTAGTACTGTTTCTAATGGGTACCTTATTTATTGGAGCTGAAGACCCAGGTCTGCTCGGATGCCGCTGGTTTAGATAATTTGTTTTCCCTTTATTATATTTCCATTGGTTACCTTGCTGGTTAGCTTGAAATGCTGTGGTTGAGTCATTCTTCGTTGGTTTGGTCTTCCCTTGAAGTTTCCTCTTCGATTCTTCATCAAGCAGTCTATTTTTAACAAATGGTAGGGTTAGATTTTCACCATTAGCAGACAAGGTTTCTATTGCTGTGACCACCATACTGTACTCCGAAGGTAATGTCAGCAACAAATGACAAATAATGCTGACTTCATCTGTATCACCTCCTGCTGATTTTAAGTTACGAATTTCCTTATCAAATTTTAGAAAATGTTCTTCTAATGTTTCGGTGTTAGGGTTATGGCGCATTGACAGTAATGCCTTCCTCGAGCTGAGTTGGTTGGCAATCCCTTTCTTTTGGAACGTATTTTCCAAAGTTTTCCAGACATCATAAGCTGTATTTTTTCCTCGACAATATTCCAAGTAACTGTCTGCTATTGCACTTACAATAACACGAATACAGAATTTATCTCTTTGTCTAAGGCGATCATTGGCTGCTTCACGGGTTGATTTAGCTTGGGCTGTCTCACCAACGGGTTGATGATATTGCACTTCCTCAGTAACGTGATTTAAAAGGTTCTTCTCATCCAGTAGGACCTCAAGCCGAAATCTCCAATTATTATAGTTCTTACCATCAAAAAGTGGAATGTGGTATCTTTCATCATTTTGTCTTTGTCTCTCTTCGTCTGCCATAATTTTTTCGTCTTGGTATCAATTTATTTTTAATATAACCTTTTAAAACTTCCAGTATTACAAGTAAATTTAGTTTAAATAAATTTAAATCAAACAGACTTTACCTGGGCCCATAACCTGTTAAAAATTCCGTTCACCGTTTTACTTTAACTTCCAGATTATATTCATATACATTTAAAAAAGCAGAGTTCAATTAATAAAACAAGACATAGAACCTTTTTATTCTGTTACAAGTACATACACTGTATTAAAACATATGGCCAATGCCAACTAAATTGAAAATAATAATAACAGGTTAAATTGCTATCTCAACAGTAGTTACCATTCTCAATAATATCCTTCTTTTCTTAATTATTTTCTTGATAATTTATTGAATTTTCAGATTTATTTTATGAATAAATTGTCAAATAATGGGGATTTGTCTTTTTTCTTTATATATGGGTTATAGGTATTAAGTTTACCGATTTCTAATTCTATACGGTGTAGTTTATTATATACAGTGGCTCATAGTCAAAATGATGCAAACGAAGATTTATATTTCAACTGCTACTTACTTCATCTTTGTTAAAATTTCAAAACTAATGCACATGAGGACATAATGATTCATTGTCATACATTAAATTAATATAATCAAATCAACTCAACAGCAATTATAGAAATAGAAAAAAATTCTTCATTAAAACTTGTAGGGATTGAAGGTCACAGTGAAAAAGATGCAATGTATATTTCCGTTTAGAAAAAAGTGAAAGTTATAAGTTTTCTTCGATCATCGGGTAAATGAGTTTATTAAACTTTCAACTCCTTTTCATTCTTTCAATGAAAACAAAAATAAACAATATGAATACAAGTAATCAGTCTAGTTCGGGCATTTGCTTAAAATGGGTGAGCACACAACTATTCGTGTACGTGCAGAGTTGGGCAAATTGTAATCTGAATAATGATTAATGAATATGAATAATTGTAATCATAAAACAAATGAATAATGAATAACCATTATTCATAATCAGTGCGGAGTATTTTTAATGATTACTGAGTGTTTATGGTATTCATTTTAAATTAATAATGAATAACTGGTATTTAGTTATTCATGATTAACGAATACTGATAAATTCAGTAAGTCATTATTCATGAATAAAATATATTCATGGGCTAGGATTATATAATATTCATCAATCATGAATACCTAATATTCACCAATCATGAATAACAAATTTTCACCAATCATCAATCATGAATATGATATATTCATAATCATTATTCATTTTTAAAATTTAAAAGACGAGGATGCATTTCTAGATTAAAAGTTGTCGTAAAGAGCAGGGACAAGTCTTAAGAGTGGGTGTAGTCAACTGAACAGCATTTGAAGTCACAAGTAAAGAATTAGACCCTAATTCCAATGGGTATTATTAAAGGTCTATCGACAAGAATGGAAAGAGCAAACAAATTTTCAATCATCATTCATGATTAGTAAGACTCAGAATTGTAATGTTTTTTGTAATCATGATTAATGAATGATCTGTAATCATGAGTATTGAATTCCCATTAGTCATGATTAATGAGTAATGAGTAATCATGAATGATGAATTCTTCTTAATCATGATCTTCTTAACTAACATTTAATAATGAATAATGGTCATTCATGATTGTTGAATATTTATATTCATGAATACTCCACGACCAGTGATTAATACAATTCATGATTAATGATTCCGCGCTAAAGAATGGTTTGTGGATGATGATTACAATCATTATTCACAGTTTTGATTATTAGTCACAATCATGATTACATTTTTATTTAAATATGCCCAACTCTGTGTACGAGAAATAGTGATTACCAATTTTAAAATGGGCAAAACATAACGAAAAATCGCCTCTATTATCAAAATGAGTTATGTCATCGTTCAACATATTATTGAAAGTTTTAAAAAGGAAAATAGAATAATAAGGGAAGCTAGGGAGAGTGCAAACATTTTTTTACTGGTAATGATGAGCATTAGATTTTGCGTCAAATAACGAATAATCCAAAATTAAGCCATACGAATAATCCAACGAATAATCCATTATAACGAATAATCCAAAATTAAATTTTTCTAAGGATTATTTAACAAAAGAGAAGGACTTCTGGAAAAGTATTCTATAATCGGATGAGTCAGAATTTAATTTGTTTGGCAGTAATAGAAGTCTGTCACAGAAGTCTGGAGGAAGGCAAATGAAGAGCGCCATGAAAAAATCTTCGCCCGACCAGCTAACTTGGAGGTGGTCAGGTCATGGTTTTTGGGTGTATTGCTGCCTCGTGGGTTGGAAATCTTCATTTTATTGAGGGAAGATTGGATAAGCATTTACATTGTCACATTCTGAAAAAAAAATATTTAAAGCAAGTACAACCTTGGAATAATAAATATTTTTTTTTTTTTTTTTTAGTGATAACTATTCCAAGCATTCTTCTTATCTTGCAAGAGAATGGTGTTTATATAATTGCCCCAAAAACAATAAAAACACCTTCCCAATCACTAGACCTAAACATCATAGAGAAATCATGAAGTAAATTAGAAACAGAAGTGAGAAATCATGAGATATCAATCAGAGAAGATCTCAAAAAGCAACTTCAAGAAGAATTGGACAAGATAAGCCCTGTCCAATCCATACCCAATCGTTTGAAAGAGGTAATAAAAAATAAGGGCTTACCTACCTAAAATTTAAAATATTTTTGATTTTTTGGATTGTTTAAATTTTGCATCCTTTTTATTGTGACCTTAGAAGTGTATATTTATTCATGAAGTTTTGGTTTCATTTTATGATTTGATCTTAAATAAACTTTGACCTATTGTCAATTCTAGCCTAAATTTTGTAATTCATTTTTGTAAACAAAGATTGTTGAAAATAAATTTTGGCTTGGTATAAAAATTTTTTTTTCAAAGTAAATTCCTTGCATCATTTTGACTATAGGCGGGCGCAAGCGACGGTGCTACGGGAACTAGAGAAACGGGGATAAAAGCCGAGCCATTACCAGGGATTCATAGGGTTTTTTGTAGTTTTTAATTTATTTTTCCATAATTAAAACCCGATTGAGCAAAAAATCAATTGAAAAATATCTAATAGGTATTGCTCGGTCCCTCAGTGTTCAATTAGAAAATCAAAAGACGTGTCATTCCCTTTTATTTCCAAAAAATAAAAAGCTTCTTAAAGAGTGGATTGTAAAATTAAGAATAGATAAGCCTGTTTCGAAACATATGACGATATGTAGTCTTTATTTTAAAGAAAGAGACTATATTTATCCAGATAAATATTAGTATTTGACATTTTATTATTCCAAAATGCTAGTTTTATGCAAATAACATTGAGACCATAGTGTCATAGATTTGTTTTCTTTTTTAATTTTCCCCATTTTTCTGTTACATCCGTTGTGCTTAATTGTTCCATGTTTTCAATGCGAAGCCTGAAAGTTTTGACAAATAAATAAATAATATGACAAAGAATCTAAGCTGTCATAACAATGATTGTGTGAATAGGTAATTAATGTTATTACTAACCGAAATACGTCGAGTAAAGTTACAATGATGTGTTTGAATTTACCAGAACTACCAGCTTTACACGTACAATGACAAGAAAATTGCTTATTATTATTAATAGATTTGATTTCCACTTTTATTTGATGGGGCAGTCCTTTAAGATTGCTAGTTTAAAGGCACGAGGCTTGTAAAATAACTGTTTTTTTATTTTTAGATATTATTCCACATGTAATTATGTGGTTTGCATCAAGGATAGCCAGCCCTTCAATTAATGGTCTTTTAAAATTACCAATTATCTCTATCACATCAATTATGTCTAACACCGTTTTTTCCGACATTTTGCAAAACTACTAGCGCACCCTATATTCGATTGCGCCCGCCTATAAGCCACTGTAGTTTAACTGAGCACGAAATAAATCGATGTCTTCTACTATCGATACAAACTGTTATCCATTTATAACACCACTGTTTTTATCTATATGTTATCAAGTTCAAATTATAAGTTTTTACGGATATGCCGTAGGGATGAAGAATATGATGAAAAGGAAAAAAAAGAAAAACAAGAAAAAAACTAGTAGTACGGACTTTTTTAATAATGTATGTATTATTTGATTATTTGACTATTTAAATTAAACATGTTTTTAAATTAAATGTCCTGGGAAAGTGTTTTGACAGTCAAATTCTTTCGTGGAAATACCTTCTTCTCCTTTTTTTTTTTTAATGCTATTTCATTTGTGGAATTAAATAACTAAGGTTCATTTCCTTTATTATTTTTATTAATTCTATTTATCGAAAAAATTCTATAGATTAATGTTGTAATGTGGTTTCTTAAATGCCCTGTTTTTTTAATCAATTTTTTCTCTGAAATTTTGATAAAATCAATGAACTTTAACACTTATGATTAATGTAAATTAGCCTGGTTTTCCTATGCAAAACTACAAGAAGCATAGTTTCTTCATGTTTAATGTTCCTCTGTTACCACTTATTAATGTTTTTTAAATTAAATACTTAAATAAGTGGATTTCTTTCATAACCTATGCAATTCGAATAGTAGTGATTTTGTTTTCATAATTTAAAGATGATATAAATACACTAATTTAAATTCCTAATACCTGAGATTCATAATATGCTCATATTCATAATATTCTCATATTAGTAATTACTTTCTCATCTTTATAGTTATTATTTTTAGTGTAAAGTTATGTGCTGAAAATATTAAGCTCTCTATAACGCTTTACGGTTTAAAGTAAAATTTGTATTGTTATGCAACTATCATTAACTTTGTTACGATATGAAGCTACATTTAATATGGGCTCTCAGTTTTTATTATCTAGTGTCTCTTTACTTTAGTCTAGTTTACAATATAAATTGATCTTAGGTAAGATATCTTAATTTTGAATTTTGGTGTTATAAGACATTTAAAAAAATTATCAAGTGTTTACACAATTTATTCTATTATTTAATAATTTGATGATGAAAATAGTAGGCGCTTGGTTTCTAAAGTCTCACCTATCAAACTGTATGATAGAGGTATTCAAAATATGAGATGTTCTAAGAGAGGATCCCTTAAACTAATAAAATTACTAATTGTTATTACATTGAACTAAAATTAAATTATTAGTGACCTGTGACATCTGAGGTGACGTGATTAACGCATCTCTCATTTATTGTACGCACTTATTGAGGAAATCTAAAACTATCTAAGTTCCATAAAATTCAGTTGACGTCTGAGAAGGTCAGAAATTCAATTAGAGTTCATTTACAGTTTATTTCAGTCAAAAAATAATTATTAGGTAGTATTTACTTCAGATATCTTTTATATAAGCCTTTTCTCAGTAGATGTGAATCACCAAGTAACTACTAAGGTATGGCTTATTATTGCACAATTAAAAATCATGGATGATAGAAACTGATAAAAATAAAACTCGAGTTCTGATTAATTTGTTATTACTTATCTCTTAGAATATGTTTGTCTTAATCAAACAAACTTTCACTTATTTAGATTAGGTTTTCAGTGTTAAAAATGCAGCAGGGTGTGAATATTTTATTTTCACCACTAAATTCTTAAATTTATATTGTATAATAAATATTACTCATTTCTGGTGTAAAAAGTAACTGTATGATATACATTCATTTATATCAATTGCTCTATTTTATTTTACTATTCATTAATCCTTTACTTAAATTGTATAACCATTATAAATTTGTGCTCCTGTCTGTAAAATGCAAATTTGGATTTTTTAATTGAAATATTGCAAATATATTTTTGTCTACGTTGAAATTTTATTATTATATTATTATTGTCATAGTTATTATTTTTATATAATTAGTTAAATATATGATTTATTTATCAAGACATTGTTTTATTAACTGTATATTTTCTTAAAAATATTTACAGTGTAATAAAAATTCAAAAAATTCATTGGCTGGAAAAAGCTTCCATTAAGATCATTTGTTAGTATGGATTTTTATTATTAGAACTTAATGCTTTAACGTTTTGAGTGTAATGTAATTTTCTTGATACTTAAGTTCAGTCAAGTTATTGGAGGTGGTCTTAGAATATGAAAGATAAATATAATTTAATATTTTTACTTATACTTATATATTCATTATTTTTTTCAAAATAATTTTTTTTTTAATATTATAGTTTGATTTTTTTTACTTTGATTCACAATTTTTAACAAAAATGAAAGTCATTCTCTATTCCATTAATACTCTCATTTTTGTATTTCTTCTTTCAATTTTTGAATTTTTATATCTGTTTTACGTCCCCTAACAGTGTGATATTTACCCTCTTGTAATGAATATTTCTCCCTCTTTCTTAATCAGTATTGTGAAATGTTATCTAAAATGTATATGACCTAAAGACTTACTCTTAATTTAACTTTTGTTTCAATGTCATAAGAGAAGGTGTATGTGTAACAAAAATCATTGAATTATTCTTTATTTCCATCTATTACTAAAGACATAATTTATTTCAGACTAACTGTGAGGAACTGCCAAGTAATCGAGCCCTGATAAGAAATCTTAGTTACGAAAGGTAATAAAACTCTATTATAGATATATTAGGAAACGCTATACATTACTTGTTTCTTTTGAAAATACTATTATTTAGAATTATTGAAAATGTCTGGAGTTTGCGAAGAATATACTAGTTGGAAACAAAACAAATGTGTGATCTTTGTTAGGTTGCTGCAATATTCATGTTAGGGTGTGGTTATTAAACTCAGAACATTATTAATAATATTGTAATAATTAAAATTTTAACAAATTAAAATGTTGAAGCTTAAATTGAAATGTATTCATGAGTAGGTATTTTATCCTGAACCTTAACGATAGCTTAGTTATTAGCTATTGCCCAAATTTTTCCAGGAAGGAATCGTAGACCCCTTAGGTTTTTGGTTAGGCCTTATCTTCTTTAGATCGTACCTTCTGTTTTCTTTTGGCTTCTGACCCAGATATCTAAAGTGATTGCTAACCTGAGGAAAAGTGGAAAAACCGGAATAAAGTGGAGAGTAGGATGTCCTGTAATTTATGTTAAAAGTATTGATACTATTTCTATTGCTTTAAAAATAAAAAATTAATTGGAATTGGCATTATTTAATCATTTGTATTACTATGAGCATTGAAGTGAATGGCTTTTACTTTACTGTAATAACATTGAAATACTTATTAGTTGAAAAATTACTGAAAATTACTATTAGAACTGAAATTTATTATATCGGATCAAATTAGTTTGGAGTTATTTTTACAAATAACAAAAATCCTTTTTTGTATTCTCACTTTTGATTCACTTCTGTTTCATATGAACAGTTTCCTAACACTTATCCTAAAAGATTTTACAGAAATAACTTGGGTGAAAGAATTTTTAAACAATGTTGTGTGATAAAATTTTTTTTTTTTTATGATGTTTTGTTCCACTTCTGGAATAATGACATGTAGAAGGTTAAAAAATAATTTTTTATCAAGATTTATTTTCACCCAAACAACAATTTTTTTTTTCTTTATTTTACCTAAAAACTTGAACTTACATGTAAACATACTCTATACATTGTACCAACATAATTATTATAATATAGACAGGAGTTCTAGCATACAGGAATTTTCGTCAGCAGGAAATATGCTGGAGTTTTTAATTTTTGACCGAAAATGCCGAAATTATTTATTTATTTTCTTAACATATATTTTAATTCAATCATTAAAATACTGCGATTGGTTGATCCCTTTTAAGAATTGGAATGCAAGTGCAATTGTTTGTGATGTAATATATTAGCATCTCATTGTCTAATAGAGATATGTATATGGATTGCCAAAACATGCATGTTTGCCGCTGATGATAGTTTATTTAATGAAAAATTATGGTTGATATACATCATAAGAAAAAAATTGATGTTTTGTAATATTATTATAGTACTAAATCCCCTTGGCGGACAATAATTTAGATACCTATATTATCAACTAATTGGAAATTAAGGCATTGTAACTTTGATACAGTTAACTAGAGATAATTATAAATTTAAACCATTGACATGGAGTTGAGTACTATTTGGTTGTACATTATATCAAAGTGTTTATTTCTCCTTCCCCCCCCCCCCACATATGCATAGACTATAATTATTAGTTTGTCACAAAGAGTTAATTTTTTTCATCATATTACTGCATATGGCTAACTCCAAACTTTAAGTTTCATTAGACTATAATTATCTGTACTAAGCTGGTATGTGCAAGGGCATGAACGACTGCAGTCTTGCTAGTATGCTGACCGTATAGAATAATCCTATCTTCTTACAACTCCTTGTTCCCAAAGCTGGAAGGAGTTTTGAATTGTAACATGCTTTGTCTTATTTGTTGTATTTGGGGCATATTTATTCCATTGATCTTCAATAATTTTAAGGAAGTCTTCATAGGTGCATCAGGCATGACCTAACGACTTGTGCTGTTGCTTTAACTGCTTTCATATATTTTCATTTCTAATGTTTTTCCAACAAACCATCACAGGAATCTCATTCCTGATGCTGTTATGCTACTGGAATGCCTATTCAACAAGATCCTGCTTTTGTTATCTGGATATCTTGTAAAAAACTACTCCATACTTACTTACTCCCTGGCGCTACAGGTCTATGTGACCCTTGGCCTTCCGGACTATCTCTCTCCATCTGTTGCGATCCTTGGCAGCAGTCCTCCAGTTCCTTATGCCCAGTTTCGCCGCATCCTTCTTTACCTCGTCCTTCCATCGGGTCCTCGGTCTGCCTCTTTTTCTTTTTCTTTTGAGACCTCCTTTCCTTTTCCAAATCCAGCATCTTTTTCTGTGGCCTCTCCTGTTCCATCCTTTCTATATGATCAGCCCAACATAGCCTACCTGCCTTTTTGTGGTTAACAATGTCCTAATTTTTTATTAACGCTACTATTTCTTTGTTGCTCTTAACCTGCCACCTTCCATCAATCATCTTTACTGTACCATATATTTTTTGCTCAAAAACTCTCAGTTTTGGCATTCTGACGCTGGAAGGCACCAGGTTTCAGACCAGGTTTATAAGTAACAACTGGTCTTACAAATTGATGATTGAGCAGAGAGATATTCTTATTTTGCCTGTCTGGGTTGTTTTGTTTACTTGTGGCCATTACCAGCATATATTTCGTCCTTTCTTGGTCCAGACTTTTAAGGCTGCTTCACTTCTGGCCATAATTACTAAATCATCAGCGTAGGTGCATATTTGCCAGGTTTTATTGGCTAGCGTTCCATTTTTAATCGCGTCTTTAACTTCCGAGTCTAGGGCCAAATTAAACAGTGTGGCGGACAGCGCATTACCCTGGCTTACACCAGAGACCACATCAAAGGCATCTCCTACTGTTTCCAATCATGACTTTAGCTGCGGTACTTTTTAACGTCACTTTTATTAGCCTGACAAGTTTTGCGGGTGGGTATGCAATACTCCTCAAGAATGCTAAACAAAGTTGTTCTGTTAACCCTATCAATGGCTTGCTTATAGTCAATGAATAGAAGGTGCAAATCCACATTATATTCATAGAAGAGTTCCATTGTTTGCCTTATGAAAAAAATTTGGTCAATAGTGGTCCTGCCATATCGAAATCCACATTGATATTCTCCTAGAATCTTTTCAGTAAAAACATTTAGCCTTTTCATAATTGTATTAGTTAGTAGCTTATAGAGAACATTTGGCAGAGTGATGCCTCCATAGTTAAAACATATTTCTTTGCTTCCTTTTTTAAATACAAGACATAGCAGTCCTATATTCCACTCTTCTGACATTTCCTGTTTCCCATATATTAGAAAGCAAATCATATATCATATCTTTCATTTTGTTACTACTATTTTTAACAAGCTCCGCCACTGGCGCTTTACAATTTTTTAGTGGTCTAATTCCATCCTTTATTTAAGTTCTAGAAGGTTTTATAACTGTGGGTTGGGGCACTTGTTCCTCTTCCTTTTCCATTTCAAGAAGATTACTCATCTATTCGCAAAAATTGGGTTCATTTTCACATGTTACATTTAAACTCCATAAGATTCATATTTTTTTCTGTCTCATCATCCATTTCAGCCCACAGGTATTTTTTAGTATACAAGCAGTGTTCTGTCTGCTGCAGACTTTACTATTCCTCTGTATGAAACTGCCTTTTCATCAACTTAGATATTATAATCCTTACATCATACTAGAGGAGGAGGTGTAGATCTTTTATATGTATTTCTGACTTTTGAAAACTAGATGCATTAGTTGATTAATTGTATGTTTTTTTTTTTTAACAAATCAAAATTTTAGATTCATTAGAGTTCCGAGAACAATACATTCTTGAGTTTATACAACATTTACTGCTTACTCTGCTATTTGTTCTACTATTTGTGGGTTGTATACTATAACCTTTATTTGGTTAGTCTGTACAATGGAGATGGTTGAAGTAGAATATACCATCTCATGTCAGCATTAATGTAATTTTCAAGCATGATTCTGCTTGAGTTAATGAAATGGCACATTAATTATTAACTACTATTTAGATACTAAAGGATTTTTTTTCAATCTTTTGATAATGACCTATTAATTTTTTAGTTAGTGAAAAAGTTGGCAACTTTTTATTTTTAACATTCACATTTTTCAATAATACGATCAGTAGCATAAAATAATATTTGCTGATAGGCATGACTTTTTGATAGCTTTGGTTATTTGTATTTTGTAGTTACTTTTTGAAATATTCATTAGATTCAGAACTGTTATAGGCTCATTCATGAAAAAATGTTTTATGATTCTGCTTTTTATGTAACTTCTATAATTGCACAGTGGGCGATATCATTTCATTGATTACACAAACTGGTTTAAAAATGATATAATAAATAACTTCTGATGAATTATATTGTAAAAGCTCCACATTATAAATAAATCCTACTTTCTTTAGAATAATATTTTGTACATAATAAGTTATAATATAATCATGACAAGAATTAGGCTAACACTTATTTAATCACTAGCTAGGGTGCCCGGCTTCGCTCCGGTAGTTGTGTGGTAGTTTCAATAACAGAAAGACTTTACAATTAAAGGAAATATAGAACAAAATTAGCAGTTTCTTGAAACTTTTAACATATTATCAATATTAAGATTCGAGATCTGCAGAGTCCGCCCAAATAAGGAACCCTATATACTTTAAAGGGGGTTAAAAATGGCGAATAAACAATTAATTTTGCTGCAACTTTGTCGAGTCATGCATCGTTTTTGATGGTTTCTGTGATTCTGAATCCTATAAGCCGAATCCAAGCAGTCAGCAGATAAAAAGTTATTAGATTATAGTTGAAAAATCTATTAGTTAAAAAAACTATATTTCGATTACAACTTAAGCGCCGACTACGGTGGTGGTACTATTAGATCCAGAAGTTTAGAAACTACCGAAGATTCATAGAAACTTTTTTTGTAAGACCTTTCTTCCAGTTCAACCTCCCTTAAGATACCCGTAATTTGGCCGGACTCTGCACCTACTATTACAAAGTGAAAACCAAAATATGATGAGGACACAATTTTTTTTATCATATTTCTTTTTATCCCGAACTATGAGTGGTGATAAAATCTTATTGAAAAAATGCTGTAATTGGAGTTAGTCATTTTATCAACTGGAATGCTCATCATACATAGTAATAAAACCATTTTTCATAATTACATACAATAAGAACACTTCAAACTTTTTATTTTCGATTTATACCCAGTTAATTCAGCTCTTCTTTTTTGCTTTATGTCTGTTTATTTCGCTCACTGTACTACTAAAAAATGTTCAGTCATATTGCATTAAATTTACTTAAGTAGATGTTATATATTGATTAAATATAATGTGTAATCAATTAACCTTCTTATGAGAAAATTAATTTTGTAAGGTATCCAGTCGGTTTTCTAATTGATTGCAGATATGTAAAATCATTATTTTATTTAGAAAGAAATGGTGAACCAATTTTAAAAGTAATTTAAAAAGAACAGCTGAAAAAATATTTAACCTTTACAAACTGAACGGAATGAATGAACAACAAACATTGAGTGAAACGCACCCTAGCGCTTCCTGGTAGCCTGGAGCTCGAACTACATTTTTCATTCATAACCTCGTATCTCAATCTCAGAGAGGCTAATTAAATGGTGCGAGAGGCTTAAAATTCCAGTCCTTTTCTCTTCAATTTTATACCCTTAAGAGAAAAACAGAAACCTTCTTCTCCCTTATGGGTTTTATAGCAACATGCTGACATAACTTTCTTAAACGTGCGTTGAGTCGTTTTTGAGCCTTATCGGCACGCACATTGTACACTTTGCTTTATAATATATATTGATTACTCCCCATTTGCTTACAATGGTCTTGGTTGTAGTAGTAGTTGCTGGGTAGTTTTTAGGTTTAAAGAAGTTAAGAAATATATTATATTAGACTATCCATGGTGCAGAAGAATGCATCATCAATAAATATATATATTTTATTAGTGTCCTCAGAAATTGTGAAACCAGCAATATTTTGTTTCCAGGTTATTGTTCCTGGACCTTTCCAGCTAAAAACTTTCGACAATCTATATTTACTTTATTAACTTCCTTAATTTTACAATTTTTTATCAGGAAATATTGCAGGGCTTGCAGTGTTTCCCCCTTGTGTGTACATTGTCTATTGAATGTCAAAAACGGTTTGATCATGGAATCGATGAAACAGTACAGAATATTTTTAAACAAAATTATCAGTAGATCTTGTTTGCATCAGCATTAGCGATTTCATTGTTTATTTAATCAACAGTTCAACTTAAAGCATCATTCATTAAATCTGTTTGTCAATTTTAAAGCAAAAATGTGCCTGTTTAAATTCTGTTATTGCTGGCATAAAAAACGCAAGCAATTTTTATTTAACTCCTCTGTTAACTTGGAGGCTTTCTCAGGATTGTTTTATTATGTGATTCCGTCAACTCCTATTGGAGCACAGGGTGTTGGCCAGGGTTCTTAAGGCGTCTCATTTAGGAGCAATCCTTCTTACCTCCTGCCAAGATTGGCCTATTTGGCCCGATTCCCTCTCCATTAATCTGCACCATAACACCTGCAATCCTAGCGCCTGATGAGATGATCCAATGGGACCCCATATACACCTCAAACTCCATTGACTCTATGTGGAAACCCTTACCACTCAACTTCATACCACCCTAGACCGTCAATCCAAGACCTCTAAGCATCCTCCAGCACCCTGGCTAACACCTACGATAAGGAATTCAATGAAACAAAGACACAGCGAGACGAAGATTCAAGCGCACCTGACTTCCTGAAGATTATACCACCTTCAAGCTCCTCTGAAATAGCACTCAATCCATAATACGCCAAGCCAAATCCAACTACTTCCAGCAATCCTTATCCAGTACCCATGATTCCAAAGCAAAATGGGCAATTCTTCGTAAACTGTTCTTAGGTAAACCCACTCAAACTCAATCAATTTCTATTTCAGCCGATTAACTTAACTCTCCCATCCTCTTCAAGCACCAACACCGGTTCCTGTTTCCGCCCCCTTTAACCCCTACAACTTTTATTTCTCCCATATTACCCCTGACGACCTGCTCAAATCCATTCGAAAATCCCAAAGAAATGATTTCGGACCAGATAACATCCCACTTAAATTAATTAAAGCCTCACTTCCTTTCATCCTCCCCATCCTGTATCATATCTACAACTCTTCGCTGCAAAGTGCCACTTTTCCCAGTCCCTGGAAAACCGCTCTTGTACGCCCACTGAAAAAAACCTCCAATCCAGAAACCCTCAATAATTTCCGTCCCATCTCCCTATTATCCAACCTATCCAAACCTTTGGAGCGTTTAGTTCAGGCACAACTGTCCCAATATCTGGAGCAAAAAAACCTCCTGAACCATCTTCAGTCTGATTTCAGGCCTGATCATTCCACTCACTCCACCCTCATTAAAATTTCCCAACACCTCCACACAGCAATAGACCAAAAGAAACTCACCATCCTTATTCTCCTTGACTTCACCAAAGCCTTTGACTCAGTGGACCACAATATCCTTCTAAGCAAACTTAAAAACTTCCACATGTCCTCTAATACCCTTCTATGGTTCCAATCATTCCTCACAAGCCGCTCCCAATATGTTATAGTCCCTAACAAACCTCCATCAAAGCCTCTACCATTGTCTATATCAATGACCTCCAATCCTCCATCCTTCACTGTCAATACCTTATGTATGCCGACAACGTCCAGATTTACCTATCCTTTGACCCCGATGATTCCTCCGGCGCCATCCTAAAACTCCTGGAAGTTATCGACAGAATATATGCTTGGGCAATATTCCTTAACTAACTCACCTTGAACGCCGAGAAGACGAAAGCCATCTTCATTGGATCTCCTTCTCTCCTCAAATCAATCCCTGTTGCACCAAATCTAGTCCTGAACAACTCACCTATCTCATTCCACAACACCGTTAAAAACCTAGGCTCCTCCTCCCTTCTCTTTCCCCACTTCGACTACGGCTATATGGTGTACGGCAGACTGTCTGGTGAACTTGAAGCCAAACTTAAACGTTTTTTTTTTTTTTTTTTTTTTTTTTGCGGCTTGATGCACAGCGACCTCCTTGGGTCTATTGTGCACCTGTCTATGCCCGTGTTTTTAAATTGGAATCTTTAAAACATCGGTTAATTTTAGTATGCTTGTTGGGTTTAATAAGTCATTGGAAGTTGGATTGGTTATATTTTCCTGTCCAAATATTCCAAATCTTAGCTTAGCTGTACAAATCGGTCACACCAACAGATTATGTGATAGGCTGTTTCGTTCTCTTTGCCACAGTATATACATATTGGTGTTTCTGCCAACTTTAGTTTATACATGCGTTTATTTAGTTTACAGTGTCCCGTGTAGATCGCTGTAATTTTTTTAAGTGCCTTCCTGTCAAGATTTAGTGGCGTATTGCTTCTTTTGACTGAATAGCCATCTAAAAAGAATTTGGAGTGTTCATGATTTTTATCCTTCCAATATTGTTTTTTGATAGCTCCATATATTTCCCCGATCCTTCTTTTGGCTTAGCTTATGCTTATTCCCATTACTGGTTCGGGGGTTATGGGTTTATTAGCTGTGCCTTTTCTTGCTAGGCAATCTGCCTTTTCGTTTCCATGGATACCAGTATGTTCTGGTACCCATTCCACTCTTACATTATTATTTTCTGATAATTTATTGAGCGTATTATTGCAGGTTTTAACAACCTTTGATTTAGTTATATGGTTACTGATTGCACCAATAGCTGCTTGACTGTCAGTGAATATGGTTACTTTTTTGTTTGATATCTTTTCAGTCAGCAGTTCTGAGGCACACTGGCAAATTGCTACTACTTCTGATTGGAAGACGGTAGCATATTTTCCCAGTGAAATTGATATCCCTTCATTGGGTTTGTCCATTCTCCAGATTCCTGCCCTGGACCCTGTTTTGGTCAGTGAGCCATCCGTATAGCAATTGATCACCTTGTGGGGTTTATGTGGTTTGATATTTAATGTCCAGGAATTCTCGTACCTGAAGGTCAGAGTGCATGGATAGCACCTGATCTTCTTCAATTTTCCTGGTTATTGCCCAATGTCCTCTCTCTATGTTTATTTGGGAGAAGTTATTTTGTTTTAATATTCTGTCAGCGGATTTTAGCGCTTGGGCCTCCACCTCTATCTGCAGAGGAGTTAGATTAAGCATCACCTCCATTGCAGCTGTTGGAGTTGTTCTCATTGCACCTGTTGTATTATTTTCCACATGTAGTGCTTTAGTTCCGTCCTCTAGTGCCTGTAAAAGGTGTCTGTCATAAGAGTCGTCTTGAGGTTCTGTGGCGTCTGAGACGTAGGATGGCTCCGATGAGGGGGATTCCTCATCTAGTTGTGGACTTTCGTCCAGGTAGAAAAGTTTATCTTTGTTGCTCATGGTTTATTTCCCATTCCACGTATGGCTATCCGCCGGGGTGTACCCCCATCTCAGCGCTGTCAATGTTGAAAGTCCTGGAGTTCCGTCCAGGAGCCGGAATATATGCTTCCTTTACGGGGAAGTTTTCAACCCGCTTTTCAGCATTCCTGGATCCTACTACTTGCGCCTCGGGCCTCCTATGCTCCGATGCATAGGCATCAATATGTGTACTTGCCAGGCAGGGTGCTCCACAACACATGTAGGATGGAAGCCACAGCCTTACCATCCCCATCCATGCCGCTTCACAGGCTCTGTTCATCTAGTTGTTTAGTCTGTATAGGTGCTGTGGTACACAGTGCATTGTGAGTCCAGGACAATCCAGGTTATTTCCTTTAAGACTTTCTAGTAGGTATTTCAGGTAGCTCTTAGAGCCTCCCTGAAGTACCCTGCCTCTGTCGTTCGCGAGTTGTGTAACTCCACGAATGTAACACCACGAGAAGGTGACAGTAGGCGTTGATTTGGTTTGGTATTCTCTCATGAAGTGGGAAAGACTCCCGCACTCGTCTATCGCTTCAGCTCTCAACTTAAACGGTTAATGAATACTACAATACGTTTTGTCTTTGGGATTCCCAGAGATACGCATATAACCCAGTACTACGCCGAGTTGAAGTGGCTCTACCCCTCCTGTCACCGTCAGTATCTAGTCTCTTTCCTCTTCCCCATCGAACTGACACTTATGAAAAATCCTTCATAATGCAAGCCATATCCCTATGGAACTCTATCCCCTCCAACATCCGACACGCTCCTCCGACTTTCACTTTCAAATCCCTCCTCTTCGAGTTTCTATTCAATTCCCAATCCAACTGATCTCTGAAGGGACACAATGGAGCCTTAGAAGCAACTCTGTTAATCATTATTCCCACTAGAAAATATGTTATTTATTCAAGTTGTTTCATTTTATTTCGTTGTCTCCATGTATCGGTATTCTCTCCTCCCCTTATTTCTCTTCCGCCTATTATACTTATAGATTTTTTTTTCTGTCTTCTGTTTTGTTTTGTTTTTCACTTTTGTAAATATCTTTTGTAAACCCTTTTGTAAATATTTAATATTATTCATATACGATCACACTGGCTTGATCTCTGTATTATGTATGTATAATTTATTCTAATGGGACATAGTCCCAGGATAATAAAATTATTTTTCATTTTATTTCACCATGTCTCTCTGGATCTACCTCGCCTCCTCCTTCCCTGTGTGTTTCATATAGGGCAGTTTTTTCTCTTGCTCCATCTGATTTGCTCTGAGTGTGGCCTACCCACTTCCATTTTCACTTCCTTATTTTCAAATGAAAATCGGAATTTGGTTAGTGGTTTTCCATAACTCTTCATGTTATATACTTTCTGGCCACTGGATTCCCAGTATTCTGCACTACCATTGGTTTACAAAAGCCACCAAGTTGATTGTAAGGGGTGACGCGTTTTGTGATTCTCCATGTTTTGCTACTGATTTGGAGTCGTTTGAAAAGTATATATAAGGTACTGGAATAAATGTGTTTAATTGACTAAATCATGTTTTCTTTCAGACACAAAAAAGCTTCATAATGATCGAATAAAAGTATGATTAGATCAACAATAACATTAACCTTTTGTAATTGAAATCACAAAAATAGAACTATCGATGTTACATCTCACCATCCTCTTGAGCTTCGAATCTCTCCCTGAGTTGGTCTGGATGCATTCTCTGCTTCTTCCTATTACCAATCATCCAGTAAAGTATGTTTCCTTCTGTGTTCGACCTTCTGCGCAATCTTTACCAAATGGGTTTAAACCCAGACTGTGTCTCCCTCTTCAAACTGCTTCCATTTCCTTCCTTTATCAAACAGGCTCTTGCGCTTCGCCAATGCTAGTTCCATATCACAGCTATGTCGGGTTTTAATAAAATTAGTTTTGTCCTGATTTGTTGCCCTAATAAGATCTTGTCAATGAGTCGTTGAATGAGGTGTAGCTCGGTATGTGAGCAACAACCGATGAAGCCTGGCATACATGTCTTCGCCGTTTCTTTTGGAAGCGCCATATCGCTTCTTAAACGTTTGGATGACCTTTTCGGCTTACCCATTAGTCCGTGGATTGTAAGGGGTGGTTGTGAAATGTCTTATGTTGTTTGATTCGCTGAATTCTTTGAACGAGCCTCTGGTAAATTGAGTGCCATTGTCGGTCACTAACATCTTTGGTAAGCCAAACCACGCAAATATGTCTTTGAGGGTAGAGATGCGACATCGATGTCGATGTTCCTGTTTTGACAAAAACATCGATTTTTTTAACATTGATGTTATGCAGCCGATGTTTTGTGAAGTACCCTGAACCTTTCTAGGGTTGTAAGTTACAAGTTAAAAAGTGGGGGGTTTGAACGTGAATAGCGTTTGAGTGATAGTTTTTATTTTGGAACCAATTCGTTGCAAGGAGTACTGCCAGTCCTCTTCTTCAGGAAGGAAAGTAAATGGCTTGAAGACCCATAATTTTGGCCAGCTAATGAAAACCTTTCCGAGTTTTCTGCAGTTTATAAATGTTGATTCTTGCACAAGAAATCTTCATTGCTGTACGGACTAGCAGCATGTCTGACCTTCTTCTTCTGTCTTCTATTGTCTATTTATCCAGCAGCGCCAATGTAAGATACTGGAATAAACGCGTTTAACATAATAAATCCTGTTTTATTTCAAATAAATCCTAATGATAGAATAAAAAAGTATGATTAGATCAACAATAAAATTAACCTTTCGTAATTGAAAAGACAAACTAGAACTATCGGAAGAAGAATGTGAAGTTGAAATAAATAGATTTTAACAATATTTTTTCCTCAAAATAGCATTTTGAAATTTTAAGTATGTACGTGAAGAATATTTTAAACCAACTCTTGCCCACACGTGGTCCACCGTTTGTCGTTTAGCATTGATATTTCTATTGAAACATTTTTTTACATTTTCAATAGTGTATAATTTCTATTTGTTCTTGATTTTTTCTGAATGTATACTGATAAAAAATATTAAATAAAGGAAAATAACCTGCATATTAGTTAGGAATTACATAATGGAAACATTCATTAAATTAGAATCACTAATTATTAATGTAAGAAGTTTGTGATTCATTCTTAATTAAAAAGAAGGTGATTCCTTTTCACCTGTTATTTTAACTCCTGACCTGGCCATCTGAGGGAAGAACACAGGGGAAGAAGAATGTGAAGTTGAAATAAATAGATTTTAACAATATTTTTTCCTCAAAATAGCATTTTGAAATTTTAAGTATGTACGTGAAGAATATTTTAAACCAACTCTTGCCCACACGTGGTCCACCGTTTGTCGTTTAGCATTGTTTGCATTTATATTACAAATTTCTATTTCTATTGAAATATAAATATCTGCTATCTAAAGAAAGCAGGTGAAAAGGTGATTCCTTTTCGCCTGCTTTCTTTAATTTAGAGCTGGAATAGGACATTAGAAAGATGAGACTTCCTAAAAAATATTTAAATCTGGGTGGGAATATATTCTTAGGTGGTATAACGATGATTGATACTGCTAACACAACCATGTAAAATGTAACATTAAGTAAAAGAAAGTTTAAAAAATATTATTTTATCTGTAAAAACAGTAATAATGAAATGGATGGAAACACATAGAGAAATCCAGTTATTTGGAGTCTATGGTAGCCAAGAGGAATGAAATTGAAAAGGATATTTAAGTTTGTCTAAAGAACAGAAATGGGAGGCCATATGGACAGGAGCCCTTTTCTTGTTTTAAAAAAGATTTCTTAAGTTTTGTTGGAATGTATTTAATAGAAAGTTTTATCTGCATAAAAAGGGCTAGATTTGACAAATGATGAAAATCTCTGAAGGGGCAACTATTAATGAGTATTTCAATATTACATAAAGCTCTTGGGTTCCGTCTCCTCTTCTTTCCCAGCTTCCTCGCTAACCTAGGGCTTGCCGTGTCTGTGCATCTGCTATGTGTAAGGCTACGGAAGCCATGATGTGACTTCTGAACAGAATGCTATCGTGTCTTCTTTCCTGTCAGCTGGTGGTTGGCTGTCCCTCTCTGGTGGCAAGCTATTGGCAGAATCCTGTGATGCGCCAGTCTATGATGAGTTGAGGGGCCTTAAAGCGATGCATGAATCTGGTTAGCCTTGGATGTTGTATATAGGGTGATATTACGAAAAAACACCACAACCAATAATTGTTAATTGTAGTATAAAGTAATAAAATTATGAATAAATAAATTATTTAAAATTAATCTTGAATATGTAAATCCACCCAACACATGTTATTTTACAGTTGCAAAATAACTTAGCGTGTGTCTTCTCTCTCAAACCTTAAAATTAGAAAATACAAAGCTAATATATTTCCAACATTTCTTTATGGAAGTGAAACTTGGCTGCTCCTCGTGTTAAGGGGTCAGAAATGTCTTTAAAGGTTTTAAAAAAAAATTATTGTGTAAGATGGAAGATGTACACATAACCTGGATAATTCAGACGCTTAAGGCAATGTCCAATAGTGTGAACCTGGTTAGTTGAAGTGATGGCATCGAGGCATATAATGGGTGTGTAAAATTTTTAGGCTAAGTAATGAACAAATTCCCAAGAGCTATGCCGATTGGTAAAGGTGTTAGGGCTGCTTGATAATATTTTTGATCTAATGCTTTGGCTATTTAAGAGGTATATAATATTGTTGAACATTTATCCCAAGAATTTATTGCAAATTTTAGATGTCATTATAGAAATAAATGTCGAAGATCCTGCAGGCCAGCCTGTACGCGTATACCTTTTTACTTTCACTTACCTATATATGAAATATATAGTAAGGAAAGTATTGCGATCATGAAAATTTCGACTTCCGGTTTTCAACGAAAATACACGTTTTGGGGTCCCCTGAGTCCAAATAACCAAGTCCCGCGAAATGGTCTGTGTGTGTGTGTGTGTGTGTGTGTGTGTGTGTGTGTGTGTGTGTGTGTGTGTGTGTGTGTGTGTGTGTGTGTGTGTGTGTGTGTGTGTGTGTGTGTGTGTGTGTGTGTGTGTGTGTGTGTGTGTGTGTGAACAGACTAGCTTAAAAATTATAGGCCGTACAAAACTGAAATTGAGTATTTGGAGTATGTGTATGCCCGCGATGTGACAGCAAAAATTTCATCAATATTGGTCAAACGGAGGGGGTACTTTATTTAAAGAGTTTTGTCTATTTTTTACGTTTTTCTCGATTTTTCTCAAAAACGGCTTTAACGATTTTGATTAAACTCAGTATTTGGTGTATTTATATGCCCGCGATGCGACAGTCAAAATTTCATCAAAATTGATTAGTTGGAGGGGACACTTTACTTAATAAATGTTGTCCCATTTTCACGTGTTTTCTTTTTATTTACTCAAAAACAGCTCTAACGATTTTTATCAAACTTGGTATTTGATGTATGTATATGACTGCGATGCGACAGCCGAAATTTCATCAAAATTGGTTAAACGGAGGGGGCACTTTACTTAATAAATGTTGTCTCATTATCACGTGTTTTTTTTTTGTTTACTCAAAAACGGCTTTAACGATTTTGACCAAACTAGGGATTTGGTGTATGTATATGCCCGCGATGTGACAGTCAAAATTTCATCAAAATTGATCAATTGGAGGGGATACATTATTTAGTAAATTTTTTCTCATTTTTAAGTGTATTTTTTTTCTCTCAAAAACGGCTCTAACGATTTTGATTAAACTCAGTATTTGGTGTATGTATCATTCTCGATTTCCAGAAAGGCATAAGAGACCAACTTTACAACGAGACGTAAATGCACCTATCGATTCACCTTCACGATATATTTACCATAAGCAACTCGTAGTAAAAAACAAGCAAGCAGTAAAAAAAACTCGACTGTTGATGAAATTAGTCCCTTCATAGATAAATTAGCAATAATGAATCGAAAAGTGATGAGAACTACCAAATTTTGCCATACAGATACTCTACAGATAATATAAATATATACATAAATGTGTGAAGTTGATTTCTAATCTAATTAAGTTCGTAAGTGAAAGTTGTGTGTTGCGCGCATCGCACCAGATTTTTTCTTTTGGGATTCTTTGGTTCGGGAACATGGGAAAAGACATAAAAGATTTATTATGGATACATTTATTGTATATTTATCTCTATCTTAGCAGCAGTTATGCTGCTGAGTTATTTGTTGTGATAATCAAACTTTCTAGAGATAGACAATGTTACATTGTATGACTAACTTAATGGTTATTGCCTAAGAAAGGTTTTGTTTGGTCAGAACAATTCTTTAAAAGCAAATCTTTTTAATTAGATACCATAATTTCCTTTGCTATATATATTGAAGTCAAACCTATCTTATTACATCATATACTATGGACCATGTTCCAGTATATTTCAGATTATTTGTCGATAATTATTCGAACACTATTTTATAAAGTATCCTATTTTCACAATTGACTGTCATATTTCTAGGATGTGACTGATGTATATTTTAGTTGGCTAACCCCATATTCAAAATTTATTATTAGGGCCAGCATTTTTGCTAATTTACTCATCTCAGTTTTGTCCTCAAATATTGAGATTGAATCCTGTCAGAGAGATCAACTCCCGATAGAAATGTGAACACCATCCTCTACATTTCAGAGAAATTTTCTGTCTGTGCAGATACCAGGAACAGGGTAAAGCTCTGACTGCACTTTGACTACCTGTGTTGCTCCTCATTCAGCCAGCTTGACTCTGGAGGCTACCCACACATCCTCCAGGAGGTGAGACGCAAAACTGCTAAACATATCTTCTATTATTTTGCAGTTTTTATTTTTTGTTTTGAAGACACATAAAAACAAAACAAACAGATAATGCTCGGATTAAATAATTAAAATTCACTGAGATTAAAGACCCAGAAAACATTTCATTTAGCTGGTACTCTTATATCTTTTTTAACATGATTGGCGCCGTAATCATTCTGAGTTGATCCACTTTGGTTTCAGAAAATTCTATGACATGAACTTATTATTGAATTAATGAAGAGAACTTTAACATTAAAAAACTTCAAAAAGATATTATAATATGATGTTAACTAATATTGTGGTGATTTATTTCTTAATCAATGATACTTCCCGAATGAATTGATAAATTCTTATTTTTCTTAAAAACTAACTATCAGAAAAGCACTTCTCAGGTTCCTCCACCGCTAAAGCTGTTCCTTTTACCAATTTTTTATACATCGTGATTAACTATATAAACTTACAGAAAAACTTTTTTATTTATGTTCATATATTTAGCCCACTGTGCACGATTCTTTTTTTTTTTTTCCTACCTTTTTCTATTTTAAATTTGACTGGTATCATTTATAATTCCTATATTGTAATTTTTTTATTGGCCACTGTAGCTTTTTGTTAAATTATGTGATCATATTTGCTAGAAATAATTTTAACTACCTTTTTTTTTAGATTTTTAAGAGTAGTGCAATGTAAATCTTTGTTCTTATTTTCTCTAGTTATTTGAAATATTTAGTTCTTATTTTTTATATCTGATATCAACATCTCTTTGCATCAATTTTAATTGTTTTGTTTATGCATTCCTTAGCTTATACCAATTTTCTTTATCTGCAAAATGTTTATTTTTTTAGGATTAGTTTATATCTTATGTAGGAAAGATGTTTACTTTTTTTTAAAACTTATTTATTTATTTTTATTTTTTAAATTTTGCTCTGGTGTATAAATAGATTCTGCATTCTTTCCTTTTAATTATAAAGTACATTAAAGATGTGAAAAACTAATCTTATCCTACTGTATTAAACACCTTTTGGTGATTGCATTCATTACTCTGTTTTTTTTTTTTTTTTTTTTTTTTTTTTTTTTTTTTTTTTTTTTTTTTTTTTTATCATTCTTTTCTCAGACATGGCTCCAGATATATACATATATTTTTAATCTGTTTTGAACTTACCACAAATTATAATTTTTGTGTATACATTATAATTTTATACTCAATCTATTGTTTTTCTAATTTGTCTAGCTTAGAAGGCGTATTATATTGACTTCACTGACTTTTAGTTAGTGATAAAAAATAAAAAAAATCTTATTTCAGTTACTTATTTATTGTTTTAGAGTGAAAAGGTTTTCATGGTTTATTTTTTCAATTATTTAATTTTTTCTAAATTAAGTTATTTAAACTATATTTACATGAAAGTTAATATATAATCTGCTCTGGTAGCATAAGAATACTGCATGATAGAAATGTATGCATCCCTTATAGCCAAGATCTTCAAACTGGGGCCAATTGGGCCACAAGCAGCACCATTTTGCCCACCAAAGTTTATTTTGAACGCATTGGTACTGACTCACATAAACTGTTACAGTACTGAAAATCTGAACATTGTTACAGTCTGATAACTCTCACTGTAGCTGTTGGAATTGACTACAGACATTTTAACACTATTATGAGAGAATATAACTGGACAGATTTCATTAACAGTGATCTCCAGTCAAATGTATGATGTCATTTTCCTACTGCTGTGTCTTCAGATTCTCCTGAACGAGACCTATGTGCTGCAATGCAATGGTTTTAGATTAGATCTTCATTTCAAAGTAAAGTTTTGGTGACAAAATCCACTTTATGGTAGACATTTCCTTTCATTTTTTTTTTTTTAAATTGATTCATCCAAAATTAAATGATTTTAATAAATTTTGTAGGGTTGAAATAACAGTAGTATTCATTACATATAAATATCTTAATAATAAATATCAAATTAATTTAAAAAATTATCTTTTAATGATTTCTGTATAAATTTATATAATTACTGAAAGAATGATGGAAAATTTTATCTCATATCCAAAAAGTGAAAATTCGTAATGTCTTCTTTTAATCATAATACTTATTTACTAAAAACATTATTATCAATCATCATTGATTGTGATAACAAAAGTTTGATTTTTATTACTAAAATTATTGTAAAATAGTATCTGTCCATAATATTAAGTTTAACATCCGGTATACATCTTGAATTCTTATAGATATTTCTTAGTATTATTTTTATTATAATGTTGCTAATACAGTAAACCCTCGTTATAACGAACTCCAAGGGTCTACAGAATTCTCTGTTCTTTATAAAAGAATTCGTTATATCCGAAAAATATACATATAAATAATAAAAAATATATATACAAATAATAAATGTATCTTGGTATTAAGTCAGGTACTTAAATGGAGGTATTGTTGTTGTGAATAAATACAGCATTCATTCTCAGGCATATATTTAACCAAAAACATACATACGTACTTTAAGAGGAAGTCAAAATACGATACTTAAAAAAGGAACTTAAAATTATTGGAAATTCATACATTTGACTTAGTTATTATCACATAGGAATACAATTAAAGTTAATGGAAAATATAAATGAAAAATAATTTTATTGAGGCTTGAAAAAACTTTCAATTTTTGTTTGCTGAAACGTAGGTTTCAGCAAGGTTATAAGCTCTGTACCAATGACGTCTAGAGCTTCGTCGAACCTCTCTGGAACGGCAGTGGTATTGGCGAACCGATGCAGGACGTGGAGAGCACTGGTCACCTCCGCTTTAGATGTTCGAATTATTGGTTCTTCGTCTGAATCATCAGAATCGACAGATTGGCTTGTAGATGGGATGTCTTCTATGCTCGGTACTTCTGAGACATCTGATATCTTTGACGTAGCAACATTGTCATCAACACTGACGTACTCACTAAAGCTGCATGCGCCCGGTGATTGGTTCACAATGGAACAGACAGAATTCCATTCAGATGGGTCCTCCACTGATAGATCTGGGATGGATGTACTGCCCGAAATTGATGGTGTCCAAGCCTTTCTGAAACAATTTTTTATAGTTTCTGGCAAAATTTTTGACCATGACAGTGCTATTGCTCTGATCGCCTGTAGGACGTTCCACTTTGGCTTGTTGGTGTTATTTTCTGCGCTCAAAATCATATCTCGAACAAGGATTCCCCTGTAAAAACTTTTAAAGTTTTTTATTATTCCTTGGTCAAGTGGCTGTATTCGACTGGTCGAGTTTGCAGGGAAAAGCCACACTTTAATGTTGGTCAAATCCAACCCTTCTATATTGTGGGCGCTGCAGTTGTCAATGGGTTAAAATTATGTGTCTGCCTTCGGTCGCCATGCGGCGGTTAAATTTTATGAGCCACTCGCGAAAAGCTTGGGCATCAATCCAAGCAGCCCTGCTGTTCGAGTAGTGGCACGGCAGTAGCATGGTGTTGATGTTTTTAAAACACCTGGGATTCTTTGATTTTCCTATAACCCATGGTTTTAATTTTTCAGAACCATCTGCATTGCAACAAAACACGACTGTGAGCCGCTCCTTGCTTCGAGCTCCACCATGGCATTTTTGTCCCTTGAATTCTAAGGTACGGTCGGGCAACAGGTTGAAAAATACACCAGCTTCGTCCAAATTGAAAACATTTCTTGGCTCATATTTTTCGTACTCTGGTAAAAAATTTTCCAGCCAAACATCGACATCGCTGGGGTTCACTTTATTTTCTTCACCACTAACTACCAGGGATGCTATTCCATGACGTTTCTGAAAGCGCCAGAGCCAGCCGGATGAACACTGAAAATCAAAGATGCCAAATTGATTTGCTATTTGCCGTGCTTTCTCTTGAACGATTGGACCTGAAATGGGGATTCCCGAGGCCCTCATTTCTCGGAACCACTGAAGAACATGGTGATCAACAATGTCATGCGTTGCTCCTCTTATTTTGTTCACACTTCCCGATGCAGATGCAATGGAGGCATCGATTTTATCCCGGTTAGCGATAATTGTGGAAAGAGTAGATTTTGAGATCCCGTATTTTTCGGAAATTTTAGATTTCGGCTCAATGTTTTTATCTACTTCTTGGAGAATCGCCAACTTTGTCTTCAAGTCTATGGATTTTCTTTTCGACATATCGTGTATAGATAGCGGGCGGACTTTAAACCAAAACGTGAGAGCGACTTGGACTCGAAAGAAAACTAGAAACGTAAAGCATGGAAGATTTACAAGCTACTGAGTTGAAAAAGGAAGGGGGAGCTGTTTGAGCCGGAAAACTGGGGGGTGGCAGTGGGGTGAGGCGCGCGCATCGACACCTGGGCTTCTAGGAACTCAGTTGACTGGGAATAAAGACGTGTGGACATTTAATTTGTTTTTTCACCCAAATTTTTTGTAATAACCGAGGAAATACATTTCTGAAGTCCACAAAAGTAGTTCGCTAGTTCGTTATAAGAGAATAAATCGTTATAAACGAGGGAGGAACGTAATAACCTATTCATTTGTCAAGGGACTGCAACTATAGTTCGTTATAACCGGGTGTTCGTTATAACCGAGTTCGTTAAAACGAGGTTTTACTGTATTACTAGTAACAATACCTCTTTTTTATTAAGTAGGACATTACCATGTAGTTTATTGGCATATATGCTATAAAATGGTAACATTTGATAGCGCATACTTAATTTGATATTATTATTAAAATTAAAATACCAGACAAAAAGGCTTATATTTTTAAAATAAGCTCACAACTCTTCCATCCTCTATATTTCTCCCCTTTTACAAATTACAATCATTAAATTCAAACTTAACCTTTTTATTTAGCAAAATAACTAAAATACCATTAAACTTGGATGTTTAATGAAAGAGTGTGAAGTTTAAAGTTTAGAAAAAAAAAAAAAAGCAGTTACAGTTCGAACAGATGGAGTCATTGCTTGCCACTGACGTGGAAAGTACCGATGGAATTCTCCCTCAAATGAATTTAATGGTATTAGATTTTTCACGAGAACATAGTTTTACTTGAGAAGTCTAGGTCTTGACCGTTGAAAATCAGTGTGACTGATCCATAAACAAAAGTTTTGGATACCTCTATATTTGATCATTTATATAAATATTAAGAGAGTTTGTTAATAAAAAGAAAATCATAGAAAGAGAACCTAAAAGAAGCAATGGTTATCTAGTAGAAATAATGAAAAGCTCAGATATTTTTTGAGTATTGAAACAATAGTTTAAAAAAGGTTTTAAAAAAAATCAAGGGGAATAAGGGCAAGATTGAAGGTGGGAAACGCTTTTTATTTCTTTGTTCTAAAATGGATCACCTCACTTATAATATGTATATAGAAATCTTCACATTATAATTAAGAAGATTATTTTTGTTCCTTCTGTTCATTATCAATGCAATACATGATTCTCACTTTTAATGAAAGAATAGTGTCTCATGGACTTTGAAAATCAAGCATCACCTTTTATATTTGCCAGAATATTAAGAATAAGTATGAATATTGTGAAGGTTGAAATGATAATGAATGAATCCTTGTTAATAAATGAAAAGTTGTTAGCCTTCAATGAGCAATTGAAAAAAGATTGAAAGGACTGTTTAAAGTTACATCTTCTAGATGCTGGGTTTGATTGGGTGCAGGCAGGGAAAGTTAAAAAAAAAAAAAAAAAAAAGATTTTAACCCTTTCACTGCCCCTCTCACAAATCTGTGCTCACAATGCCGGTGCTCCCCCAGTGCTACTCAAACAAATCTATGCTGGGGCAGAGGCGGACATATCTATTAAATAATTGTTCTTTCGATAATATAAATATGTATATACTATATATTCATTTTATTATTCGCTAATTATCCTGGAATAAATTATTAATAATTTTAGTTTTGTTCCGATATGATAAACATGAGCAATTGGTCAATTTTAATCTATGATTTTTATTGTTATCTTTGGTGCTGAGAAAAACTTGACAAGATATTTATTATGATGGAAATTCTTTTTTTTTAATCATATATTATATTGGTTTGTTCTGTTTAGTTCAGATATGAGTGCTGAAATGATGTGTCAGTTATATGAAGGTCAGTTATCTAAGTATACTAATGTGATGAAAGGCTGGCAGTTTCGTTGGTTTATTTTAGACCCCAAAACTGGCATCCTCAGCTATTTTCTTGTAAGTTTAGAAATTAAAATTATTTTTAATATTTAATGAAAGGTCCTCATACTATCCTCATTTGACTTGAAGATAAATTACGGACTAGTAATATGCAATAAAAGATAATATTAATATTTTGTTTCAATAATCCCAATAAAAATGCATATTAATAAATTAATTATTATTTCTCTATAAATTTAAGGTGTACTAAATTATAAAGGCCAAATATACATTAAGGAGTTTTTGTTTTAAAAAAAAATAAAAAAAAATAAAAATACATTTTAATTCAATTTTCATGATTTCATTCATTTAAAACACTTTTTATCTATTATTTAAAATTTTATTTTTTAAAATTTTAATTAATTTATTTAGATTGTAATAAGAATAAATTACTAGAATCATTAGCATCATCATAAATACACATGATTTACTCAATGAAGTAGTATATAAAATCTTTGTTTAATGCCTAAGGAAACATAAGTGCAAAGACCTTAATACTGTCTTAATTTTATGTTAAGGATTATGACTAATAAATATTGTTTGTTAGAATGAAAATGAAAGAAAACAAAATCCACGAGGCTGGACCCACCTTGAATCAGCTGTTATATCACCAAGTGATGAAGATTCTAACACATTCACCGTGAACTCTACTTCTGGTGAAAGTTTTAAATTAAGGGCACAGGATGCTAAAGCTCGCCAAGAATGGGTTAATAGATTAAGAGCAGTTTCTCAGCTTCATGCTAGTGCTACAGCGCAGGTACTGTGGTTAACTCATGTCTTTTTTTTCTTATTCATTTTTTTACTGTCTTATGTGTCTCACTAATCCATTTCTGTACTGCCATAGTTTTTTTTTTTTTAATTTTGATTAATCACTACTTGGCATATGCTTTTTAGCCCTTATTAGTTAACATGAGTGGTTTATAATTATTTTTTATCTTTATTAACACGTTGAAGACTGTATCGTATTTCTCACATATGGACCGGCATTTTTTTTTTATTGTTAAATATTTTTTTAGTGTACAATAATTTGAGGTAGACATTTAACCCATAGATTTATTTCAATTAAAGTGACCATGGGTGGTCACCCAGTCCTTACATGTAATGTAAATTTACTCTCGTGGACCGTATGCACACCGGTGAGTCATTGTTTGTTTTGCACATTCTTCAATTTGTATAGCTTTGACAAGTTAAAACTTGTCGAGGATGTTTATATACGCAGTTATATTTGTGCATGGGCAGTAGATAGATGTGCGTAATCCTGTGTTATTTGTATGCCATCTTTGCTACATACAAATGTCTATTACAAAAGGATCTGCATATGCTCGTAAGAATGCTAAAAAAATTAATATAATTTGTAAAAAATGCAAAATACCAATTTGTATTGTCTGTTTTCAAAAAAATCACAAAAATAATGCATAAAAGATATTTAGTAAGTTGTATCACAAATACGGAATAAATTATATATTAAAAGTTGTGTCCTAAATGATTTTTTATTTTTATTTTACCTTGAAAATCTTATAAACTCATCAATTTTGTTTCAATTTAAATAAAATCGTTTTAAAATGAGGCTATGTCAAAAGAACTATGTCCGCTATATACAGTATCTCTTCGAGGGACTGGCGAATCGACTACTGTACATAAATTGTATTTAAATCATGCCCACTGGTGTACAAGCGGTCCCCAAGTAAAACATGTTGTGTGCTCACCCGTGAGCACGCGGGCTAGTAATGTTGTTGCAGAGTGACCCGCCAGTATGCATGCGGTCTTTTACGTGTTAATATTTGATCAAATTTAATGATTTAATTCACTTCTCCTTTAGTGCTGAAAAATATTCAGATCACCCAGAAAAAGGTTGGGTCAAGTTATGAGGAAAAGAAAATTTTGCATCTGACTAAGAAACTACCTAATTTTTATCAGTTATTTATAACAAAGGAGTTAATAAAAAATAAATCTGGTGTGATGCGCACAACACACAACTTTCACTTACCAACTTACTTTGATTAGAAATTAAATGCCATTTCTCAAAGTCACACATTTTCCATATTCATTTACTTATTTTGGTTGGTATATGCTCTTTAAAGTACACAAATTTATTATTAAATAAAAGTTTTTTGTTGTAATAATTCAGCAATGCAAGCATAATACTTCAATTCTCTATGTAGTTGTTGAAAACTTCATTTAGTTACCCTGAAACAAATTATTTTCGTTAAATTAACAGAACATCTTTAATTATAAACAATCCTGTATCATTAAAGGCATACTGCGCATGCTTGGGCTCAACGTGTTTTATGAGTTGACGGGAAATTTTTCTTTTTTTCTCCTGTATATGTTTACTTGATTTTTTTCATATTTCTTATTTAGCCATTTCTTATTTTTAGGTGAAACGAGAGACAGATAATTTCTCCATATAAACAAAAACAAAGGTACTTTATAGGAAACAAAAAAGGCCCCTTCCCCATTTAAGCCCCCTCAGAACATTTTAATAATGATAAAGCTTACCTGAAATTTTAATGAATACTTGATTCTCATTAAAAATGACGAGTTTAATCAAAATCGTTAAAGCTATTTTTGAGAAAATCAAAAACGTAAAAATGAGAAAAAGTTATGAATTAAAGTAACCCCTCCGTTTGATCAATTTTAGTGAAAGTTTTGCTGTCACATCACGAGCATATAAATACATAATATACCCAATTTCAGGTTCATACGGTTTATAGTTTTTGAGCTAATCTGTTCACACACACACACACACTCTTACAGAAAAACAGACACATACACAGACCATTTCGTGGGACTTGATTTTTTGGACTCAGGGGACCCCAAAACGGAAGTCGAAATTTGTCACGATCGCAATACTTTCCCTTACTATTAATTTCATATGTATGTAAGTGAAAGTAAAAATCCGGAAACTGACTAGTATTTACAAAGTCACTGTCTTACCATTATAATGGAAAAAGGAAACAATTATTTCTGATCTATACATTATATTGTGTTTAATTGTTTTCATACTGAATTACCTTATTTAAATTATTATAATTCAATAAGGATGAGAATAGTCCGTAGAGGTGGTCAATAAACTACAAAATAGTATAAAACTATTTTATTGTAGCCAACGTTTCGACCCAACTATGCAGGTCTTCGTCATGGCTAAATAAACAAGACACACACAAAAAAAAACTATGAATACATAGGACAAAGCATGTGAACTAATTAGATAAAATATAAATGTCTGTAAACACATAATGTTAAACATATAATGTATATACACAAAATGTAGTATGGCTATTGACACTGATATTATTAATGGTGTGATGAGATGGGGTAAATATAAGGGGATATGGAATCAGAATGGTGTTATTAAAAATCTATTATTATTTTTATGTTCCTGTGGAACATTAGTATTATTATCCTCTATATTTCTCCAACTTCTTTTCGGCCTTTTTGGAATAGGGGATCTAATGTCCGGAGGCTTATTCATTTTCCCGATAATGTGTTAAATAATTAATTTTGTTATGAAAAATAATGCGTAATATATCAATTTGAAAAAAGGAAAAAAATATATATATGTATAAATATATGAGATTTAAAATAAAATTAAAAAAGAAAGAAGATAAATTTAGACCCAACTGCCGTCTTATAGTTTAAAAAAATAAAATAAAATAAAAATAATTAATTAACTTCTATAGAAATATATAAAAAGATAAAGGAAAAATTCTTTCTTTGTAAAACTTAATATTAGAACTTAGCTGTGCAGGCAAAGGATCTTTGCCTGCTATAATCCTTCGCAGCTCACTACAATAGATGTTTCTTCTACCACTGTCAACACTTAACTGGTGGTTCTATACATACAATGTTTAAATAAAGTTACATAAGTTGAGAATTAATAAATTAAAATATTAATGTAGACTATACATGCATATATATATATATATATATATATATATATATATATATATATATATATATATATATATATCTTGCGAAAACATTAAAAAAGTTACATTACAGTTGATATAAATGGCTAATTCTATTTTTAATTGGGACCTTTTAATTATCTATGTAGTGTTAGATGTTAGAAATTTTACAATTGTTGAAAATAACTTAACATAAACTTTCTTATTACTATATATTAAAGTAGTGCAAATAATCTAGTAAAAGTGTGTATAAAGAATTTATAAAAATATGATGTATGATTAACTAATAGTAAGATGAGGTATTAATGTAATAATATGACGTATGATGAAGTACAGCTAATATAGGTGTATAGCCTTCTCGCTCCTTATTTAACATATCCGCTTATTCATGTGTATTGTATCTACTATTTAGGTAATAGAACTAGATCGATTTATGTAATAGAATAGATCTACTACTTTTTATTTATTAGAAGATATACCTTGTATGTAAAACCACTATTATTTGTACTGAACCTTAATATACCCTCCTATATTAACATACATCATATTATTACATTAGTACCTCATTATACTATTATTTCATATACATCATATTTTTTTACGTTCTTTATACAGTAAACCCTCATTGTTATGAACTCGGATATAACGAACACCTCGATATAGCGAACCAAAATACTATCCCCCCAAAATTACCATTATATTTCTGCTGAACCCCTCGTTATAGCGAAATCCCTCAGTTAGTGCGAACTACGAACTAAATTTGATGCCTGGGAATTATTATATTCTGTTATAACGAACTACTAGAATTTTTATTAATTTTTTTTTTACTGTATTACGTAGAATGAGCGCGAGAAGACAAAGTAGCTCCAGTTTCTAGAATTGAGGTGTTCTTTTACTCTTAACTAATCCGATTTCCTTTTGCTCTCTCTCTCTGATTCCATTGACTTTTTTCTCAAAACTAGCTCAGTTCTGTTTCGACGTCTGTATTTTTGAATCAGTGTTCTGTAGTCGTTTATACTGTTGTTTTTTTTAATACACAATGAGTTTGTTGGTAAACGTGTGTCACAAACGTAAATCCTTATCAATTGAGGAAAAATTGAAAATTCTCCAGGATATTGAATCAGGAATTCTAAGTAATAAAACCATCGCAGAAAAATATGGAATTCCAAAATCAACATTGTCAACCATTATAAAAAACAACGATAAAATAGATTCAACCGCAGCCCAAAGATTAACTTCAGCATCAAATAAACGACTGCGCTCTGGGGCTCATGAATATTTGGAAAAAAATTGATGAATTGCTTTAACCAAATGAGATCTCAAATACCAATCTCAGACCCTCTTATTAAATTAAAGCTAAGGCTAAAGAACTCTCAAGTGAACTCGGCAGGTAATTTATGAATCTCATTGTTTAATTAATATGTAGTTTATCTAAAAATAAATTACATACATGCGTTTTAATTTAACTAGTTCTAAAAATATTATTAGCCAATTTATATCAATTGTAATGTAACTTTTTTAATGTTTTCCCAAGATATATATATATATATATATATATATATATATATATAGTCAGCTAGTTATCAATTTCTTCATTCTTGTTATACTGTTTTAAATGTCACTATTTATTCTTGAAACCAATGTTATGTACAAATTCCAATTCCTGCCGTTTTTTTCTAAGGTCCCCCCCTCCACTCTACCAACACCTGCCATGCTGAGGAGCCTCACTTTGGCTCTGACAACTACCCTGTCATATTAATCCCTCTTCAACTCTGGTCCATTTCTGCCTCCATATCTACTCATAAAACACCATTCTGATACCATATCCCCTTATATTGATGTATCTTCTCATCACACCACCAATAGTATCAGTGTCAATAGCCATACTACATTTATATTTTATCTAATTATAATGTGCTTTGTTCTATGTATTCATAATTTTTTTTGTGTGTGTCTTGTTTATTTAGCCCTGACGAAGACCTGCATAGTTGGGTCGAAACATTGGCTACAATTAAATAGTTTTATACTATTTTGTAGTTTATTGACCACCTCCCCGGACTATTCTCATCCTTATTCTATATCCAGTCAACTATCATCTATCCAATATTTTAATTCAAATTATTCACAGGGTTCCACTAGTTATTATTAGTTAAGATAAAGTAATCAAAAATTTACTCTTGATTATTTATTTTCAGGCTTTAATAGTTGTTTTCTCTTGGCTACAGTTACTACCTTATAGATCTCTTCTAAGATATATCGTAAAACGAGGTGACATTGTTGACTAATGGGGTGACTTTGTGACAAGCCTATTTTTCTACAGTTTTTGAATTTCCCTCCTTAAAAAGAATAAGGTCAGGCAATTCAGTGTACTTGTCAGTTGGCCAGTAATGTGCTGCAACCTACTGGCCACATATAACTTCTTTCATTCCATTTACCATGGTGCTTTATTTCATATATGTTTGACTGTTTTCATTTAGTTGAAACTTTGAAATAAAGCACCATGATAAATGGAATGAAAGAAGTTATATGTGGCCAGTAGGTTGCAGCACATTACTGACCAACTGACAAGTACACTGAATTGCCTAACCTGATTCTTTTTAAGGAAGGAAATTCAAAAACTGTAGAAAAATAGGCTTGTCACAAAGTCACCCCATTAGTCACAATGTCACCTCCTTTTACGGAGGTATTCTAAAGAAGCTTAAGCTTATATTTGAAATGTGGTCATCTTAATTGTAAGATATGCTGGCATCATATGGCGCCACTACATATGATCATCACAGTTTTGATCTATTTCTTCCTCTTGTGCTGTAGCAACTATCCTTCTAGCAGCTTGTTCGCAAGATTCTACTTACTCATTTTAATAAAATGGTTGACTTAACTCAATCTGCCTACTTTCTCTAAAGTAATTTTTATTGTTAATTTTATCCCCTTCACTGTTTGTACATCTTCTCCATTTACCATTACATTTATTCCACCAAATATTTGACATTGTAGCTGGCAGCCTTTAATTACAAGAGTTCCTTTTTTTTCCATTTTCTTTGATATAGACCATTTTTCGGAGGCTTTATGTGAGCACTGGTATAATAAGGATGTTATATTATATTATTTTTGTTTACCTGGATAAAAATGAGTTCCTTAGATATCTCCAATCCCCGTAATAGCCCCTATTGGCATTAATCATTATTAATTCTATTTCCGAAACACATCATTAAAAGCTCTTCCTAGATATGTGAAATAGCCACCTTCTGACACTTGAAATATCACTAATCTGTGGTTGTCTTTATAAATTTTTTAAAATATTTTTTTTTTTTGTTATTAATCCTACAGTTCCGTATAAAGAGTGTTAAGTCCAAACAAGAAATCATTATTATTTGTTTGCACATGATTTTTAACACATTTAATAGTTTATTTACCACTTTAAACAGTTGTGGACATCCTGAATGTTTTCATTTATTCATCAAGGTTATATATATATATTATGGGTTATATATTCATAAGGTTATATAGGCATATATATATATGTATATATATATAAATTCAATATTTGTGTAGGTAAAGACATTTTGTATTTTTAAAATTTAAATATTACAATTTATATTTAAAAATATATATAAATATAAATATTTATTTTTTTTAGAATAATCCTCCCTTGCCACCTAGAGAACATCATGCTGTCAGTCCGAAACAATCTTCTGGTACTGGAACTACATCACCTTCATTAGCTTTATGGGAAGCATTTACTGCAGTTCGAGAACACCTTTTTAGGGCTGAACAACACCATCTGTTACTTTCTCGAACAATTGATGAACTTCCAAGCAATGGTATTAGTGATTTATTTTACTGCTTGATAATTGGTAGTTCTATGTACTTTCATTAGAATTTGTGTTTTATTAACATACAATTATATAAAATTTTATTAACATAAAAACTATTTTTTTTTTTAGTAACATATAAACATAAATTATATATATATATATATATATATATATACAGTTCTTTTTCTTGATGACATTAAAATTCTTAATGTAATTTTAAAATATTTTTCATAAGAAGAGGAAAACTTTGGCTTTGGCCAGGATTTGAACCCAGGTTTCCTTATCACTAGTAAGGTGCTCTTGTCATTTGAGCCACCAGGCACATATCCTGGTTAAGTCAATTCTCCTCACCAAGATCTCCTGGACCATTGTCAATTGACAATGGTCAGAGACCTCACATAATGGACAAATTGTCCACTCAATTTACCCTATATAATTCGCAAAAATTTCGAAATCAGTGGGAAAAGAGGTCTGTGAGGAGAAGGGATTGACTTGACCGGGATATGTGCCTGGTGGTTCAAGTGGCAAGGCACCTTACTAGATCCTCGCCAACGCCAATCTTTTCTCTTATAATAAATATTTAAAAATTACATGTATATATATATATATATATATATATATATATATATATATATATATATATATATATATATTCCCTTATAATAACCCCACAAGAATGTGGTTTATTTTTCATTTAATTTATATACACATACAGGCGGTCACCGTAGTTCTGTCTTGTTAGGTTCCCAAAGATGTGCCTTAAGTCAAAATCCTATAAAGTTGAGTACTTTTTCCAATGAATAATTATGAATATATTTTTTTTCATTTCAACTGTTTCTTAGAAACAGGGAAACTACTCATGAAGTGCTTAGCCTATTAACCCTTTAACAGCTAAGCACTCGGAACGAAAGTTGCACTGAGAAGCTAAGTGGCTCTTACACTCCCCAAGCTAAGGCGTGGAGGCCACTCACCGCCGCTGACTGCCTCAACTCCTTATAACTTTCTCTGTCTATTTTTTAATGTTTTATTTATTTTTTATGATTCTATAATACCTTTATCATTATTTCAATAAATTAAAATGCTAGATTATCGATTGCAATAACAGATTACGTGAGTGCGAATAAAACAGTAAATATCACCAAAAAACACAGGGGACTGGTTCAGAGCATCTCGAACTCGAAATGAATAATAGTAAATATGTCCTTCAAGACCCCTGACGGTAGCCGGGGAGGGATAAGGGACAGAAAAAAAATTTAACACGTAAAAAATGGGTGAGACATGCTTCCCCGAACGGAAGACCCAGATGATAGGCAGCTACCCGAATCAAATATTTCCGCAATAGAGACACCCCTGCAGCCTAGCGGCCGCTAGATGTACTTATTAAGTCTCCGTGGATCCGCTAGGATGTGCCTCAGTCATGACAAGTTATCTCTTGTGAATCTGAGGATGTTAAATTATATTTAAAAAAAAAGTTTTGGTGTGACTACCGTTAGTAGACATTCTCCACATGTTTTCCCATTTTATTATAGTAGCTTGTCTTGGTACATGTTGAATATATGACATTGATACCTTTACAAAATTCGCTTCTAGTAATGGGTTGTTAGCTGCTTCTTTTGCTCATCTGTCTGCTTCCTCATTGCCTATGTTTCCTACATGTGCCTTGATCCATTTCAAGTTAACTTTCCATCGATTAAACATGAGTTGACTTCATAAAAAATTAATACCATGCACCGTGTCACTTATCCACCGTCCACTTCTAATTATATCTACTGACACTTGACTCTCAGTATATATAGTAGCAGTCCGGTTACCTTGCTCTTCCTATTCTAATACCTACCGTAGTGATTCTTTGATTGCCAGTAATTCAGCTTGATTATTGGTTCACCAGTCTGCAAGTTTAAATTGCTCAATATGAAAAGGTTGCATTCCATCTTTGTAAACCACAAATGCAGAACCTGTATCTTCTCCCATTTTGCTTCCATCCGTCCAAATCCTATATTGTATATTGTAATCACTCAGGGAGCTTTCTAGGGTGCAACACGTGGAAAGCCCTGGGTGTATTATGCAAGCTTGGTTTGGAAATTTATCTATTATAAATACTATTATATCAATAATTTTATCTATTATCAATTCTATCTATTATCAAGTGAGGTCCAAATTGATATTCATGACTCATAGACTTCATTTCATATTTTTCTATCACTTCATTGCTAATAGATCTATTGGAATAGACTTAGCTAGCACACAAGTTGCCTCAGGAGAAATAGTTGTAAATCCCTTTTTCATCCGCAACAGAATTAGCCTTTGGACCCTTTAAACTTTTCTCTATTGTACTGCCTTTTCAATGCTGAGACCCACACTGGTGCAGCCAAGGTCATAACTGGAAGTACAGGTCCCTTATATATTATTTCCAACGATCTTGATGGTAATTCCCAGTAAACTTTGGCTGATCTAGAGAGCTGGTGAATTAATTGTAGTGTTCTATTTCAAATGTAGTCTATGTGGCTATTTCATGTTAATTTTTCATCAAAAAATGACGCCTAGATATTTCATACTTTTTAAAACTTCTAGTCTTCTGCCACCTAGAAATATTTCTGCTTCCTGATTACTTAAGTTCTTGCTGATCTTAAGAACCTTTCACTTTTCGGGATTAAAGGAAATTCTAAAAGAACTTGCCCATTTTTCCAGTAAGGTCATAGCGACATTTGCAAGATAATGGAGCTTCCAATCCACCTCCTCACAAACTACTAATAAACAATCATCTGCAAAGGCATAGGCCTGAATACCATCTGGGTAATCTATTTGTTATGCAGCATCATATAAAATATTCCATTATCCAGGACCTCCCCAAGACCCTTGTGGACAACCTTTTTCTTGGTTATGGACCACTGTACATGTATTACTGGAAATAGATGCATACCTCTCCTCAAAGCAATTTACCACTAAATTGTAAATAAGTTCCTTGGGCACCCCTTTTTTCTTAATTGATATTTGATGGCTGTCCAATGTGCAGAATCAAATGCTTCCTGAACATCTAATGATATGAGTAGTTCACTGTTCTTATTTTTAAGATTGCTCCAATTGATTGCTCCAAAGCACATTTAACATCATACAGTGCGCTTATGATCCCTTTTCCAGGTGTAAACCCGTATTGTTTTGAACACAGAACACCCTTGGAAGTCATTCTTATAATGGGAATCTTTTCAAGTACTTGTCCGAAAACTGATAGCAAATTAATTGGTCTATACCTGGAAGCATCTTGGCTTCTTTCCTTTCCTGGTTTCTCAATCAGAATAATGTTTGCTTCTTTCCATAAATCTGGGAAACACTCTCTTTCAAGACATTCATTAAATATCTTGCATATTGCAGAAGGGATAATTTTAATGGTCTCCTCTATTATCTCTTTTTTAAACCCATCTTTTCCAAGAGCCTTATTGTTTTTCATTCCCCTGATAGCAAGCATTTCTTCCTGAGTTACGGGAAGGTCATCATTTCCTATTAGCTCTTGACATTTTCCATCAAACAGACAAAATGTAGTCTCTTCACGATAAATGTCCTTGTCCACAATTACTTCCAATGTTTCCTGTAAATCATTCGTAAATGATACATCCAGCTTCTGTATAGTGTGTGTGTATGCGTGTGCGTGCATGCGAAGTGAAGTTCAATAAAAACTTCAACCCAACAAACACAAAATTTTATTAATGGAAAGTATATAAACTAAATCAAAATGAACTGAATTTGAATTAAACAAAATTAAATTAATCAAACTTCTTAAAAAAGAAAAAACCTTTGCAATACCTTTTAAATATTCTCCGTTTTCAGCATCTGTGTCTCTCACACGACTGCTTCACTGTAACCTTCTTTTATCAATTAATAATCGATCACCTGTGTAATTGATTATATAGTGGCTAATCTGTATTGTTTAAACATATTTCTATCTAATATATCCCACATAGTGTCAACTCCGTTTATTGGGCCATAAAGGGAAAATTTGTTTTGTCCCAATTAGGCGGAGGACCCAATAAAGCGGAGATCATGAATCCACATGTCAACACAAATAAAAAAATGCCTAAATTCGCCTTATCACTGGAATACCCTACAAGTATGGTAATTGATGCCATAAATTGGACATATTTGTTGGGAAACCAAGTTAATGGGTGCATTTAGACATATGTATTCTCGTCTATTAATTTAATGATGGGCTCAAAATAATATGATTAATTTAACTGTTAAAATATATTTTTATTAACTAGGTATTTTATACTATGACACAAATTAAAATAAATATTTGTATACAATATAAATTATTCTTATAAAGACAAAATTTCAAAATAGGAAATGAATCAGAACATGTTTTTATGTCAATTTTATTTAACAGGATAGAATCAAGTGTGCATTGTCCCTCTCTACTTGTAAAATTACGAGCCACATAATCAACGCACTTTTTAGGGGCGTCTAAAAGACTTTCCTGATTTGAAAAAAAAAAGGCGACTTATCTTTTCGATGTAGTTTCTTGTTAATGGTATAGAAACAGACGTGAAGTCTCAGATTGTTTGGTTATTCGATTGACACCATGGCTCATAGAATTTTATTATTTTATTTTATTAGAGTTCTGTTTTGGTTTGACCCAATTATCCGATGTTTTGTCCCAATAAAGCGGTGATGTTTTACCTATATTTGATCCGGTTCTATTAAAAATGGCTCAATTAACCAGTGGTCCCGATTATCCGATGACCCAATAAAACGGAGTCGATTGTATATATATTTTAATATTTTTAAAAATTAATAATAATATTCATTTCCTTAAAATATTACAGTTATTATTTTCTCTAGGGTTTTTAAATAAGAAAATTAATTTAATCTTAATATATATAATATTCATTTTTATTAATATAAAAAACTATTTCTGATTAAACAATGAATAGATAAACTTGCTAATGTCTTTATTTTACTGAACAGTACTGTATAATATTCATCTGCCTTCCTGGACTGATTTTCTTCTTCCTAAGTAATTTTTTTTCTTCCAAATCTTATCTTTCTTCCTTGGTATGATCCAAGATTCATGAGTTTCCTTTAGTAAGCTCCTTTTTCGTCCAACTTTAAACCAAAAGTCAAACTTCTCTTTCCAATCACTTAATACAACAACTTAACTCCAACCTCTCTCCTCAGTTCCATGCACAAATATGGTCTTTTATTGTCATTGTATCTCTACCTTTTTTTTTTCTTTGTCTCCCCTTGTTTTCCCTAAAAATGGCCGACAAGTTTACATTTCACAACAACATAAACTTATTAACTCCCCACCTATCCACTTACATATATTGTTTTCTTTGCCCTCCATCCTCCAACAGTAAGAAATTTGAGATCTCCGTCTAATCAGTGAAGTCTTAGCCTACCTATTTTTATTTTTTTACTTTTGTTTTTCATCTCATATTCCTTTCTAAATGGCCCATCAATCTTATTCTTCTGCTTTTTATTATGGATATAATACTGGTAGCATTATAAAGCATTGCACCTCATCTGATAAATAGTCCCCTCTTTAGTTGGGCCATAGATTTCCCATGTGTTAAACAGCTTTTCAAAGAAGTATGAGAGTTTAGAACTCCCTTCCGTGCCTTACTACAGGTTGCAGGACGGTCTTGTACATTCTTATCTTCATAGAAATGGGTATATCTCCACTTTAACATATTGTCATTAATGGCCAATAGGACCTATTACTGGCTTTTCTAGCCTTCATTTCTTCTGTTTATTATTATCCTCATGATAATCATGCCAAGATATTTAAACTGTGGTTCATAGTGAAATCCAGCCCTCTCAATGTATTCATTATCTCCAGTTCCACCTACTTATTTATGATCATTTATTTAGGCTTTTATTTATGTATACCAAGTCTTGATTCTTGTTTCTACTTATAGCTCTTTGAAGACCCCTAAGAGCACAATGGTTGTTCTCCCAGTAATGATATGACATTCGCAAACGCTAGGTAATGGGTCAATCTGTTGTATATACTTCCTCCTGTCCTTGTACAGATGTATCTCATGACCACTTCTAATGCCAAATTTAATAATGGTGGGGAAAGAGGGTCTTCCTGCTTAACACCCGTCCAAATAACCAATTCCCTTGATAGCTTGCCATGAATTTTTGCATGGTTTTCATAGAAAAAGTGTGGCCTGTTGTAGATCTTCCAGGGCAAAATCCACGTTGGTACTTGTCCAATACCTCTTCTGCTCTCTTTCTAAGTCCCTTCTTCAGCGAAGCATGGAAGACCGTGTAAAATAGAGCAATGCCCCTACAGTTTTGGTCAGCCGCCTTCCAAATTTTCAGTATTAGTTCCTCATGCACTTGATTTCCCTCCTGATTTGAGTGCCTCTCTGGTGGGATTATATCAATACCCATTGTTTGGATATTTCTAAGATTAAGGATCTGAAGGTTCCAGTTTTATTTCTTCCTCTGTTGTTTTCGTTTCCCAAGCTATTTCTTATTGGATTGGATTCTAGTTTAGAATTTCTTGAAAGTAATCTCTACATCTATCTATCACTTCATCTTTGCCTCCCAAGAGTTGACCTTTTATATAAATAGTAGTTAACAAATAATGTACGGGAAAAAAAAATGTTGTGTACTTTAGTTACACGGTAGATACAATATAATACATAGCAATTTAAAGTATTTTTTATATTATTTTTCATTAATATTGTATATTACATCCATTTAACTTCATATATTTTTAATATTATTCCTATTTTTTTTTTTCAGGTAAATTAAAACATGTTGATCCTGATCTGCTGATGTTAAAAGCATCTTCTCATGCAATGCTTGTTTCTTTGAACCAATGCTTGTTTATACTTCAGCAGCAAACCCAGGATGTTATGAACTCCAAAGTTAAAGGTTCATCAAAGCATGATCATTCCATTCCTCACACTAAAAAGAAATTTCCTATTTGATAAGTTTTTCTTTTTCATAGGTATTTGTTTATTAAATATTGCATATTGTAAATAACTGTTTTGGTACTATGTATATTTAGTATAGTACTCTCCCTTATCTAAAATTGTTAGGACCAAACAATGCTGGACATTGGAATATTAAGTCCTCACAAAGATTGTATTGACGCAGTAATTTTAAAAAAACAAAAAAAAAACTGACTGTTGGGATTAGCAGAAAATTGAATTCATTGAGAGGTACCATGATCAGTCAATTAAAAAAAAAAAATATATATATATATATATATATATATATATATATATCTTATGTCCTATGGCTGCCATAGTAGGAGCAAAGGGCCGAAGTAAAAACGCGCCATCCGTCTCTATCCCCGCTTAGGGCCTTGACCTCTCTCCATGTTTTTCCAGCTCTAATGACCTCTTTCTCTACTGTTCTTCGCCAGGTCAGCTTGGGTCTCCCCCGACTTCTTGATCCTTGGGGATTCCAATCAAGAGCCGTCTTCTCAATGGCTCCAAAAAAAAAAAAAAAAAAAAAAAATATATATATATATATATATATATATATATATATATATATATATATATATAATTGAAACAAAATTATTGGCTGAATTTCAACACTTAAAAACAAAAGAAAATTGAAAACTGTTTTTCTTTATTGACAAAACTCATGACTAAAGTTCATTTATTTTATTTCAATAGCCTGAGCTATTCTGTAACTTATTGAAAAAGTGTGCACTGAAAATTTATTAAATTCAGAATAAGAATCAATTATGATAAGTCTAAAGTTTTAAATATAAAATCCTAAATATTGTGAATAAATTTATACTTTTTTTTTTAAATATGACAAAATGTGTGTATTAATGAAACAATTGTTATAAATTGTAAAGTTAATATAATCTTAATATAGATGAGCTTTCATCATATTGAAAGTTCATGTGTTGTAAATAGTAAGTATACTCCCCTAAAATACCCCCCAAACATCTTTCACTCATATTAATAAATAGTATATATTAATGAACCAATCATACATTTTTATAAATACATGATATAATTTTCTTGCTTTGCAGGCATTGGATAAATAAATGTGCTGTTTTTTCAAACCACTGGATAAGAGAGAGTCTACTGTACTCGGTTATAAGGTGTAATAAAATGAAAATGATCAGTTCCGAAATTGAAAAAATATTTAAAATGCCTTTTTTCACATCTGCTATAACAAAAAAAAATAAAATATATATATATATATATATATTTGTTGTTTCACATCTGCTATTACCAAAAAAAAAAAAAGTATATATATATATATATATATATATATATATATATATATATATATATATATATATATATATATACAGTAGGACCTCCATATAACGAAATTGGAGGTTCCAACGTAAAACTTTGTTATATAGAAACCGTATTTTTATACAGTTTAAAATACCATTATAATTGTGTAAACCTTGTTAATATTGTATAATATACCTATTTGAGGTTAGAAATAAATAAAAATACTGATTCAGACTAAACACAATTTATTTATCAGTAACAAATACATACTATGTATGTAAATAATAAAATAAAAAAACATTTTACTTAACTTATAATTCAGTATGTACATATCAGTAAACAATTTATGAAACAATAGGAACACAGATAACACTTATTAATATCTAATTTATTTATCTAAAATGGAAAAATATTTTCTAATATCTTGCTGAACAGGTGTTAGAAGTTTTTCATAGAAATGTTCACACTCGTTTAACATTTGGAAACATTTATCAGGCACTTCTTCAGTACACTGAAAACCATGTCTTATGGTTTCAAAAGCGGTCAGCATTTCTGCCTTCGATGGTTTGGGTCTTTGAGCTTCATCTGTGTCTTCCGTTTCGTCGTCCTCTTGTTGTTCATGATCTTTCACCGATTCTATTATGACATCATCAGTAGGGTATTCAGTTACAACCAAGTCCTTGTCTACTGTTAAATAGTCCGTCATGCTGATGTTTTCATTTATTGCTCCAATTGATTGCAGTTCATTCCAGCAGGCGTTGATGTCCGGTAAATCGTCCGTCGCTTCCTCTGTTGGTTCTTCCGCAAAACCAGCTTTGATAAAGCAATTTTTTATCGTAGTGTCCGTAACATAAGTTTGCCAAACCTTGGCTAACTCTGTGATGCAAACACGTAAATCAATAACCTTATCCAGGGGTTGCTTATTTTCTAATGCGTTAATCATCCTTCTCAGAATTTGTTTCCGATAATGTACCTTCAGATTTTTAATTATACCCTGATCCATCGGTTGTAATTTTGATGTCGTATTAGGCGGAAAAAATTCAAGTTTGACATTCGTCAGTTTCAAGTGATGAGGATGTGCAGGGCAATTATCTAAGAAGAGGACCACTTTTCTTTTTTGTTGAATCATCTTCTTTTCAAAATTCCTAATCCACTTCTCGAATATTTCACTTGTCATCCATGATTTCGTTTTGCAGTCATAGTCCACTTCTAAAGATTTTATTCCTTTGAAGCATCTTGGTTGCTTGCTTTTTCCTATAACTAAAATTTTTTGTTTTTCCGAACCAGTCATGTTAGCACAAAGAACAACAGTTATTCTTTCTTTACTATTTTTTCCACCAAAACATTTATCATTTTTAAAAGCTAAAGTCTTATTGGAAGACATTTATAAAAAAGTCCACATTCATCCATATTAAAAATGTCATTTGGTTGATAATCTTTTAATATTAAATGTAACTTCGGCTGCCACTGTTCACAAGTCGTTCCTGAAACGCTCGAACTTTCACCTGATACAACCTTCTCTGTTATTCCGTGGCGTTTTTTAAATTTGTCCAACCACCCTGAACTCGCTTGAAAGTCATCAATACCTAACATTTCGGCATATGCAATTGCTTTCTCTTTTATAAGAGGTCCCGAGAGAGGCAAATTTTGGTTCCGCACCATTGTCACCCACTTCAGAACTGCTTCATCTACAGAATTAAACTTGCATTGTTTTAACTTTCTTCTTTCATCTCCTCCAGCTTCCTGGCACTTCAGAATTGCATCCCTATTTTTTATTACTGTCGAAAGAGTGCTTGAAGGAATCTTGTACTTCTGTGCTACAAGTTTCTTCTGCATGTCGCTCTCAACATCGTTTAAAATCCTAATTTTATCGGCAACAGTTAAAGCCTTTCGTTTTGACATCGTGGGTAGGTACAATAGATCCGGTGACAGCTGAGCCTATACTCAAGAGGAGCATCCGATAAGTGGGGAGGGATCTACTTGAAATCTGTGATTCACATCAATTTTGACAGCTGTCTGTGATTCACATGAATTCGCTGATAGCTGGCGTTCTTTTATTGTGCATTTCCCTGTCATCCTTACGTAATTTTCATAATAAAAAATTACTTTCAGGATTTAGAAACGTTTTATAGAGGAATTTCGTGTGTCTTCCCAAAATGTTCGTTATAGAGAAAATTCGTTATATAGAGGTTCGTTATAGAGAGGTCCTACTGTATATATATATATATATATATATATATATATGAATTTAATTTTAAATTGTATTATAATTTTAGAAGTTAATAGTTAATATTAATTTTAAAAATTATGTTTCGTGATAACTTAAAATATTTCCTTCCTCAAAGATAGATAATTTTTTCAACTATTTTAAAATTTATTACTACTAATTTAATGAAATATTGAAAGTTTATATGCTGTAAATAGTAAGTGTACACCCTCCAAAAATCTTTCACTAATATTTATAAATAATATACATTAATGAAATAATCATACATTTTTAAAAATATATGATATAATTTTCTCGCTTTGCAGGCGTTGGATAAATAAATGTGCTGTTTTATTCAAACAACTGGCTAAGAGAGTCTACTGTACTCTGTTATAAGGTGTTATGACATGAAAATAATCAGTTAAGAAGTTTAAAATTATATATATATATATATAATATGAATTTTATTTTAAATTGTATAATTTTAGAAGTTACTAATATTAGTTGGAACAGTTATGTTTCGTGATAAATTAGAATTTATCCTTCCTCTAAAATAGATTGATAGATAATTATTTTCAACTATTTTAAAATTTATTACTACTAATTCATTTGTATTAGTTTTTATGTCAGCGGTATAGTATGTTTAAATTTGGTTTATATTTATATACAAAATTTTTATGTAATATCATTAACTTATATTTCTTAATATGTCATCTATAATTTGCTTAAAAAGACATTAGTATTTAAAAAAACAAAACATGAGTTATGATATTGTATAAGTATTCAAGCTTAAATTAATTAAGAATGGTTTATAATTATGATGGAAATGTATATATACTTCTTTTTTTTTTCTTTCTTCCTTTCCTTCCTATTTACTTTAGGAATTTAAAGCTTAAGGTATGGATTTTGGATGACTAATGTTGTTTCCATAGTTAATACTAGTTAGCTTATTATCTTTTTTTAATATTTGTATAATTATTCTTTATTGATTCTTTCTACCATTGTTACATTGCTTGTTGTTAACAGTGAGTATAAATACTACAGTTATTGTTTAAAAGCAAAATGCTTGACTTGAAACAGAAATATTTATTATTCATACGAAATATTTAAATAATTAAAATTGAATTTACTTTTAATGCAGTGCATTCTGAAGATTGTTAGGAGCCAATGGGGGGTCTTTGATTGTCCTTCTAATATTGAAAACTATAAGACAAGATAGTAAGACTTAAGAAAGTGTTTAAGTTGGAATGTTAACAAATCAGCTGTATTTATAATACACCTTTGCATTTTTAAAAATTAAGCACATATAATTGTTTTTTGGAATATGAAGTAAATCATACAAGTATTTTGAAATAAGTTTAATGTTCTCTAGTAAGAGCTTCACTCATGCATGTTTTATTCTGTAATTTATAGTAATATATTCTTATAGGAAATTGATTTTAACAAGATGAAATATGAAAATTATATACTCACAGTTTCATTAGAATTTTTTTTCCTGTGATCTAATGCTTTACTTTGATACATTTAGGTACTCATGTATTATCAGTGCATTTATTTTAAAATGTATTTATTAATTTGTTGATAAAAAATTGAAACCGCAATAATTTTTTATTTTATTTTTAATTTTTGGTTGACACAGCAAATGAAATGATTAACTTAAAAGTTATATTAATTTTATTTACTTCAGAGCTTCTGTGTTAATAATTTATGCTTTACTTTGCTGTAATACTAAGCATGTGGTATGGTTATTTAGTAATTGTAGTTGGAAACTCGTAACTTTGTTGTATTAATATTCAACCATAATACTTAAAATGTTTTAATTATGCTTTATAGTTAACTAAAAGATAGAAAATTACTTATTATTTTTTATCCTCAGATCCATACATTCTATGTAAAAATTATGTTGTTATTATGTATAATTTTGCTAATATACTTAAAATGTTAATTTTATTATTTTTTTTTTTTTTGTAATTTGCTAATGATATGTTTAAAAATAAGTTGTAGTCTTGTGACAGGTCTTTAGGTGGAGATGAAAACATTGTCACATTGGTTTCTTTAAGTTGAGTTCATATATATAATCAGGTATTGGGGAAGAATCAAGTAATATAATATCAGATATATAAACAAATTATTGCACTTGTACTCATTTACATAATCACAGTTAAATATGAATTCATGTGTAGATTCAAGTAAATAATCAATTTAACTTTTGCATAGTACAATCACTATTAAAACATTTGAATAAAAAAAGTAGTATTTTTCATATCATACATAATAATCTGTTATAATTACAATAAATTCTGAAAATAATTTTAATTATGTATTGTAGATATATATCCCTCTCAATTTTTTTCTCCATGCACCGAGAGTCTTTATTTTGTCTAAATTGTAGACAATATGCTTGGATAAATTATTAATATTTAAGTTTTTGTTTATCATGGGCATTACATACAAACATAGGCTTTTATCCAAGTATATTGTCTAAATTGTAGACAATATGCTTGGATAAATTATTAACATTTAATTTTTTATCATGGGCATTACATACAAACACAGGCTTTAAATTATTGGATCTTTTGACTGAGACATCAAACTTGAATCATAATAATTTTATAGATATGAAAAGAAATTAGTCTCAATTCAAATTCATCGACTCTGTTAAAGATTTTGATATATCAAGGTTCATTCACTTTTCCCTCAAATGGACGAGATCCTTATGACGTGATTTATTTAAGTGCAAGACCTGCGAGGTCTGTGCGTTCCCGAGGGTGTTATATTGCGGATATATAACTATATATACATACTCAAAAATCATGGTTCCATTTAATATTGAAAAATTATTTAACTTCTAGGTATGGATATAAAAATGATTAATGAATAGGTTCCAATGATGATATTATTATAAATTCAATATGACTATAATGCAATGGCCTTCATATTTCTTCAGTGCACTTCATATTATAATAGATTGTTGTATTAATCAAAATTTCATTGGCTAGTGCTGTGTCTTAATTTAACAAAAAATTTATTTAAAATCAGATATTGTTGATTATAATATCAAAGGTAAATCCTATTCTTGTCTTATCCATTTATTCTTAATTGTTAAAACTAATGTTGAGAAATATTTACTAAATAATGCAATCTTATAAATAATTTGTTCTTATAGTACAAAGTTCATAGTATTCATAAGTAAGTTTTGTTCTGTTTTTCAACTAAATTTAAAAGTCAGTGCCTTTTGTAACGGCATATATTATTGTCTTCAAACACATGCTGTAGTGATATATTTATGAATATAAGAACTTAGTTTACAAATACTCTTATATTGACAAGAAAATAAAAACAAGAATAATTTTCTTGTTGGAATTCTTATTTTACAAATTAATGTTATTTTGGCATAGAATACATTTTATACATTGTAAATATTAAAAATTAAAAGGGTAAAAATAAAATAATGATTTTGTTTTGCTTAACCCTTGCTTTCCTATAATAATTCAAATCAACAATAAACTGTTATTTGGATTTAATGGATACTCTTTGTCTTATTAATAGAATAAAAGTTAAATAGCAAAATTTATCATTCTGCTGCAGTACTTAAAGGATATTTGTTTTTTATAAATTTGTTCTAGATTTAAATATTAGTGATTTATCCAGATTAAATGTTTTGTTAAAGAATTTAACTTTTTAGCACTATTGTTAGCTCCTAAAATTTATTAACTTTAAAACAAGATGAAACAGTAGCCTCTCCCCCCCCCCCCATCCCTTTTATGCATGTTTGTTAACAATATGATTTTATTTTTACAATTAACACATTCAACACTGGGTCCATATTCTCTAGGTGAGCCAGGGAGCTGGAGGGTTTTGGGTCCTCAGTGAGCCACTACGTCCCCAGGACTCACTGTTGCCAACAGTGGGGAAAAGTCCCCACTTGTGGGGATTTCCAACAAGAGTGGGGAATTGGGGAAAAACTTTTCAAAATTCCTAAATAGTGGGGAATTTCTTAAAATATTGATTTTGAAAAGTGGGGAAAATTTTCAAATGTGGCATCTTTGATGTTTTACATTATGGAGTGTTTCTTTATAAAAGAAATTCTTTTTTGGTTAAGCTAATGTTTTAACTATGTAGCGTTATATTGATTTCTTGTATATGCTCCATTATTACGTCATCATTGAATAGTTAAAAGATTTTTATTTTCATGTTTACCTCAACTGTTCTAATTACATATCTCCATTTAATTTAATATGTAACTGAATCATATGGTATAGAAAACTTTCTTTCCCAAAATGTTCCATTACAGAAGGCTTACAAGTAACAGAATTAGATAACAAGTTTGCTGACTGTTTTTCGCTTGCTTCACTATTGTTTTTTTCATTTTTATTGCATAGTTTAGCCTTCCTTTCTCATGCCTTTCACATCAACAGCAATCCAATACAAGTTTCATAAGCTCCAATTGTAAATGGTTTAATAAATTATTTTTTTTAAACTTTTATTAGAAGATAAAAGAATTGACCATGGCCGGGAATCGAACCCAGGTCCTCTGCATTATGACGGTTTGAAAATTTACGTGTGCGAGAGCTGTGGTAGTCAAGGAGAGGTCTGAATGCAGAGGACTGGGTTCGATTCCTGGCTGTGGTCGAATCTTTTATCTTCTAATAAAATAGTTTAAAAATTATAAATTAATTATCTAACAGATAATCATTGATTAAAAAACAATTTTTTTTTAAAATCTTTATTACTTCAATGTATATATACTTCAATCAATATATACCCATTCTTGAGCAAGTTTTTTTAAGAAATTGCACTTGAGTTTATATTTTTATACAAATTAACAATTTTTTTCTAAAATGATTTCAAGTTGATTGAAAGTAAAATTGAATAAAGACTGGACTAAATGAAAAAAGTGGGGAAAATTATTGAAAAGTGTGGAAAACCAGGACGTAGCTGGCCCTCAGAGTCGCCAAAGAGTTTGTTAACCCGCAACACACCAGTTAATAGCGCTGATAACTTTCATTTTCGTTATTATGTTTCATATTACTGCTATAAAAATAAATTAAGAATTTGTAAGAATGATCTAGTAAATTTATAATTAACAATTCTGAATGAATTTGAAGAAAAAAAAGTGAAGAGTAGTTCCTTTGAAAGTGAAACTAATTGTGGGTATGGGAATTTTCAGTTAAAAAATCATCAAATTACTGTAATACATCATTTTTTTTTTTTTATAAATTTTATTTTTAAAAAGCATTATGTATAATAAAAAACAACTAATAATGTTTACTAATGATATTATTTAATAGATTTTGATTAATTACACAATTGTAATCCTATACCTAATTATTTTAATACTAAATATAATTAACATTATTTACAATTGGTTTGTGACATGAAATTCAAGTAAATTAGTATATAAAAATCGAAAAAAGAATATTAATAACTAATATATATATATATTAATATATAATATATATATATATATATATATATATATATATACAATATTGAAAAAAGGTCCAGGTGGGAGGGTCAAAGCATCGAATACTTCTGATGCTCTGTTTGTTCCTAAAAAATAATTCACTGTATATAATAAATTGTAAGTTGTATAAATAGAATTAAGTAAGAATATTTTAAAAATAAAAACATTATAAAATCACAAATACTTAGTACTTGGTGGTTGCTCAGTTTGTGGTTCTCTAAGCGGAGTTTCAGCATCGACAAATCTCCTCATTCTTGTCCCTAAAAATTTGTATATATAGTTTTTTCTTCTTTTACTAATCTACTGTAACTGGATAATGTAATATAATAATAAAATATAATATAAGTAGTGAGAATAATTTAAAAATTAGACAAAATGAAAAAATAGAATTGTTAAAAAAATCTTTGAATTATTAAATACTTACTTCTTTCAGATGGCTGCCAGCTGGCATTCCTCTTCTTGGGTCCCATTTTCAATTAAATTAAATTAAAATTCAAAATAAAACACAATTTTTTTTTAAAAATTGACTTAAACTTTAAAAATACACAACTTTGTCTATAAAGCAGATAGGAGGAAACCAATAATGCCGAAATGACCATCATGAACCAGTGCATGTGGCTTACTAACTAAACTCAGTTTATTGCTCTGTGAAGAATTTATATTTTTAAAAAATACATTACATCTAATTTTCCTTAAGCTAAGTAATAAGCTAATATACTTATTTATGGATATTAAATTAATATATTATATTTTTATATGTTGAAATATACTACTTAAGGGTATTGTGTGATCATAATGATCAAATTTTATTATAAGGATTCTTGCACTAGGAAAAAAGTATCCTTAAATGATTATCAGTGTAAAAATATATATTTGTATATGCATGTAAACGTATTTATATTACTGAAGATGCAGTAGGAGTTTTAATAGTTCATCTAAATGTTTATTCATTAAATTTATAATCACTTATGTGCCTGATGAATTTCTGTGTAATAGTTTATTGACCCAACTTTTATCCCCCAAATATGATACATTTTTACTAGTACATTGATGTAAAAATGTTTTTAAGTTGATATATATATATAAATTGTAGTCGTAATATTAAAATAACTTATTAATGAAATGCCTCTGTTTTAAAATAGATGCCAGGAACTAGATGTGCTGTTGCTGTATGCTCAAAGAGCTTACAATCAACGGAGGAAAAAAAAAATTAAATATTTCATACCATTGATTTCCACAGTATCCTAAATTATGCAATGTTTGGATTAATGCTTGCCGAAGAAAGGATAAATGGAATCCAAAAACCAGCACAATTTGCAATGAACATTTTTTAGAACAAGACTTTGAAGTTGATTTAAGAAGTCAATTGATGAACATAAAAACAAAAAGGAAATTGAAAACTTCAGGTGATTGACCATACAACTATATTATAATATATTATTAATTTATAATTATTAAATAAGGTATTTTTATTAAACCTTTCATTTTATTTTAGCTATTCCAACTCAGTGCTTAAAAGAGAAAGATATACCAAGTACATTTGTTGCCATAATGCCAAGACAAGTACGTGCAAAGAAACGCCGCAATGCAACTGTTGTTAAAGATCTATTGCGTTCAACTGAAGATGATGCTCCAAGTGAAGATAAAGAACAAGGAGTTCAAAATATAGAAAACAATCTTCAGCTAATATCTCCAACGTTTATTGAAGAGTCTATTGAAGAAAAATACCAAAAACTACTAAATGAACATGAAATATTAAAAACCAAATATAATAGTTTATCTCAACTCAAGAGAAATCAAAAAAGCCGTATACTTACTCTGCACAATAACTATTCCATTCTTGCCAAAACATTTGCAGAACATGTTTCACAAACTGAATTATTAAACGAATCTTTAAAAAAGTATTTAGTGACATTCAGTTGCAATTAATAACTAAAAAAAAAGAAAAAAGTTACTCGGGGACAAGAAGACATTTCAAGAGCTTTTACTTTATTTTAGCTATTCCAACTCAGTGCTTAAAAGAGAAAGATATACCAAGTACATTTGTTGCCATAATGCCAAGACAAGTACGTGCAAAGAAACGCAAAGAAAACGTGTGGTTGCATGTGTGTTAGATTGTGGTGGTAGTAACCTAGGGTTATGGAAGAAATTAGATATATCCATTGGCAAGACATTTTTTCTGCATCTTGTTACAAAGGAAAAAAAATATTTCTTTGCAGATGCTCCTCACCTTGTGAAACTAATTCGAAATTAGCTTCTAGATACTGGATTCATCCTTTCAGATGGTTCCATTGTAAATGCCACACCATCAAAAGATTTAATTAATTTAACTCATTGTTATCATATTTGTCATAAATTCTCACATAAACATTTAGAATGTGTGAAGACTGAGAGACAAAATGTAGGTTTAGCTGCACAATTACTATCCCATAGTGTTGCTACAGCTTTAATCCGTTATAAACCTGGTTCAAACAAGGTACTGTCGGAAAATACAGGACAGTGTATTGAAAATATAATTAAGTGGTTTGACATAATGAATTCTTATATGCTATCTGATAAATTGAGCGCCAAAAAGCCTTATGGCTTAAATTTAGAGGCCCAGAACAATTGCTTGGATGAAACATACAATTTAATATTTTCAATGAGATGCCAAGGTAAAAAAAATATGCTAACTTTTCAAAAAGGAATTTAATTTGAAGTAAATCTATTCAAGAACTTTTTGAAGAAAAATATGGAATAACTTTTATACTGACTCACAGGTTGAACCAAAATAGTTTGGAAAGTTTTTTTTCTCAAATTAGGAGTCGTGGAGGAACACCCTTAAATGCCATGTCAAGAATAAGAATCATTGTGCTTGGAAAAAATCCAGGGGTCGTTCAAGACAAGCAGAGTATCAAAATAGAAAATGAGAAAACTGATTTGGATGAATACTTAGTAGCCAATATTATGGCTGCCAATGTTAACATTATTTTAAGTAATGCAGAAAACAGTGGAGAATTATCTGATAGCAGTTTATCTTCTTCTGATTCTTCACAAAATAATTTTAAAACAGCAAATGAAAAAGATGAATTTATTTATGCGGCTGGCTAGCCAGAAAATTTAAAAAGAAATATCCATACTTAGGGATTCTCGAAAGATAATAAACCTGACCATGCTTATAGTACACCTAGTTGGATACAACATATATCTCTCGGAGGGTTAACTGAGCCCACTGCTAATTGGGTTACGCAGGTAAAAATATTCGAAAATAGGTTTCAAAAATTTCACAAAGATAAAGTTGATCCAAAGTCGAAAATTATGAAAAGACTTACTAATTTAATGAAGAAAAATGTGATATGCCCGAAGATTTAATTAAAGCATTTGTCCTTCAAAGGACATATATTCGAATTAAACAATTGAACAACAATCTAAATAATGAACATTCAAAACATAAAAGACCTGTGTCAGATAGACCATCAATTAAAAAAATGAAAATAAATACAACATAAATCAGCTTTTAGTAACTTTGAAATAACAAGCTAATGCATATATTTAAATTATATTATATTGAATCTTGATATCTTTTTATATCAATAATTTAATTAAATTTTGTTGATACATTTGTAGTAAAAGCTAAAAAATAATATTTAATTTGAATTGCTTAAATAAATTTCTATACATTTTGAATCAATTATCATTAGGATATTATTAAATATCTTGTAAATTGCATAGGTATCTACTTGTACCTATATCATATTTTATATTGTTATTTTTTTAAATCTCAAGATCTCCAATTACTAAGAGAGAACCGTAATAGCTTGCTAAATGCATTCGAAAATAATCTATTCAGCAAAGATATTAATTTTATTCTGAACAGTCGTTACAACAATCTTTCGAAAGATTTCAAGTTTCTCATTTTCCTGCGAACTGTATTTAATGTTCAATGCCCACATCAATAAAATAAGATTAGTGGCTCAAATACACGTATCCAATAAAAAAGGTTCCACCATTTATTTAAATAGGAATAAAATAAAATTTGATTCCAGTCATTCCTGTAAGCTATTTGCTTACAGCCTTAAGCCTGATAATTTAGCGCACTGTATTTTAATCTGTTCCTTTAAAGTAAAAGTAAAATATTTAAACAAATATTTATCAAAGTCTGCTGATGAGGAACAGCAATTAGCAGATTTACTTAGTTTCTCGGAGCCGGAGGATTTAAATAAATTGAATGATTTTTATATATTTTTTATTAAGCTAGTTGAAGACAGAAAATAGATTCTATTAGTTAACAATTACAAAATATTTGTTATTGTTTTGTTTTTATATCTATTTTTAATGTTTATAATTAAATCTATCCCCAGTTGGACGATTATTATTGTATTGATTTTTAGTTACGTTCATTGTTAAGTTATTGTTGTAATTATGTCTGTAAGTATGTTATGTATTGTACTTATTATTTTTAATATCACACGATGTTCTTTTGTATATTTTTTAGATGATATTTATTTTTTTTTATTTTCAATATTTTTTTTAGCCTTGGAGCTAAGGTTATTACTTAATTTTATTTTATGCTTATGTTATAAATATGCCAACTCCCTCTGTATAGTCTCTGACTGATAACAGATGTAAATATATAAATAAAAAAAAAATTTCATGTTGTTCATTGCATCATATGTTTTATGTGGTATATTATGTCATATTTAATCTTGTATATTTATTATTTCTAATGTTTCAAAATTATATTACTTTCATGACACTTTTTTTATTAACTTTTTCCAATTTTCATTTGGTCCTCTAACTTCCTGATATTATTTTTTTTATTTGAATTAGTTGATCTAAACAAATAGGTTGAAGCATTCACCAGGAAAATTATTTTTTAAATTTCATTCATTAAAACATTGACATTTTGGCCATGCATGTTCCTGTATATCCTGCAATTGTACCAACTAAATTTTACTTTCATTAAATTTTAAAAATATTTTAACCATTTTATAATGTTGTCATAACTTAGTAAGAACCAAAATGAATCAATGGCGGATCCAGGGGGGGGGCTGTGGGGGCTGCAGCCCTCCCTTTGAAAATTTTTTCGTCATTTAAATATAAAATTTGACTTTCCGTAATCTAAGAAAGCAAGTTAAAGAACAAATAATGTGAAGAACGAGTAGAATTTTAGTTGTTGAAAAGGAACATAAAGGTAAAAAAGCTGATTAGCAGAACCAAATAAAGGTCTGTGGGGCTGCATCCCCCCCTTTACGATCCGCTGGATCCGCCCATGATGTGCAAACACTGACTGTTTTCAAATGATTATTTTGTATTTAATATTGTTAAAATCAACTGATATTAATTAAAAATACATAAACTTCCTAGTCGATTTTGAATATTTTATTAAAAATTTGAGGCATTTGTTTATGCCAACACTATATGCAGATATTTATTTTATTGAAATAATGAATCATTTAGAGAATAAATATTGCTTTTCGATATACTAATACTAAATAATTATAATGGATATATGAAGATGCAGGGGGATATAACCAATCAACCTTGAATGCAATTTTTGAGAAAGAAAAAAAAAAAAAGGTTAGTGCAATTTTTTACTTCTAATTGTTACAAATTTTCTGGTATAGCAATGTTTATGTATAAACATTTCATAAAGTTCTAATTGTTTAAAAAGATAATTTTTTTCTCTCTATAAATAAATGCATATACATTATTTAAAAAAAAAATCAGTATTCATGAGCTGACAAAATTCATCCTATTCTGTGAACTAACATTGGAAACTTGGCAAAAAGAAACTTAAATAAAATATAAATTAATAACTATATAAGTATAAATTAAATAATAACTATATAAATATAAATTAAATAAATTTTTAAACTCTGTAATAAGGCTAATTAGAGGCTCTTTATGTAGACCACCCTATATTAAACTACACAGGTCTGTTGTGACGTCACAGGCCACAACTCGTTTTTTTATTGGCTAGCGCTGTTATGATCCGACCTATGTCTATTAACGGTAGGCTATGCCTTCCTTAGGATGGGAGGTAAATTGAATATCCCGAGCCTGCAGGATGTCAGTTACTCGTCAAAGATCCCTATCCTAATTATTCATTGATAGGCAAAATTTAGAACTCCCACCAAGGGCGTCCGCAGGAATTTGTCGGGGGGGGGGGGGGGAGGCTGGTGAAATTCTCATGATCGTGGGAGAACTTCGAGGTATTCTAAATATGTAATATTTAATAAATATAATAAATGAATACGAATTTATTTCATTTTTATTTTTTGATCCCATATTTTCTAGGTGGGACAGCTCCCACCTCCTCTCTGGACGCCCATGACTACAAATTGCAACAAAAAGTAACGTTAAATAAACGAATCGAATTCAGGATCTTGATCACGGACCTCAATATCTTTAACATAAAGCTACTTCTCAGCTGTATATTGGGTTGGCAAATAAGTCCTTTCGGTTTTGCAGGGTGAAATAAAACTGATTGTATTATTGACATAAAATTTATTTTAATCTACGATTCGCACTCGCAATCGACTATAGGGTGCGCTAGTAGTTTTGCAAAATGTCGGAAGGAACGGGGTTAGACATAGTTGATGTGATAAACATAATTGGTAATTTCAAGAGACCATTAATTGAAGGGCAAGCTATCGTTGATGCAAACCATATAATTACATGTGGAATAGTATCTAGAAGTGAAAAAGTAGTTATTTTACTTTACAAGCCTTGTGCCTTCAAACAAGCGATCTTAAAGGACTGCTCCATCAAATAAAAGTGGAAATTAAATTTATTAATAACAATAAGCAATTTTCTTGTGATTGTACGTGTAAAGCTGGTAGTTCTGGTAAATGCAAACACATCATTGCAACTTTACGTTTTTTAGTTAGTAATAGAATTAATTACCTATTCATACAATCATTGTTATGTCAGCTTAGTTTCTTTGTCATATTATTTATTTGTTAATGTTTTCAGGCGTCGCATTGAAAACTTGGAACAATTAAGCACAACGGATGTAAGACAAAATTAAAAAAAGAAAAACAAATCTATGACACATGGTCCCAATGTTATTTTCATAAAACTAGCATTTTGGAATAATCAAATATCAAATACTAATTAATATTTACCGGGATAAATATAGTCACTTTCTTTGAAATGAAGGCTACATATCGTCATATGTTTTGAAACAGGCTTATCTATTCTTAATTTTACAATCCACCCTTTAATTAGCTTTTTATTTTTTGGAAACAAATGGAACGACACATCTTTTGATTTTCTGATTGTACACTGAGGGACCGAGCAATACCTATTAGACATTTTCCAAAGCATTTTTGGCTCTATCGGGCTTTAATTATGTACAAATAAATTAAGAATACCCAATACCTAGGACCGGCTTCTATCCCCATTCCTCTAGTTCCAGTCAAGAAGCAGCACCGTCGCTAGAATGTCTGAGGTTTATTGTTAAAAAACTGATCCAAATGGTTTTTGATGTCCTCTTCCTTTAGGAATTTCTTACTATTCATGGAGTTTTGCAGAGACCGGAATAAGCGGTAGCCGCTTGGAGCTAGGACTGGTTGATAGAGAGAGCGGGGCAAAAGGTCCCATTGAAGGCTCAATAATTAATTGCGAGTGACCAATGAGGTGTGAGGCCTAGCGTTGTCTTGGTGGAACACAACACCCTTTTGATTTGCCAGTTCTGGGCGTTTGTTCTTAATTGATTGGTCCAATTTTGTTAATTGTGAGCAGTATAGAGTTGAATCAATTGTTTGTCCTGTTGGAAAAAGCTCAAAGAAAATAACACCCTTGAAATCCCACCATATGGAAAGCATTATCTTCTTTGGATGCAATCTGGGCCCTGACATTCCTCTTGGAGGTATAGTAGTTGACATATTACAACAGGAAAAACAATCCACCTTAGGGATTAATTCATCAGATAAGAAATGTGTCATAGTGACATAAAAATAAACAGAAAAACCGAAAGGACTACCAACCCAATATATGTATATATATATATTAGAATAAAATTGATGAATTTTAATTGTAATATAACGATATAAAGAATTGTTCCGCATAAAATTAATATTCCCCATCTTAAAGAATAAATTAAAGTGCCGTGATCTAAATTATATTAAACGTTTTTTATTTTTATTTTCCGCTTTTCAACCACTGTGCGATGCAGTTCCCTCTGTATGGAGCTGTACATGAAGCAAATTGCACCGTCGACATTTTTGAGGGGTACATTTTTGGGGGTTTTAAATTTTAGAGGGTAGCACATTTTTATGGGATGAAGAATTTATAGAGGACCATGTTTTTCTGACACTTGAATTCGAGATAAATATTTGAACAGACCTCAGGAAGTGTTATTGTAAATGAGCTAGAATTTTTATAATTCTTTTTTCACACCTACAGTTTTTATGTTGGGGGGGGGGGGTTTATGGTCCACGCCATTAGGTCGAAGGACGCCTTCTTCCGTACTTAAACAGTTTACCATTTATCTGAACACCAAAACGATCTATTAATCATTATAAATATCCAATCATGGCTTTATGTGCTTGTTGGGTGGTTTATAACCATTACTTAGCTAGAAGAAGTGTGTGTTCTATGATTATATTTATTCCTATTATTTTGTTTTTTAGATACAACGTTGTTGCTTTTTTGAGCAATTTATTTACTTCATTAATTTATAGACGTAAGCTAGGTTGGTTTTGCGAGGAGTATTCAGAGCTTTTAATTTAGCGGATTTTCATTTTCACACATGTTTAGACGATTATCATCGAACCACAGTATATTCTTTTTATTTATCCTTTTCTCTGGACACGAATCGCCTACCTCCTTTAATATTATCATTGCAAAAATTGAATATCCCTCACCGCCAATAGCAATCTATTTCTTATTAAAACCGTTGTCTTTAAAAACCTTGAACCTATAAAAAGAGAGCTAAATAAAACAGAAGGTGAAACTCATCAGAAAAATAAAAAAAGTTTTAAAGGAGCAGGAACCAATAATAATCCTAGTTGGGTAATAAAGGCTATCGAGGTATATCTCTCCTTCCGATTTCTTATAAAATCTTGAGGTTTGCAGTAACGAAACGTGGTCGTTTATATTGATGAATGAGCAGTAGCTAAAGGTTTTTTGAGATCGAACTGCTTAGTTCCGTAGGTTGAGCCAGACGAGCAACTATTAACTATCCTACGCCGAATAGCATGAACTTTTATTTCCCCCTTCCCCTTACCTATATATACCGGTTATAGTTGTTTTTTGTTATAAAATCTTGGAGTTTGCGGTTACGAAACGTAATCATTTATATTGATGGATGAGCAGTAGCTAAAGATTTTTCATGAGATCGAACTGCTTAGTTCCGTAGGTTTAGCCAGGCGAGAAACTATTAACTATCCTACGACGAATAGCGTGAACTTTTATTTCCCCCTTCCCCTTACCTATATATACCGGTTATAGTTCTTTTTTGTTATAAAATTTTGGGGTTTGCGGTTACGAAACGTGGTCATTTATATTGATGGATGAGCAGTAGCTAAAGATTTTTCATGAGATCGAACTGCTTAGTTCCGTAAGTTTAGACAGAAGAGGAACAATCAACTAGATTATTGACTATCCTACGCCGAATAGCGTGAACTTTTTTTCCCCCTTCCCCTAAGCTTAATAATTCGGTTATAGGTGTTTTTGTTTTTCTCGAGTCAGGAAAGAGGGCGGGGAATTAATGCCGAGTGGGATTCTTGGTCATAATATTTCGGTTATCTATCCGCAGTCATGACTAACGCTTTCACAAGCCCTGTTAGGAGTGGACTGTACCTTGCAATGTAAAAGCGGTGATAGAAGCGTGGCGAATAGAATAGACGTTTAAATTGTTAAAATATATAATTTTAGGAGTTCCCTCTCACTCCAAAAACCACTGTATATCACCGAACTACAAAATGTACTGTGCATAGGTTTTTATATTCATAGGCCAACCATCCGAATTAGGGAAACTTTTTAGATACACCAAGCTTTCTCATTGACTTCTGTAAATCAACAGCCTTAATTTTATAAAAAATCTCAACTGTCCCAGCATTAAAGTAAGGAAAATTATCAAATATAGGAGAAATGATAAGAAAAGCCAATTAAAAAGTGCTATAAAATGTCAGAAAATTTGATTTTTTATTTCATATATTTGATTTTTGATTTCATATATCTAACGGTTGTCATCCAAAGAAAGGACTCAACTGTAGTATCGCAAATCTAGTTTAAATGCTTAATTTTAGAGGATTTTGGGATTATTTTTTATGTTTAAACAAAAATTTGACGTATTTTTTTAGATGCATGAAAGCCTGTCAGGAAAAATTAAGAAAACGATTTACTAAGCTCATGGGCGGATCCAGCCGATCGTAAAGGAGGAGGGGCTGCAGCCACCACAGCCCCTCCTGGATCTGCCAATGACAAAGCTCCAAATTAGTTGTGATTACTTGGCCGCGTTAAAACTATTATGAGACAAGAGACATACTGTTTTTTGAGAGAGGAGAAATTACATACTTTATTGCCTCGCGATAAGCTTCCCTTGCAATTAAGGAATCAGTTTTCTCAAAGTTAATAACATGAAATATGTCCTGAACTTGCCATTGTACATTAGAGTAATATAGTCAGTCTCTATACAGCTATGTGGTATATATAGCATTATCCATCAGCAACACTGGCATGATTATAAGTACAGTATAGTCTCGAAACGTCGCCATAATATAGTTATTATTGACATAACCTCAGGAACCCTATTATAACATTTAATATCAACAGTCAAGAAAAAATATCCGATATATATAAGAAAAGGCTCCTACTGTTCGGAACTAATTAAGCAATGAGTAAAGCGGATTAACCACATTGTGTTTTAATTAAAGAATACGTAAATAATTACAAAGGGGAATCTAAAAAATCTAAAACAAAATGTTATATTTATTGCCTCTACCTTGTATCCTTTGATTGTAAATCGTTTTTAACTAAAAATTTTTTTCTTTTTTTTTACCATTTATGGCTTTCAAATTCCTTCTTCCGCCCTTGTTTAAGAAGGATGTTTAGACATAGTACCATCAAAGAGAAAAATGTGAAATTCATATCTGATTTCTTGGAGTATAGAAGGAATATAAAAAAGCATCTAGTTTACACTTTGTTCATATTCGTGTTTCGGCGACCCTCTTGTAATCGAAGACTCGGGTTCTTAAGGTCATTTATAAGATTTTTTTATATATTTTTATAGTTGATCGATCATCTTCGCCATTTCTTCATCCCATTCCGGGATATATAACTTTGTCGATGACACGATACCATATGTAAAAAAAGATTTAATAGAACAAAGTAACCACGATTACTATAATGAAGTTGCTCACAGTGTATTTTTCTGAAATTAAAAGCAAGAAAAAGATTAAAAAATAATCCTTACATTTATTCTTAATCACATTTGTACCAATCAGATGCTACGTTTACCATTGTGCATCGAATCAGGGGGGAGGTGGTATTCGGATTGGTCCCCCATGTATCCCCCCCCCCCCCATCCAATATTGAAGAAAACTTAGTAGATTAAATTTACACATTGAATTAATTTTTACTATATTAGTATTCATGTATATGAATTTATTAAAATTTCTATTATTTTAATAAATAAATAAGAGTTTACACTGCATAATATATCTGTTAGTTCCTTGTATTTTTTTTTTTTTTTTTACCAACCATTCCCCTGTTAAGGATTATGGGGATAATTAAAGATTCAGGAATAAAAAAGTTGAATCACTGACAGGTAACGTCACTGTGGCGTCACTGATGTGTGTAAATAGGCCTTTACTCTGCCTCTGTAGTGCTTAAAGCAACAGTGCTCTGCTTTTTGCAACGCTAAATAACACTGTTGTAAAATACTTTAAATACATAACCAGTTATAGATTTCCAATCTTTACCTACAGCAAAACTAGCATCAGCATATCCAACTAGTGGTTCGGAATTACAATTCTTATTATATTTTAAATTATAATTAATGGTACCCTTAACGTATCTTAAAATCCTTTTCAAGCATTGCCATAACCTTTCTGATGGTCTAGATTGATATCTTGCCAAATATGAAACAGCAGCAACACAAATCAGGTCTTGAACTACTACAGCATACATTAAAGAACCTATACAAGCTCTGCATTTATGCTCTAAAGAGTAATCAACCGTACAATCATCAAGATTAACATTAACTTCCATGGGTGATTCACTAGCATTTGCTTCAGACATACCAAAATGTGTCATTATAGATTCTAAATACTCTTTCTGGTTAATATACAAACAATCATTATCCTGAATAATATTAATACCCAGATATTTTAAATTTTTAGATCCTAGATCTTTCATTTTGAATTCTGTATTTAAAATTATTTATTCTTGAATTGTCCTCACCTAAAATTACTTTTCATAAAATCATAAAATTTATTGTATCAATTTTTTGAAGAGTTTTTACGACCGTAAAGTGATTTTTTTAATTTCAAGACATAATTTTTATTTATATTTACATCAGGTGGGGGCTTTAAGTATACAATATCATCAATTTCACCATGAAAGAAAGCAACTTTAACATCCATTTGATGAATTAAATAGTTCCTTTGAACAGCGAATGATAAAAGAACTCGGAGAGTTTGTAATTTCAAAACGGGAGAATGAATTTCGGTAAAACTACCTTCCTGTTGAAACCCTCTTGCAATTAATCTAGCTTTATACACATCCTTTATACACCTTTTTTGTAAAAATCCATCTATAATCAATTAACTTAGCATCTATTGATTTTTTTACAACTTCCCAAGACTTGTTATCCTCTAAAGATTTAATTTCTTCATTTACCGCTTCATACCACCTATCTTTATCGTCATAAGAATCTATATCATTATACTTTTCTGGGACATTACTATTAGAACAAGATAAAAATGATGCCATTAATATATCACCTAAATTTGAATCATCAGTGACAAAATCTTGTAAATATTTTGGTTTAGTTTTCTTTCTTTCCTCCCTAGAATTAAAATTATCTGTATCCCTTCCCTCAGGTTTTAATGACTCTAAATTATTATCAGAAGTTAAAATTTTCTCAGTACCATGGGTTTGGGTTTTATCAGAAAATAAAGGGGCTTTGGTTTTCTTAGGACTACTACTACTATCTTTTTCTTTCTTATCCGAGACAGATTCTACATCAATACTAATAGTTTAAGGGGACCCTGAACATGTTTCTTCCTTAAACAATACGTTTCGTTCTATGCGTATCCTCCTTTCATTAGCATCCCATAATCTGTATCCCCCCGAAGCATACCCAACCATTTTCAATTTCACACCATGAGGGTCTAACTTCATTCAGAGTTCTTGGGGAATATGGGCATATGTAGATGACCCAAATATTCTAAAATTAGACACATTAGGACGTCTCCCCTCCCACATTTCAAATGGTGTAACATTAAGGGAAGCAGTGGGACTACGATTAGTGACATATACCGAATATCGCAGGGCCTCCCCCCAAAGCTCTTTAGGAAGCTGTAAATCTAACAATAATGCATGGGCCTTTTCAGTCAGAGTACGATTCATTCTTTCAGCTACTCCGTTCATTTTGGGATTATATGCAGCAGTTTACTGCAATACTATGTCCTTTTCATCACAAAAGGATTTAAAATTTCTAGAAATATACTCACCACCATTATCTGACTTTAACTTCAATATAGCATGACTATGATTACTAGCATAATTATAATAAGTATTAAAGTATTCAAAAACCTCAGACAGTCCTTAATAAGTAAACTGCGGTGAAGTGGGTAAAATCGTCTATGAAAGTAACAAAATGTTTATACCCGTCCCACATAGAAGGGCTAACAGAAAAAACATCGGTATGCACTAGTTCTAAGGGTTTCCTAGCCTTATACATTTTCCCATTAAAAGGAAGGCGTGTAATCTTAGCAAGAATGCATGGTCTATTTTCTAAATATTTTTCTTTCACATCAGTTATACCATCAACTATATTTTTATTTAATAAAGTTTTCAAACTACAATAGCTTAAGTGAGAAAATCGTTTGTGCCAAATTTCTACTGAATTATCATTGGTGTCTGATTTTGCACCGTAATAACAATCATTAAATATTACTTTAAATTCTGTAAAATAAAGGGACCCTAGTCTATGCCCAACCATAAGCAATTCATTGGTTTGTGAGAAAACTTTAACTTCCCCTTTCTTGAAGGTGATCTTTAAACCATGCTTTTCCATTTTGGAAACAGGTAATAAATTTTTTCTTAATTGTGGTACATAATACACATCATTTAATGTAATATTACCTGTAAAGTCACTTAAATAACATTTTATTGTCCCTACACCAACAGCCACTAAATCAACGCCATTTTTGGCAGCTGAAATTTTAATTGGCTAATCCAGTTTACAATAATTAAAGAATAAACTAATGTAATTTACAAGATGAAATGAACTACCTGTGCCAACAAACCATTTAAAACTATTCTTATTCTGCTGTTCGGCGTCAGGGCTAAAGGACATAAAACTTACGAATTTGTTACCTTCAGTATTTTCAGTGCCTGTAAGAAATGACTTCCCTCTACCTCTCCCCTGGGTCTGATGATGAGTTGCCTTACTGTCGTCTCGGCCTCCGTTGTACTTCCAGTCACTGCGTCCACGGCCGTGAAGTTTCCAGTCACCAGTCTTGTGTCGTGCCTGCAGAGTGCTCCTACACTGGAATTTTTTGTGTCCGGGCCGTCCACATCCATAACACAAAAAGATTGAGAGATAGGAGTCACAAAAAGATAAGAGTCAAGGGATTTGGTCGCTCCTCTGTTCCGTTTTTCCTCTTCCCCAAGCAGTCTGTTTTTCGCGAAGTCCATTTTCAATTCCTCCACAGTTTCCAAAGCCGTGATAATGCCTTCATAAGATTTCGGCATGGATAGGAGTAAATAGTTAACCTTTTCTTCCTCCGAGAGCTCACTGCCAGCATCCCCGAGTTGTGCAAATAGCTTTTCCATGTCAATAAAATGTTCCATTAAAGGTTTCCGTTCGTCGAATTTTATATCGGACAACTCTCTTCTTATAAATAATTTAGATCTTGTACCTTTCTTCTTAAAGCTGTCTTCCATGCTTTTAATCATTTGATAAGCAGATCTGTCCTTAAGTATTCGGGGTGACTGTCGGCGGTTGCCGCTATTTTGATAGCCTGGGCTCTTCTTATCTCTCTTCTTATCCGCAGCTTTACTAAAATCCTCCTTTTCGATCGCCTCTATTACTCCATTATCCCGCAGGATACTTTTCAATCGGAACTACCACGCGTTGTAATTGTCCCCCGCGAAAGGGACAATTTGATATTTTTCTTTTGACATTTTCTGTCTAATCCACTATGAAACACGATGGCCGTACTGGGCCCATAACCCTGTTAAGGATTATGGGGATAATTAAAGATACAAAACTTGGAACATAAAACGTGCCTTTTATTTATATCACAAACAACAACATGGAGAGAGAGTAACCTCATACTAAATCTTCTTTCACAACCGACGCAGTGTTGCCATTACAATACAATATTATATTATATTCAATAAATCATTCTTAATTAACATCCCCTCCTCACAATGTTGTTTTTTGGGAGCGCTCCTGCATCAAGTAGAATCAGTCCAGCTACGTTAGTGGAATTTTTTTTTTTCAACTGCGAATAGCGGTAGAAAAAAAAAATAGACAACCTATGGTATACATTTCCTTTTTCCCTCCTAACCCCTTCGCACCTTTCATTGGACTGGAATAATTTTTCTTTAGTGGCCTATTACATCTCTTAAGACACTACGTAACCCTATTAGATTGTAAGGTTCTCCAATAATTAAAAAAAAAAATAATAAAGTTATCATTTAAGTTTTTTTAATATCTGTACCGAAGTGTACTCTTAGCAGTAAGTCGGTTTTGGAGCGGACCGCCCCTTCCAAACCATTCTAATCAAACCTCTTATTCGATAGAATTGTGACTTTCAATGCGCGGAAAAATAAACTTTAATGTCGATTTTCGCCAAGTCCTGAGCAACCGAGCCATCATATTAGAAAATTGTCATCGAAATAGCGAAAAGAAATGCCATTTATAAGATTGTTATATGAAGCCATTGATCGTTTTCCATTTGTACCTTTCATATTTAAATTCTTTCTAAGCACTATGATGTTCGAGTATTGTATAAAATACCCTGTTATACAACAGTATCAACGATACCAGAGATCTATCTATACGTTGTCTCATTTTCAGATATATCCCGTGATGTTTGAAATTTTACATTTTACCTGTTTAAATATTAAATCTTTTAAATGAAAATTGTCTTAAGAAAAATAATAATGAGCAATTCAAGATGCGGCATTTGTTTTAGTTTATGTTTATGAGTTTGACTAATCGATGCATGGTTTTGAGTTTTGTGCTTGTTGGCCGATTTGAATGATAAACTATAAGACCACATAAAATAATGAGAATATCATTGTGATCATATCTTATTTGTTAGGTTTTAATAAAACCAGTCCTGTAAAACATTGTAACGATATTTCCAATTGAGTTAGAAATCGGTCCAAGTTGTATGAACAAAATCTGCAATTTTTCATTACTTATTAATTAAGAGCATTGCATATAAAGTTTGTGCAAATTCAACGATGGTGCAAGTTAACATCAGAACACAAGTTAAGTAATCATATCTACGTGGAGAATAGACGCATGCGTTCGTTACTAATATCGATCTGCCAGTAAGGGCGGCTTGTACACTTTTCCAGTGTTCCCGTTTAGTTAAGGTTTTATTAAAGTTGTGTTTATCCCTCTCCGGAAATGCTACTCTTATGATGGTTTTTGCCTCGGTCATTAATTAGAACGCGATTACAATGTTTAGTTTCGCTAGCAAAATGTTAAACACTTTGATGGGGGAAGAAGGTGCTCCTCCGCCAAGACCACCAGCACAAATCCGGCCCACATATCACCAGCAAGGTCCAAGGCTACAACAGATGACATACCCTCGACCTACTACTCCCCACCTACCCCCTCAAAATGTTATTAGAGGTACTTATTTATCTGTCAACTTGAAGCTAAATTATTGGGGGAAAACTCGCAAGCAACTAAATTCAATGACGTTTTGTACCTATATTTTCGTTTCCTGTGTGATTATTTCTAATTATTCGCATAACTATCACTATCAAGTTATTAATTATATCGTACAATTATTAAAACTTCAAAATGAAAGTATAACAAAAATGTATTTAATGAAGAACCTTCATTACTATTTTAGGACGATTTATTATTATTATTATTATTTTTAAAAAAATAAAGTAGTTCTGTTATAATGATATACAATTAAAGGAAAGTTGTGAATCAATTTAAAAAAACAAAAATAAAGTCATGAACTTTTCACATTATGATCTGCTGTAATAATAGGATGCTATTAAAATGTAAAAACTATGCTTTATGTTAATTTTTCATAATAATAAATAGCTGATAAGAATCTTGTTTTATTGATTAATTTTTTTATACAAGAAATTACTAAAACCTTTCAGGAAATATTTTACCTGTTGATCACAATAGTAGGTGAAACCCAAGGGTTGTTGAAACCTATTGCTTACTCATTATTTGAACTGTATATATTATTTTTGTGCAATGTTTACATTAATTAATTAAGTTAATGAAATATCTGTACCATTGTGAGGTATATACTGTTTTCTAAGACAAAGTTAGGGCTCATTTAAATTATTTTTTTAGAAACATTTTATTTTTGCAATAAATCAATTTATTTCAGAACCACTTTAAAAAAAAAAAAAAAATAATAATCCAGCAGTATATTTTCATTACTATACCATTTAAACAAGGATTTATTTTTAATAAAGGATTATATATATATATATATATATATATATATATATATATATATATATGATTTCTATTCTGAAATAGTATCATTTCATTGACACCAATCCACTCAATCATGCAAAATTATGTACATACATTTATGGATAATAAATAAGAAGTATTATCAGTTTTAAAAAAATGAAAGTGATCCATGAAGAATTAATAACATTTTTGTTTTATTATTGTTATTTATTTTTGTTCTTTATTTTTTTTTTTCTAGGGCCAGAAGAACCCAATTTAGATCTAAGTCATCTTAGTGCTGAAGAAAGAGCACTTATACAGAATGTCATGGCCAAAGCTAAAGATTTAGACAAAACTCAGAAACCGTAAGTAACATATTATCAATCCTACTTTACTGTTTAATCTGAAATTTGTTGAGTGCTTTTAGAAGGATGTTATAGCTAGTTTGAGGAAATATGTGGGTTTTGGTTTTGTGGGAAATGGGGAAGGGTAGCCAACATGTGTGTTAGCTTTTTAGGTTTAAGCTTGCCATTTCCCAATTACTAAAATACTTGAGGGTTCACTTTGCTACTTAAAGTTTGTAACCTGTTATAAGACTATTTATAAATAAATCTTGGCTGACCCAATTGGGAATTAAACCCACACCATTCATAGTTGTTAACTGGTACCCTTGTGTACTCAGAGGTCATATCCTCTTAACTGGTTATATTGTACTGTGATACAATTTAGTTGGTTTACAAACTATTTATTATTATAGATGAACTATTAAAAATAAACTTTAATTCATTCCCCTTTGTATATAATTTCAAAAGGGGTTGATTTTTGTGATTTTATCATACTACTGAAAATGTAAACTGATAAACACATATATGTTCAGGTGTCATCCATGGGCGTACCCAGCGGGGGGCAGCTGCCCCCCCCTGGAAGGCCGGGAGCAATAATTTTTTAGGCTTTTAAGACTGGAAGCAATAATAGAATACATTTTTTCAAGCAAATAATTGTAATAACTTAGTTGATAAAGCACTACTATAATTATACATAATTTTGGTTTCATTCTCCTTTTCCGCGGTAAGGTGTTACAACCTGAACGACAATAGTTTGCCCCCCCCCTAGTTTTTAGCTTGCCCCCCCCCCCTAGTTTTGATCCTGGGTACGCCCTTGGTGTCATCATTAACTAATGGTGATTGCAAAATGCAAATTCACTGAAATTTATTCAAACAATAAAAGCTTGAAATAAATAAGTTCCTTTTTGGTGGAAATATATTTTTTGTTGCAAAGTCATAAAAGTTATTTTTTTATTTCTTCTGAATGTTAAAAACTTTCCATACTATAACAAAAATAAATAATAACAAAAAATATAATTTAAACATAGGTACTCGTAAACCATAAGGTATCACTATATTATGATTTTTCCCCAAACTCATTATTATAACTAAGAATGACCAACTTACTTATAATAACAAATAAAAGTCATACAAAAACAATTACTTATTATTATGGAAACACTGCCCACATCTATTATGTCTTAGTTCAGTTTATGGTGAATGTTTTGACACCAATAGTGTATGTGTTAAGTATAAATTAATAGGATTCTCTGTAATGCAAAGTTTTTTGTTTTGATTTATGACATCTGGTATTAGGTATTTGTTAATTTATTGCTTTTTTTTTTAAAACTTTGCACATAATAAAAATCAAGAGGATATATTTTGACAAGTATTTAGGGATTAGTAAATCAAAAAGTTAATGCAAGATGGTTGTGGTAATTATTCATTATATTACTAGGTGGTCTCTATATATTTTGTTAGGATGTTATAATTTTTCATTAACAGGAAGGTGAAAAATTTCCTTCTTTTGAATATTTTTATTAATTCAATACACCAAAATCACATTTAAAACTAAATCTTAGTAAAATATAAAAGAATAGGAAACCTAAACAGAATAGACACATACCTCGTGAGCTTATGTAGTTGAAGTTTAACATTGGAAATAAAATATATAGCTTACAAAACAATATTAAAAAACAGGATAACAATATTCATGATAATAACATTTGATAATGATTATATAAATGGTTATGAAGGTTTTTAAGTCTTGGGCGGCATGCTATTCACCGAGTTCGCTTCCAAACATGCCAATCTCTCCTCTTCACTGATCTCACATGTTTTGTGAATTTATACAAGGGGGGGGGTGGAAAATTTTTGTATGCCTTGTACCTATTTATATATATTAATTTAACTATTTCTTGTGGGTAATCCCCTGATTTAATTTTATATGAATTTTAAACGTTTTATTTGTAAATAGAAAAGATTGGTCAATTATTAAATATTTTTATATTCATTAAACCATTTCTTGTGGGTAACCACTTAATTTGATTTTAAATTAATTTTAAATATTTTATGTTTGAACAGAAAATATTGGTCTCTGCCGGAAGACGAACCCGGGTCTCCCGCGTGACATGCGCGGTACGTTATCCACTGCACCACCGAGCTCACTTCCAATCCGAAAACTTCCAATCACACGCATGTCACGCGGGAGAACCGGTTTCGACTCTCTGCCAAGACCAATCTTTTCTCTTCAAAAAAAAAATATTAAAAATTAATATCAATTGGTTGCCAACAAGAAATATTCAACATAAAAACATTTAAAAATTGACGAAATGTCAAGAGATCCCGTCAATTGGACAAAAAAATTGTCCACTCCCCGTATAAATTCGGAAAACATGCGAGATCGGGGGAGAAGGGCAGTGAAGAGGAGAGATTGGCTCAGCTTGGAAGCGAGCTCGCTGGCGCAGTGGATAGAGTACCGCGCATGTCTCGCGGGAGACCCGGGTTCGATTCCCGGCCCAGACCAATATTTTCTGCGCAAACATAAAATATTTAAAAATAATATAAAATCAAATGAAGTAGTTGCCAAAAAGAAATACTTAATATAAAAATATGTAAAATTTGACGAAATGTCAAGAGATCCCGTCAATGGGACAAAAATTGAAAATTTATACCCCCAGTATAAATTCGGAAAACACGCGAGATCGGGATCAGTGAAGAGGAGAGATTGGATCGGAGAGGGATCAGTGAAGAGGAGAGATTGGATCGGCTGGGAAGCGAGCTCGGTAGCGCAGTGGATAGTTTACCGCACCTGTGACGTGTTGACTTCGGGTTCGACTCCTTGCCGAGACCAATATTTTCTGTTCGAACTTAATATTTTCTCAAGTATAAATATTTAATCTTTTCTCATCAAAATAAAATATTCAAAATTATATAAAATTAAATCGAGCGGTTACCCACAATAAATAGTTAAATTAATATAAAAAAATTAAAAATTGGCGAAATGCGCAGTATGCTATCCACTACAGCTGGAAGCTCGCTACCAAGCCTAGCCAATCCCTCCTCTTTACTGATCGCTCTCCCCCGATCTCGCATGTTTTGCGATTTTATAGGGGGATGGACAATCGTTTCCAATTGACAGGATCTCTTGTTTAAGAAATTGACATTTCGTCAATTTTTAAATATTTTTATATTCATTTAACAATTTCTTGTGGGTAACCATTTAATTTGATTTTAAATTAATTTTGAATATTTTATTTTTTAAGAGAAAAGATTGGTCTCGGTCGGAAGTCGAACATGGGTCTTCCGCTAGACATGCGCGGTACGCTATCGACTGCGTCCCCGAGGTCCCTTTCAAGCCGAGACAATCACGCGCATGTCAAGCGGGAGAACTAGGTTCGACTCCCTTCCAAGTCGAGCCAATCTCTCCTCTTCACTGAACCCTCTCCCCGATCTCGCATGTTTTGCGAATTTATACGGGAGGGGAGGGGACAATTTTTGTTCAATTGGCGGGATTTCTTGACTTCTTGAATTTATATATATACATGAATATATATTTATATATGAATATATAAATAATTTATATATTTATAATTTATATATATATATATATATATATATATATATATATATATATATATATATATATATATATATATATATCTACACTCGCGGCCAAAAAAACCAGCGCACCTAGATTTTTGCAAATATATTTTTATTAGACCAAAATAAACTTCCCACTTTTTATCTTAGCAAAGTATATACTATATGCTTCTAAGAGGCACAAGGAAAATGAAGAAAAAACGATATATAAATAAGATATAAAATTTATTATAAAAAAAAGAAGAAATATCAAATAAAAATAAAAATTTACTTCTGAAATTTGCATTTTTAACTTTAATTAAACAAAAAAAAAAAAAAAAGGGGTCCTCAGTACCGGGTATTCCCTCCTCTGCCTCTGATGACAGCTTCAATCCTCCTCGGGATACTTTGGATGAGGATTGCTACCCGTTCCTGGGGTATAGCCTCCCACTCTACCACTAGCGCTGTTCTGAGGTTCTGTAGGGTAACTGGAGGGTTTGGCCGCCGTCGGTCACACTTCCCTAACTGGTCCCATAGTTGTTCTATAGGGTTCAGGTCTGGGCTTCGAGCTGGCCACGGCAGGATACGAATGCCGACCTCATCCAGATACTCTTGCACGACATGTGCTGTGTGTGGCCGGGCATTATCCTGCATTAGGCAAAAATTATTCCCAATGAAAGGCGTAAAAGGCATCACGTATTCTTCTAGAATCTCCGTGATATACGAGGTTGCATTGAGGGATGGTCTGCTGAACACGTGGAGGTCTGTCTTTGCTTGTGATGTGATGCCTCCCCACATCATAACAGACCTACGTTCGAAATCCACCGTTTGAGCGATGTTGCTCTGGCTGTACCTCTCCCCCCTTCTTCTCCATACTCTTAATCGGCTATCCTGAGTATACAGGTTAAACCTCGACTCGTCGCTGAACATAACGGAGGCCCAGTCAGGCTCAGTCCAGTTAGCGTGGTCTCGGCAAAATTGAAGACGTGCATCTCGGTGAGCTGCCGTCAACTGAGGACCGGTTGCTGGGGCCCTGGAGTGCAAGTTAACTTCGGCGAGCCTTCTACTTATTGTTCGTGCACTCACGTCCACCTCCCGAGCAATTCTCAGCCGGCAAGCTGTTTCTATTGCTGTCTGTGTGCGGTTTCTTAAAGTTTGCATAATGATGAAACGGTCATCTGCTGGCTCAGTCGTTCTGGAGCGCCCTGATCCTGGCCTCCTCGTATAGAATCCCGTCTCCTGGTACCTCTAAACCGCCCTTCGGACCGTTGTTTCCGGTAGGCCTAACGGCCTGGCCACGTAACGTTGGCTTCTACCATCTTCCCACAACGCAATTATTCGGGCAACTGTCCTAGCTTCCAAAACCATTTTATTAAACGAAAAAGATTAATTAACAACCTCACACAAAAATAACGGAAGGAAATTAACAAGAAGAGCACTTTTAGAAGGAAAACGTATAACAAAAGTCGCATATACGTACTGATGCATTATTGTTTACGAATTCTTATCTGTTGATTGCTTACTATAGATGATTATTGACATAATATTAAAGGGGCATGTGCTTATTTTGGATAAGAAATGAAAAATAGATGCTAGGACGTGTTATACCTACGTTAAGATACATTTAGTGCTAAAAAGGAAGGTGCGCCGGTTTTTTTGGCCGCGACTGTATAATGGACAATATATGGCAATTATTTTTTTGGTTTGAAAATAGGTAAGACAAATAATTAGGTTAACCTATTGTTATAAAAATATTATTTTTGGAAAATCAATGTTAACAATCAGTACAGATGATTATTTACCATGAATAATGTAAAAAAATTAGATTTGATTTGTAAAATTTAATACAAAACTAAAAATATAAACATATTTTTAGTTTGGTTTTTAACTTAAAACAAATCATCTCTATTGCATTTATAGCTATGTGCGAACCCAGCTATTGAGAGGGAAGCCAGCTACGACCCTACCTAGAAGCAAAAGAAATTTAACAGAAATTGTTTTTAAATTTTAAAGTAATTTTTTTAATTTTAAAATTTTATATATATATATATATATATATATATATATATATATATAAACTCCTGGACAAAATTAGCGCATCACTTCCTTTTTTCAATTTTTTTAAAAATTAAGTGATAGATATATAACAGCCTTCTAAATTTGACTTTAGAAATCTATCATAAAGACCATTTATGGTAATATGAAAGAAATTAGAATGGCAAATTAAGAAAGATAGGGTAGGAAATAAAAAAAAATCAAGAAAACGTTAAAAGCAATTTTAATGAATCAAATTCACAAAAAAGAATCAACATTAAAAAATGTCACCCTATAGAGTCAGTATCTTGTAACACCTCCTCTTGTTTTTCTTATTGCTTCCAGTCGTCTTGGCATTGACCGGATGATTCGGGCAATGTCCTCTTGAGGGATGTTATCCCACTCTTCCAATATTGTGGTTTCAGGTTCATTAATTGTTGTTGGGGGATGAGACCGAGCTCTAATATGCCTCTTCAGCATATCCCACACGTCCTCTACAGGATTAAGATCCAGACTTCTTGCAGGAATAGTTAGAACATTAATTCCTACTTCCTGGAAGTAATCAGTTACGACAGCAGCAGTATGCGGTCTCGCATTATCTTGGAGATAAAGAAAATTTTCCCCAACAAATGGTGCAAACGGCATTACGAATTGCTCCAGGATATCTGTCACATACCTTTTTGCAGTCAATGAACCCCTTCGTATTATGTGTATCTCTGTTCGGGCTTCCAAACTGATGCCAGCCCATACCATTACAGAACCTCCTCCAAACGCAATTCTGGGAGAAATGGTACAAGCAGCAAAGCGTTCTCCTGGGCGTCTTAGCACTCTTATCCGACCATCTGGAGAATGTAAAGCAATCCTCACCTCATCACTGAACAAAACCGCTCCCCAATCATCGATTGTCCAATTTGCATATTGTTGTGAAAACTGAAGTCTGGCTACTCGATGCTGTCTGATGAGCAATGGGCCAGTGGCAGGGCGTCTTGAGGTCAGATTTGCTTCACTGAGGCGTCTCCTTATTATTCGACTTGAAATCATTACGTTTCTGGAAGAATGAAGGTCATTACGAATTTGAAGACTTGTTTGGAATCTCTGCCTTAAGGCCGTGAGCGTTATGAAACGGTCATCTCTATCGGAAGTAACCCTTGGCCGACCTTGTCCAGGTCTCCTACTGTTGCTCCCAGTCTCCCTGAATCGATGGAATATGCGACTAACCGACGATTGGTTTATTCCCAAGCGTAATGCCACTTGCCTTTGGGATAAGCCTTCATCCAACAGTGTCAATGCTCTAACTGCAATTTCTTCCGATCTATCCATATTAAAATTTCAAAAACGTAATAAAAACTTGAAAAGACAATGGAAAATGAAAAATGATAGTAAGCTACAACCTCGAAAGACTCGGTCAGAATAAATACTACTTAGTAATACTATGGAGGTAATTTCTTCTTTTACCTTACAAACATGAAAATAAGGATTAAGTAGGGATAATAACTAACACAAGCAACAACAGCAACAAATAATTGTTGATTAGAGCGATTTCATTAAATTCCAATGAATAAGTAAACAAATAAATATGAAATACAAAGTGATGCGCTAATTTTGTCCAGGAGTTTATATATATATAATGTAATGTGAGATATTTATGCTTTTACAATAATACTGTGGATCTATTTTGCCAAAAATATTGTATAAGTGCCTAATTGAACAAAGCAGAAACTATAAGCACATAGTCCTACATCTCTTTTTAGAATATAATAGAATAGAATAAGGCTTAACGGACGCGAAGGCCCGACGCCAACACCACCAATCGGTCCCTACATACCTCCATCCACCTCCACCCGTCCAATCCCAAATTCACAAGATCTGCTTTCTCCGAATCTTCCCACCTTCGCCTAGGTCTACCCCTCGGCCGTTTTCCAGTCGGCAAAGCGTTTATCAATCTTTTAGGGAATCGTTCCCAACTAAGACTCGCAATTTTGCATGCCCACTTTAACCGACGCGCAGCTCGGTTACTCAATTAGACTCGATTACATTTACCGGGTAAAGCTCACGCAATTCCGCATTGTTGCCGTCTAAATTCTCCTGTTGACTCATCCTTAAGCCTGAATTATACCTGCCGAGTACTGGGCCGAGACAGTGCACTCGGCCGAATGCTCGGTTAATGTAATCAGCAAAGTCAGCACTCGGCCAAGTAGCAGGCGAGTGATTTGGGCGAGACAGTGGATAGAAGGCTGTTCTATTCTCTCGGCTGAGTGAATACCCCCACCACCGGCCCACTCTACTCGGCACATCACTCGGTCGGTGTGATCAGTCATAGTGAAGTAAACAAAGTAGTGAATTTTATCCCCCCTCTCAATCTTTTGTGATTTATGAATTTATTAAGTTCAAAATGGCTAAATGGAGCTCTGAAACAACAATTAAATTTATACAAGAGTATTTATAAAAACAAATAAATTCGTGATACTGCCAATATCAAGTTAGTAGAGGCGATGAATTTATCTGACTTTGGTGCACCAGAGGTATAAAATTAAATTAACTTGAGGTCAACATACTACCAAGAAAAACAAAAAAATCACAATTCTAAAAAATGTGGTTGTGGGTGGAAATCGGGAACAAGAGGAAAAATACAAAATTATTTTAAATATTTCACTTTTTTTTTTTAATTTATGAACTGAAAAATTAATGGCAGCTATGATCAAGTTGCAAAATTTCTTAAAAACTTTCTTGATTTGTATTATTTGCCTTCTACGCGGAACCATGTTTCACAAACGCATAACCACGAAGCACTGTCTCACCCGCTGTCTCCTCCACGTGATTACACATTTTGGGTGATTACACCCCAATCTTCAATATTTTGCTCGGCCGAGTGACAGGGCGAGCTACTCGGCCCAGCTACTCGGTAGGTGTAATTCAGGCTTTAGGCCCGAATATTCTACGAAGCACTTTATTTTCAAACACCATAAGGCGTTTCTCATCCCTTACTGTAAGCGGCCATGTTTCACATCCGTAAAGAACAGTCGGAAGAATTATAGTTTTGTAAATCCTAATTTTTAAATTCGGGATAGAAGACGTGAGCTAAGTAATTTTGCAACCGAAAAATAACAAGCATTTCCCGGCTTTAACCTAGCCTTAATTTCCTCTTCGATTTCGTTTTTTCTAGTTACAGTAGATCCTAAATATCTAAATTTCTCAACGGCTTCGAATATTCCCTCTTCTACTTCAATATCGCCAAAATTGTCGCCGTTTCTGCAGCTAACCATATATTTTGTTTTTTCCGTATTTATTTCTACCCCTACTTCTTTGCCGGCTTTCATCAATGCTTTTGTATTTAGGTCTATCGTTTCCACGTCGTCGCCAAGCAAAACCAAATCATCTGCGTAGCCGAGTACGGATATATTTCCCCCAGATTGAAACCCTTTCCGGTATTTATCACCTCCCTAATGACATATTCTAGAGCTAAATTAAATAAAACAGGAGATAGCGAATCTCCCTGTTTCAAACCTGAGTGAATCTCGAACTTCTCAGAAAAATAACTACCGATTCTTATTTTATTGAACGTTTCGGTCAAACACATTTTTACTAAGTTTACTAACTTCTTCGGTATTCCTAGTTCAGTCAGAATTTTATACAGTTTATTGCGGTCTATTGAATCATAAGCCTTTTTAAAGTCGACATACAGTTGATGAACAATACCGTTGTATTCTAATTTTTTCTCTAATATTTGACGGAGGGAGAATATTTGGTCTACGGTTGATCGATTCCGTCTGAAACCACATTGATAGTCTCCGATAATTTCCTCGGCGTATTCGGTTATTCGACTTGTGAAGATTGACGTAAATATTTTATAGCAGTGCTCAGGAAAAGGCAATAAGAGATTCTGGAATTCAGACGACGGGAACCATCATTAACAGATCCGTGCATCTCCTAGCATATGCCGACGACATTGATATAGTTGGACGCTCAAGAAAAGCAGTTGAGGAGACATTCCTATCTCTAGTAGAGGCCGCAGGAAGACTCGATAGCTATATGGTAGCTGACCAGCGCCCAAGGCATCCTGGGGAGAAAGTAAGGTTTGGAACATGCTCCTTCGAATGGGTCTCCGAATTCACCTATCTGGGATCACAGGTCACATGTGACAATACCATTGGAGCTGAGACCAAAAGAAGGATATTGGCCGCAAACGGGTGTTACTTCGGACTGAGGCAACATTTATCACGTAGGGCAATAACCAGGAAAACAAAAATCATCCTGTATAAGACCCTAATACGCCCAGTTCTTACATATGGAGCGGAGACCTGGACAATGGCTAAACATGCGTACCAGGATCTAGCTATATTCGAGCGCAGGATCCTACGGAAGATATTTGGGCCAGTGTTAGTCGGTGGAGAATGGAGACGGAGGTCCAATGAAGAAGTTTATGACCTGTACGGGGAACCCGACGTTGTGACGCTCATCAAACGATTTCGCCTGAGATGGGCTTGTCATGTGGCCAGAATGAAAGACAATGAAACGCCAAAACGACTACTAACGGAGATCGTTCATGGACGGAGGAGATTCGGCCGACCCCGACTTCGATGGATCGACTGTGTGGCTGCGGATGCAAGAGGTTGAGTCCGCAACTGGATGGCAGCAGCACAGGACTGCTTTATTGGATTTTTTAATTTTCCGATAGCTATTTCGACTTCCCTTATACTCGGTTCTTCTAATAACAGTTCAGCACTTTGAAATTCCAAAAGTGGTGATAGACGAGTATTTTCTGGATTCAAAATATTATCAAAGTGTTCTTTGAACTTACTATGTCTACCGGATCCGCTATGATATTATTATTATTATCCCTAATACCAGTCGTGGGGGGCCGGGATGGCCGAGTAGACAAGGGCGCTTGCAATAGGTAATCAAAGTTAAACAACGTCCATCGTGGTTAGTACTTGGATGGGTGACCGCTCCATTCGGGTGACCACCCACCAATGAACGTCATGCAGTCCAAGTCTACCCCCACCCTCGGGTATGTGAGGCCCGTCAGTCTACTGGAGGCGACTCACACCGACCGGGCGTAGGAGTGATGAACCTTCCCCGTGTATCTCATCGAGAATCGTGGTGTGGTTTTCCAGGATGTCAGTAGCCGCCCGGAGGTTTGGTTCAAGGACGGTATGCTTCAGGGAAAGAAATATAGGTCCTTGGGGCCTGCTGACTCTGAGCTACCATAATCCTTGGACCTAGACCAATTTGTCACTGTCCTTGAACCCGAGAGAGCTGACGCCATCGGTGGGAAGGACACTGCCAAATTGGCCCCAATGGGATTGGTTATGGAGCTATGGGCAGTCTGCCGCTGCACCGTGGTGACCATGGCTTGCAGCAACGTGAGGTTTGGGCTACCCCCTCCAAGCTGCCTGTTCTCCCGCTAGCACCACAAATGTGTGTAAGAAGACCATACTGCGCGGCCTAAGGTCTTATTAGGCCTAATGCGCCAACCGAAAAAAAAAAAAAAAATACCAGTCGTAACTGGTCCTAGACGTTTACGTGATAAATTTATGCCATTATACATATCTCTAACGTTATTTTGGATTCCATTATTTTCTATTTCTATTATTTTTTTGAGATAGTCTCTTTTTAGGAAAATTATTTAAATGTGTTATGAAGTGACACCTTTATTCTTTTCCTCAAGCCATTAATGTTATTAAAGACTTTCCAATCAGGTTTCAACAACATTCGACTTTAAAGCAACTGGCTTTGAAATGCAGAAATATTCACTGGCAGCTTTTCTGGGTTGTAACACTGGACCAAGTATGGCAGCATGGTCCTTTTTTATAAACTAAAAAAAAATAGATACCCCAAAACAACTGTTCGACATTCTTCATTCCTTTCTCAACAATTGAGCACTTATGCAAGAAGAAATAACATCAAATCAACCGTAAGAACAATCCAAGCTGGAACTCCACAAGATTCAGTTCTTTCTTCAATACTCTTTAGCTTTTTCTAATCTTCATGATATTACCTAGTGTCTAACTAAATCTTTAATTTTTAACTTGCCTAACCATATGGTATCCCCTAAATATATAACCCCATATTCTTCCGATCAACATATACACAACATATTTTTATTACTTTTAAAACTAGAGAAATTAAAAAACTTTAAAATGTCGGCTAATTTTTTAAGATTTTATGGCATGAAGGTTAAACAAAACATCCAAAAAAGGGGGTTTGGTCCCGCTTTAAAAATATTTTTTTTTTATATTTAAAAAAAATTACCTCTTGCATGTCCCTGCATAAAAATATAATTGCAGTAGGTCTGCCTTGGTCTCTCTCTAGATCTAGTTCCCACAGGTTTGGCTTCCATTGACTTTCTTAGATCTCTGTCTTGACTCATTCTATGAACATGTCATTTCCAGCTAACGCTTCTCCGCAGTTTCTTCCAGGGAGGCAATGTGTAGGTCCTCGTAATAGTCTCGTTCTGGATCCTATATCTTTATGTCTTGGAAACCATGCGCTATAGGTATTTCATTAGCCATCAAATGAGCTAAATCTTTATCCAGGAGCACCCAGCTCTCTGCCCCATACACCAGAATTGGCAAATATAAATATATACTTTTGAATATTCGGAATTGGACTATTCTTTTGCCTATAATAGGGTTGCAGAACTGGTAGTATTTAATGATATTTACATGAATTGGTAGATTGCTTTTCTAATCCTGTTAAAAATCTGTTGTTCTACTTTCACCTTTCTGCAAATTATTGTGCCCACTGAATTCCTCTACAGATTTCTTCCAACTTGTGCTATTTTAGTTTTATTAACATTTATATTCATGTCTTTCCTGGCAAACTCTGCTTCTCATTCTATTATGGGCCACTTCACATTCTCAGAAGTGTCTGAGACCAGGGCTATGCTGTCAGTATGTACTGCAACTTGTGCTGATATGTTCCCCATATTCCTATGCCCATTTGTAGTACTCATGGTTCTTCTTTTGCATATTTTTAGGATTTCATCCTTGAAGATTACAAAGATTAGTGGACTGAGACTGTTAGCTTGTTTTATCCTTTTGTCCATGGGACCTATGACCTATGCTACCTAGTACCTAGCAGTGCTGATATCTTTTCTAAAATTTGAGGATTATATCTATATTTTCATATTAGATCTTATTAGGTGTAATTTTATAAAGTTTTCAGTTGGTGAGTAACCCTACTGGATGTCTAAGTAACCTCAAGTTAATAAAATTATTAATGAGTGTTTCAACCATTTAAGAAATGAATTCTGGTGCCTATCTATTGGAGACAGGTGCAGTGGGCTAAACTAGCCCATTGCTTATTGTTTGATTGTTGCATAGTATGTATTGTATTAGAATAATAAACACACTTTTACTACTACTACTATTAGAGACGGAGGGGCATTAGTGCATTTTTAAAGATATGCATATTTCTAACGTGTATTACATATTTCAACTAATAAAAAATTATATTTATAAATAGAGTACATTTTTTAAAAGAAAAATATCCAGTCGTTTTTCTTGTTTCAGAGTTGTACCTGATAATCAGTTTCGGGGTTTGAAAAATCCTAGAGATGACACCAGACAACATTTTCCTGTTCAATCGGGAAGTTATCCAAATCAACAAAATTTATCATACCATCAAGAAAATTTTCAACAACAAAATTTACATCAAAATCAAGATAGCTATCATCAGGCTAGTAGTTCATTCCAGAAAATTCCAGAATCATTTCAACACAATGAAAACCTACAATATAACAACGAAAACTTCCAACTGCAGCAAGATAGCTTCCAAAATATATCATCGAATATCAATCAGCGCTATGACAATTATCAGATGAAACAAGAGATTCAAAGCTTACAAGAAAACTTTTCTTCAATGCAAAGAAAAGACTATCCACTTCAGAGACAAGATAGTTACAATTCTCAAAAACAACCTAGTCCTTACTTCCACAATACTGTAAGTTTCTCAATTTAATAAATGAAACATACATATTAAATATTTTTTTAATTTGCTTTATAAGGCTATTGTTTAATTTTATTAAAATTAAGAGCTTGTGATGGACATTTTAGAGATATCATTTATGAACATGTCCTCTAATAGAAATTTTCAAGCATGTCTCAAGTGCTTAGTTCTATCATATCCATGCAGTATATAATTTATTGCAAAACATATTTATTTAATGAGTGTTTCATTTGTGTAATATAGTTGTTATGAAACAGCTTTAATTATTTTTTATCTATATCATATTTATATTTACATAATTAAATTTCATAAAATATTTATTTAAAGATTTACTAAAAAATCTCTAATGGCCTAAAATAAAATACAAAGTATAAAAGATTCAATAACAAGTTGTTCTACCAAAAGAAAAAGAAAATAATAATAATGAAATAATATGTGTGTTTGGAAGTTATACATTTTGTTAATAAAAAGTTTATTAAATGTGTATCTTTTTATACACACACACACATATATATATATATATATATATATATATATATATATATATATATAAAATATAAAATATTTAATATGTATCTTTTTATATACACACACACACACACATATATATATATATATATATATATATATATATTAGTGACTGACCGAAGTTTCGGTTTCGGTTTCGGCCAGTTTCGGCCGAAAAACGTGGTTTCGGCCGTATCTTTGGCCAGGCCGAAACTAGCTCCTGTGTCTGATATCTCCAAGAAGTAAGTAGGACTACACGATTTCAGCTTGTAAGCTCGATCTCTTTCATGGCATTTAACACCCTTGAATTCAATAGAAGTATCTGTTATTTTAGTTAATTACACTTGTTATTTCTGTTATTCTGTTATTTTTGTTAATTATACTTGTATTGTGTTTTGGTAGAACATAGATTTTTCTCATTTTTTTGGTATCTTTACTTGATCGAAAACTTTAAGTTGGGTGTGGAGACAAAAATTTGAGAGTGACAAACAGAAATGTCCTCGTAAATCACACCAAGTCTTAACATGTAATGAAAGCATGCTTTTCATTTCCAGAATTCTTTACGTTAAGTGTAAAGAATAGGATTTATTCTTTACCTTGAGCGTTAAGAACCTTTTTGTGCTTTTAATCATCTCCTCATTAATAATGAAATTTGTTTTCTAAAAAAAAAAATTAACATACATAAGAATATATATTCTTAATTTATGTAAATTAGTCGACATGTCCACAGATTCAATTCAAAATTGAAAAAAATATTTTAGTTAGTAACCTTGTTATTGAAACTTGCATCAAATGGTGGTAGTAGGTTTTGGTCTTTGATCTTGTATGGAATGGGAATCAGATGCAAAACCAATTTTTCAACCTTGGCAGCCCTCTTTCCCCCAGCGGTTCACCATTAACCACCAATAACATCCCAAAAACAATTCTATAAATTTTCACACTAGATTAAATCTACTAACATTTGAGACCAAAACTGACTCACAAGGGGAGGGCACAGCTATGGGGTCGTCGATCGGGCCCATTTTTTTTCTGGTGATTCTACATCGAAAAATAGTCGACACGTGTCCGAGCGTTCCGTCCAATGGGCCTTAGGTTTTGAGAAATAAAATAAAATACCTTGAAAATCCTTTATTTTTTATCTTGAGTTCGGAAAATGATATCGCCATGATTCTTTCACTAATTCATTTATTTTAGAGAGTAGATTAAAGGGAAAATACAATCGTTAAAGAATTATTCATATTTCTTCAATTTAATTTTAAAAAAGCTTCAAGTTTTCAAGTAAACTAGCTTTATAAATTTTTTCACATAAAAATGAATAGCAGTATTGAGTTCAGCACCTCAAGAAATCCTGATATCTTAAATATCATCCAAAACAAAAAATAAATTGTTTTTCCTGTCAGGAGCAGCTTAAAAATTTTTCAGCAAAATTGTATGTGTAGTTTCAAAAGTCTGCATCTCGTGTTGAGCTGATCCGATTTTTACGTTCTTGAGCTCGTTGCACAGAAGAAAACTTCCTTTTTCTAACCATATAAATAACTATCGTATTATCTCGGGAAGCTCTTGTAAGAAATGGTCCTCAAAATAAAAATTAAATTCAAACTTTTCTTTATATTATGTTGATTCCTGAACACGTAAAAATATCTCGATTAGGTAAAAATGTGTAACTCTAGAGCCTTTATTTACCCTATAAATTTGATGAGAATCGGTAGAATTTTCTCCGAAATATGGTCGGATTTTTGGATGTTTAACGAAATTGAGAGGGTCTAGCCTTAGCGAAACTTTTAATGCAATTTTTAATTATTTTTTTTTAATCTTCCCAAAATTTACTTATAGGTTTTTTTGTTTTTCCTCAAAACGAATCTGAAAACTGTTATGAAACAAAAACAGTTTTGCACAAAATGATTTTTTAATGTCAGTATTTTGCCAGAATATTCCATCAACATTACTCTAAAAAGTAATTATTTCCATCCTTTTCACGATGTTTTTATCACTAGTAAATTCATTTTACGGAGCCTATTTTGTTTTTCTTGGTCGGCTAGGAGAAAATGGGTTCATACCGATTGTTTCACGTTCGCCTTACAAAAAATGATTATGAACTTTAAACGAACTAAAATTTAAAACTACTTTTTCTCAATGATCTATATGCAATGTGGTTTTTCTATGCCCTCGCCATCAACAAGTAGTACTTTTTTCTTATGGATATACTTCCAATGTGAAGGTGGTATAATGAAACAAGTGCGAACTAAAATAGAAAAACGTACTTTGTACTCGTCCGCATATACTCTTTGTTTACTTACTGGTGAGGGATTTTAAAACTGATACGATGTGAATCATTCCTAATTGTTATTTTTTATTGAAAACTCTTACTAACCTCTCTCTCAAAGTGATCGACTAACTTTTTATTTTCATTCATTCTTGGATTTTTTTAAAAATTATTAGTATTGTTTTTGGTTGTTACTCGGCTCATTTGTTTCATAACAGTTTTCAGATTCGTTTTAAGGACAATCAAAAAAACCTATAAGTAAATTTTGGGAAGATTAAAAAAAAAAATTAAAAATTGCATTAAAAGTTTCGCTAAGGCTAGACCCTTACAATTTCGTTAAACATCCAAAAATCCGACCATATTTCGGAGAAAATTCTACCGATTCTCATCAAATTTATAGGGTAAATAAAGGCTCTAGAGTTACACATTTTTACCTAATCGAGATATTTTTACGTGTTCAGGAATCAATCACTAATTCATTTATTTTAGAGAGTAGATTAAAGGGAAAATACAATCGTTAAAGAATTATTCATATTTCTTCAATTTAATTTTAAAAAAGCTTCAAGTTTTCAAGTAAACTAGCTTTATAAATTTTTTCACATAAAAATGAATAGCAGTATTGAGTTCAGCACCTCAAGAAACCCTGATATCTTAAATATCATCCAAAACGAAAAATAAATTGTTTTTCCTGTCAGGAGCAGCTTAAAAATTTTTCAGCAAAATTGTATGTGTAGTTTCAAAAATCTGCATCTCGTGTTGAGCTGATCCGATTTTTACGTTCTTGAGCTCGTTGCATAGAAGAAAGCTTCCTTTTTCTAACCATACCAATAACTATGGTATTATCTTGGGAAGCTCTTGTAAAAAATAGTCCTCAAAATAAAAATTAAATTCAAACTTTTCTTTATATTATGTTGATTCCTGAACACGTAAAAATATCTCGATTAGGTAAAAATGTGTAACTCTAGAGCCTTTATTTACCCTATAAATTTGATGAGAATCGGTAGAATTTTCTCCGAAATATGGTCGGATTTTTGGATGTTTAACGAAATTGTAAGGGTCTAGCCTTAGCGAAACTTTTAATGCAATTTTTAATTTTTTTTTTTTAATCTTCCCAAAATTTACTTATAGGTTTTTTTGATTGTCCTTAAAACGAATCTGAAAACTGTTATGAAACAAATGAGCCGAGTAACAACCAAAAACAATACTAATAATTTTTAAAAAAATCCAAGAATGAATGAAAATAAAAAGTTAGTCGATCACTTTGAGAGAGAGGTTAGTAAGAGTTTTCAATAAAAAATAACAATTAGGAATGATTCACATCGTATCAGTTTTAAAATCCCTCACCAGTAAGTAAACAAAGAGTATATGCGGACGAGTACAAAGTACGTTTTTCTATTTTAGTTCGCACTTGTTTCATTATACCACCTTCACATTGGAAGTATATCCATAAGAAAAAAGTACTACTTGTTGATGGCGAGGGCATAGAAAAACCACATTGCATATAGATCATTGAGAAAAAGTAGTTTTAAATTTTAGTTCGTTTAAAGTTCATAATCATTTTTTGTAAGGCGAACGTGAAACAATCGGTATGAACCCATTTTCTCCTAGCCGACCAAGAAAAACAAAATAGGCTCCGTAAAATGAATTTACTAGTGATAAAAACATCGTGAAAAGGATGGAAATAATTACTTTTTAGAGTAATGTTGATGGAATATTCTGGCAAAATACTGACATTAAAAAATCATTTTGTGCAAAACTGTTTTTGTTTCATAACAGTTTTCAGATTCGTTTTGAGGAAAAACAAAAAAACCTATAAGTAAATTTTGGGAAGATTAAAAAAAAATAATTAAAAATTGCATTAAAAGTTTCGCTAAGGCTAGACCCTCTCAATTTCGTTAAACATCCAAAAATCCGACCATATTTCGGAGAAAATTCTACCGATTCTCATCAAATTTATAGGGTAAATAAAGGCTCTAGAGTTACACATTTTTACCTAATCGAGATATTTTTACGTGTTCAGGAATCAACATAATATAAAGAAAAGTTTGAATTTAATTTTTATTTTGAGGACCATTTCTTACAAGAGCTTCCCGAGATAATACGATAGTTATTTATATGGTTAGAAAAAAGGAAGTTTTCTTCTGTGCAACGAGCTCAAGAACGTAAAAATCGGATCAGCTCAACACGAGATGCAGACTTTTGAAACTACACATACAATTTTGCTGAAAAATTTTTAAGCTGCTCCTGACAGGAAAAACAATTTATTTTTTGTTTTGGATGATATTTAAGATATCAGGATTTCTTGAGGTGCTGAACTCAATACTGCTATTCATTTTTATGTGAAAAAATTTATAAAGCTAGTTTACTTGAAAACTTGAAGCTTTTTTAAAATTAAATTGAAGAAATATGAATAATTCTTTAACGATTGTATTTTACCTTTAATCTACTCTCTAAAATAAATGAATTAGTGAAAGAATCATGGCGATATCATTTTCCGACGACCCCATAGCTGTGCCCTCCCCTTGTCAGTAGATTAAATAGCTTCTGACATACAGCTTTACGTATTCAATAAGCCGTCATTTTGTATTCTATCGGCTTTATTATGGAAAGATTTACTATATTATTTATTATTTATACATAATAATATGAATTTTTATTAATATCAGCCTGTTATTTCAAGATTATTTCAAATTTTAGGGCTGTACTAGTTAAGGGGGTACGGTCTAACATCCCACGGGGACCAGCCGTACTAGGAAGGAGGGGGCCGGGATTCGATCCTATAACTTAACTAATACACCTGTTTTACCACTCTTGTTTACCAGCTCACTTATTAAATGAATAATTGAATTAAATCTCTGTTATTTTATAAGCTTTCATTGATATTATTGCTAAACTAGACATATTACACTTACACACTTATATGTATTATATATAGACACGTAAATAAGTTTCGGTTTCAGTTTCGGCCCGGAACTAGGTCTATAGCCGAAATTCGGTTTCAGTTTCGGTTTCGGCTAAAATTTTGGTTTCGGTCGGACACTAATATATATATATATATATATATATATATATATATATATATATATATATATATACCTATTAGTTAATTATTTAGTAATTTGAGGGCATACCCCTTCAGAATTAGAATTACTAAAGCCAATTATTCAATTAATAAAAATGTTAAATCAAATTTCATTTAGCAGGTGGGAAAATAATTTAATTGAAATCACATTTATTTTATTAATGCTCACATTTCGGCTTGAAAGATTTCTTTCAAAATCGTGATATTAATGATGTGATAATCCTAAAGAATTAATCCCATATTTTTAATGTTTCTGAATTAAAATTTTGTGATTTACCAAAATTTTATATAGCCTGTTAAATTATTTTTCTTTTTTTGAAAGTTAATTTTGTTTATTTTTTAATAGATTTGCTGTTTTTTTTCCGTATTTTTTTTTCACTTAATGATTCATACTCAATGGCCTAGTACTTATTGTCTTTTAGTGCTTCTTTTCTACTATCAGTCAGGAACTCAACCTGTCTTTTATGGTGATATTAAATGTATGTTTTCACCCATTTGTTGATCAAATGTTTTCCTGAGCTAAATTTCTTTTTTAAATATTATTTTCTCTGGTCTCTGAATAATTTTTACAGGTTATGATTCGTTATTTGGAGTGTATTGAAAAGCATTTAGAATAAATTGGTATAGGCTGCGTATTTATTACTTTTTCAGTTCCTTGCATCCCAATTTTTATATATAGTTTCCCTTATATATTTTTCAGCATGTTTATTGAAATAAGAGCCACACATTTTGTATTTTGAGTCAATATGTTTCCATTCTTGTCCCATAACACTTGAAAGATTTCTTTAAAAATCGTCATCAAAAATCTCCTTCTCTTCTTCTATCTATTTAAAGTCTGGTGAGTTCTGATTCACTTTTTGTGGCATGTGTTAATTGTAAGTACTTTTTTTCTGGTAAAACCGGGTTTTTCCACAGTTTCAGAGATCTGTTGTCGATATCGTCTAATAGAGAGAAAAATTTTGTACTGATTTTTGAATTTACAATATCACTTAATAATTTATTCATTATTTCGAATGCATCATCCTTAGAGCCAACAATTTACAATTACTTGATAAATATTGAGTAATGCAATGATCATATATACATAAGAAAGATAATTTTGAGTTGTAATAGTATGAAAAATTAGAAAACACCTACACAAAAATAAAAAAATAAAATAAAAGCAAAGACAGATTTAACTGAACTAAAATAAACAAAATCAAACTAATTAATGAAGATAAAAGAATATAGGTAGATTAATAGTCAGGATTTTCAGTTTGATTTTTTTTGGAAAATGTGAATCTTCATCAGGGCTTCTGAGAGTAACACCCCCAGAGTAATACAGGTATTACTTTGGACTCAGAAACCCTGATGAAGATCCTTATGTAGGGATCGAAACGTTCGCTATCCAAAACCAAAAAAAAAAAAGATCAAACTGAAAATCCTGACTATTAATCTACCATCTTAAAGAAAAACAGTTGACTATTACACACCTGTAAAATAATGTATAAATGCATAGTTCTTGTATGTTCCATGTACATATGATACATAAACAATGTATAAATACAAACATCAGGCATAATTAGTTTACTTTTGTATGTATAGCGTTTAAGAGATTTTTTGTTATAGCTTCCGCTATAATCAGTATTACTGAAATATGTGAAGATTTGTGATAGGACAATTTTTTGATTGTGGTTAGTTCTAGGTCTTTAAGCGTGAAATAAAAAAAACTTTATTATCCTGTAACTGATGTCCTTTAGAATAAATTACAAAATATAAAATAAAGTGAACATGCCGGTGTGGTGTTACTGGTAGTTATTTTTGTGTAACAAGACTGGTTGTTAATGATCCTCATACATAAGTTCTGAATTTTTTCCAGTTGTTTATACAGGTTGAGCTCCAGGGTGAGGCTTAGATGATTAGTGATCTAACGGTGGATTTGTAAAGAAGAAGTATAGAGTTTCAGAATAAGTTTGGATATTTTGTTAAAATGGAATATCTTGACATTTTTTTGCTGAGTCAGAGTTCCGGTCTATGTGTTTGGTAAAAGTGGTGGATTTTTCAAGCGTTAATCGTTAATAGAAACTATATATTTAGATTTTCCTTCTAATATATTATGTTTGTCTAATATATTGTTTTTGTCTGTTTTCAATCCTTAATATAGCTTACCACTTACCTGAAACTGGACAAGGTCAATGAAGCCTATTTAGTGAGCCAATGCTGACACAGAAAACTCTGATACTATCCTCGTCAACTATATGTTTCCTCCATCTCGATGTTTCTATCCAGCACTTTCATCTGTCTGTCTTCATATCATCAAGCTATCTGAGATATGATTTTCCATTATTTCTGCTTCCTTCTGGCAATCGTTTATGCAATCTTCTGGCATTCTTTACATATAGACTATCCATCATATTCTTGCCATCTTGATTTAGACCACAATGCCTTGTTCATCATATATCTCTAAACTCTTGATTCATTTTAAAGTGACATTTTCCTGATTCCTTTAGTGGCATATGTATTATTCAGAGAACCTTTCTTCCCCACATCTTAATATCTTTTTCCTCAAAATTATTATTCTGGACTTCTAGCTTATATAACAAGATTTTTTTAAAATATATATCAGGGAATCTTTAGTTCAGTAGAATGCTTATTAAAACATTCTCAGTCTACTACATTTTTTGGAATTAATATAATTTATATTAAAAATCTGTATATTTCTAAAATTAATTTAAGAATGGCGCATTATCATAAAATATCCATAAAAGTTCACTGTTGTACTACTGTATTCAACCAGTTTTGTACTTATTAAATACAATATCAATCAAATTTATACAATTCAATCAAATTTTCCTCTCTTTTGTTAATTTATTTTAATCTTTGCCATCAAATATTTGTTTAAAGGATTTAGTAGGTAGGAGTTTAGGCAGTGATGTTTATATTTGTTAATTCTTTGTTCTTTTTTATGTATTCTTTACTATTTCTATGTTAGTAACAATATTTGTTTCAAATTTTGGACATTTTTTCTTATGTATACCAGCTTTTTCCGCGATTAATCTTGCCCTTTCATTTTGAATTGTATTTTTGAATTTTATTTTTCATCCTAAAAACAAATGTAAATTTTTGCATGTCATGTCTTTTTAAATACAGATCTATGGTTAATTAAATTTGTATAGTATGTGCATGAATAGTATACATTTTATGTTGATGTTTTAATAAATTATTAATCCCAACAGTTATATATATATCAGATATTTCATAATAAATGAATAACATACTTTAAATTATATATTAAAGACTATCTTTTTTTTTTTAAGTTCATACCTTTATTCTTACTTTTTATTCTGTCTATAATTTTTATAGTACATTATATATATATATATATATATATATATATATATATATATATATATATATATATATATATTTATTTATTTTAATTTCTTTTTACAAGAACAGCTTTTAATTTTGATCCATTATTTGAACCTTTTTTTTTTCTTATGAGAAGAAATTTTTTTTTAATGAGAAAATTCTTAATTTGTTTTGAAATTAATTTTTAAGCAATTTTTTTACTGTCACTAATTATTGTTTCATAAATTATAAAATCAAATCAATAATTGAGATTAACTTAATTACTGATGATATTGATATGAATTTTAAGTATGTCTGTTATAAATTAATATCTACACAAAATAACACAAGCCCAACCGGCAAAAATAGTGTGCCCGTAGTGAGCTCCCCTTATTAGTAATGTTGTTTTACTTTCTTGGTTTTTAATTAATTTTATAAATATAATTAGTTAGTTTTATAAATTTCAGTCTTTACTAATTCAATTTTAATTTTTTTTTTTTTTTTTATGATGAGCGATAAATTGGATTTTTTCTAAAGATTGTTATTAGTTATATCAACATTAAATTTCTACCTCTTTCCCCCCCCCCACTTAATCTGGGGTCTGAAATTAACCCTAATTTTTTCTCTCATAGATTAAAAGTCAGGATTTTTCAAATTAATAAATAAAGATCACATCATTGCTGTGGAATGTTTTTGGATACAAAAAATAATAGTAATGGTATGATTTTTATATTCGGGGTGTGAAAACTTATTTTTTTATCTAGTTCCATTTGAGGCAGATCTTTGACAAGCCAACATCATGTAAAATATTACAATTAGAATTTTATGGAAATTCTTCATTCTCTCTGATTTAATAAACTTCTTATAAATTCAGAAGATTATATAAATATTACTGAATTACAAACTATAAAGTTACATACTTAAAATTTTTGATGAATCCACAGTTCCATTGTTGAAATTTCATTTCGATGCTTAATTCTCTTCATTAGTTTTTCAATTTATTAATATTTTGGTCAAGCCATTTACTAGCAGTTTGTTTTAATTTTTATCACCCTTTTGATGATTGCTCTCTACAAATAATTACAAATATTTCTCTATTGTAAAACCTTGATCAAATGTTGAATTGGGTTGCCCATTTCTTTATAGCATATTGTTTTTTATTCTCAGTGATTGTAGGACTTACGTAGTAAGATCCATAAGTTTGAGGGCTGTCTTACATCCTGTCCTACAAGCATCCCGGAACGTGCATGCCTGCTCTCTCCATATCCATCACCTGCACTTCCTCAGTCCTGTCAGTCAGTGTCCAGCCTTGAAGGAAATCCCCCATTTTTACAATGTTCAAGCTCGAGTACTGTGCGGTTATTAAATTCTTTTGTAAAGAGGGTCTTAGTCCTGCACAAATTAAAGAGCGCTTGGATGCTCTCTACCGGCACACAGTGGTCAATAATTGCTTTTTGGCGGACATAAATCTGCCATTTCCACAATTTTACAGTTAGATTGATGGGATCTTTTTTATTACCTTCTAATTAAAATTCAAAAACCAAGGAAACAATTCCCGTTAAGATTGTTTTGGTATAAGTGTCCTTTTTGCTTACCCAAAATCAGGTTTCTTGAGTGTTAATAGATAGTTATCGTTAGTATGCAAAAAAACATGGAAGAACTCAATATTTTTCAGAATTTTCTTTTTTATTTTTTTAGTCTGAGGGTGGGCTTTCAAACCACCGAGTATCCAAAAGAAAGTTCAAATTGCATAGAAGTTATGGGTATTTTAAAAACAACTAAAAATTCAACATTAAATTCGATTTTCTCCTTTTAGAAATAAGACATCAATATACCGATTTCACTGAAAGTTTACATTCAACGGCTAGTATATTACGTATGAGCAACATGAATTTGGTTCGCTTTTTATGGTACAAAATCAATTTATATACTACTTTTTTTCAATAAAAACCGTTTTTCTCAGTTTCAAAGGGGTGCTCCCCGGAGTTATCACTGGGGTAATTTCTAGTCTTACTTGTACTACGACCACATAAAAAGATCAGTTAAATTCATTTGCGCCTTTTTTAGAAAAGTATGTTTTGTATATGTTTATAGAAAAATTGGCAATTTTTGACCCTGTAATCTGCTCTAAATGGTACAGGTACATTTACAAGATCCTTCTAATCTATAACATAAAACGATTACATCAATACATAAGGTTTTCCCTTATAAATGTATACTGCGGTATAAAATTTTGAATAGCCTTATTGAAAACCTTGAGTAGGTACCTATTATTGAATAAGTGGTTCACAAGTAAACAGAATTTTGTTTCTCTTTTTCAGTTGATTAATTGAGATGAAAAAACTACTGAATAGCTGAAATCACATACATATTCGCTCTTCATTAAACTTAAAACGAATAAATATAGACTTTCTTTGTAAAAGAAAAACCAACCGATTTATTCTCACTTAATTTGTCATATCAATTTACCCTCGTAAGGGTAAGATTTTATGACATTTCCTGCAAACACTTATTATCTAGAATTAATAATTTTCTACCTAAAGTTATTCAGGCATTTTTGTAGTGGAGGGTAAAGGAATTAGGAAAGAATCAGTATGACTCTGCTCTTGTGTTGCTAATCGGCTTTGTCTGCCTTACTTAAGATAAAGTTATGTTTTCTCTAGACAATCTATAGCAGTACAAGTCTAATTCAGTCCTTCTTGTTTTGTTGCGAGAAAAATGGCAAAGTCAACCCTATAGTATAGTCCAAATATTTTAACGAGTGTAAATTGATTTGACGAATTAACTGAAAATTTTATACCGCAAAATAGATTTATAAGTGAAAAACTTATGTATAGATGTAGTCGTTTTATGTTATAGATTAGAAGGAGCTTGTAAATGTACCTGTACCATTTAGAGCAGATTACAGGGCCAAACATTGCCAATTTTTCTGTAAACATATACAAAACATACTTTTCAAAAAAAGGCGCAAGTGAATATAACTGATCTTTTTATGTGGTCGTAGTACAAGTAAGACTAGAAATTACCCCAGTGATAACTCCGGGGAGCACCCCTTTGAAACCGAGAAAAACGGTTTTTATTGAAAAAAAGTAGTATATAAATTGCTTTTGTACCATAAAAAGCGAACCAAATTCATGTTGCTCATACGTAATATACTAGCCGTTGAATGTAAACTTTCAGTGAAATCGGTATATTGATGTCTTATTTCTAAAAGGAGAAAATCGAATTTAATGTTGAATTTTTAGTTGTTTTTAAAATACCCATAACTTCTATGAAATTTGAACTTTCTTTTGGATACTCGGTGGTTTGAAAGCCCACCCTCAGACTAAAAAAATATAAAAGAAAATTCTGAAAAATATTGAGTTCTTCCATGTTTTTTTGCATACTAACGATAACTATCTATTAACACTCAAGAAACCTGATTTTGGGTAAGCAAAAAGGACACTTATACCGAAACAATCTTAACGGGAATTGTTTCCTTGGTTTTTGAATTTTATTAAGAAGGTAATAAAAAAGATCCCATAAATTTAACTGTAAAATTGTGGAAATGGCAGATTATGTCCGCCAAAAAGCAATTATTGACCACTGTGCGGCAGTCTTCCCCCTTGTATTCCACTGTGAAATAATGGGCAAAATTATTTAAGTTAGGCAGAGAAAGTCTAGAAGATGACCCGCTCCAGTCGCCCAATGGAAGCTGTCACTTCTGAAACAATCCAGCTTGTGGAATCTGAATTGCTGTCTGATTGGCAACTGAAAACTAAGGAAACCAGCAAGTTTGGGGCTTTCAACCCATGTTCTGAGGACCATAAAAGAACATTTACACAAGGGCAAGGTTTGTGCAAGATGAAATAGAGAAGCCCAGGAGAAGCAACTGATTGATTTTGAAGAAAGGAATACCATAATGAATGGCGAGTATTATGCAGCCCTACTGCACCGGTTGGGAGACGGCATTAAAGAAAATAGGTGGGGGAAGTTAACCAGTGGTGTCTGGATCCTCCATGACAATGCCCTGTTCACACAGCATTGGTATCCAAGGCCCCTGTGAAGGACTGTGAATTCCAAGAAATCTCTCATCCACCTTACAGCCCAGACTTGGCTCCTAATGACCTCTACCTTTTCTCAATAATAAAATCTGACCTTCCTTAGAAGTGATTTAACACCGACGAAGAGCTCCAAGCAGCAGTGGAGGGACATTTTTTTAGCAAAGAAAAAAATTATTTTTTCATGGTGTAGAAAAGTTTCCAAAGCGTTGTATTAAGTGTGTTTAACTTAGAGGAGAATATACTGATAAACAATAAGACTATTTTTTTCTTTCACCTTTCCTTCTATTCTGGGCCAGAAACTTTTGGACCTTACTAGATAGATAGATAGATAATTTATTGTATTTGTTTATATAAACATTACAATAGAAACCATATATAATAAGAAACTATATATATATATATATATATATATTATATATAATTATATATAAATTATATATTTATATATATAATGAAATTATATATATATATATATATATATATATATATATATATATATATAAGATAAACGTTTTTTGATAATAATAGTGGAGATATAACATGCATATACATTAAGAATAACAAAAGATTATTTCCAAAATGTACCAGGTCATTCAAAAAGTCCTGTCGTTTTTCGTTTGTTCGTTGTTTATTTTGATTCTAGAGTGTTTGCTAATTAATTCCGTTCAATACAACTTTTATCCATGTAAACACAAATGTTTATACTTTATGAATAGGAGGCTAAGGAGGATTAATTTAATGCAGTCACCATCCAACTGTCTAGTTAAAATAATTCCAGTTGAAACTCAAATTCGGTCGATTTTGCTCTATGAGTTTAAACTTGGCTCAAAAGCTGCCGAAACTGCTAGAAAAATATGCTCCGTGTTTGGGGAAGATGTGCTGTCTGAGCGGAAGGCACAATTTTGGTTTTCAAAATTTCGTGGAGGCGACGAGACACTAGAAGACGAGGCACGCTCGGGTCGACCAACTGTAGTTGATAAGGAGGACGTTCGAAGAGTAGTAGAGTTGGATCCGCGTCAAAGTTGTTCAGAGATAGCCTCTCAACTTAATATCTCAGCCACCACTGCCTGGAATTACCTTAAAGAACTGGGAAAAGTGAAAAAACTGGATAAATGGATTCCTCATAAGCTTTCAGATGCCAATATGCTTGTTCGCTTGACAACTGCATCTTCGTTAACTTCCCGCTTGAAAGTCGAACGGAAGTTTTGCCTCACCCACCATATTCCCCTGACCTGTCACCCACTGATTATCACCTATTCAGAGATCTCGACAACAATCTGAGACAGAAATGTTTTCAAGACCGTGACAACCTAATTCACGAACTGACCACTTATTTTTGCAGTAAAAATCAACAGTTTTTTAAGGAAGGAATTTGGGCTTTACCATCTCGTTGGGAGAAGGTTACCGACTGTAACGGTGGATATTTTGATGAATAAAGGTGATTATTTGAATATATTTATTTATTTATAATTTCCCCCAAAAAAACGACAGGACTTTTTGAATGACCTGGTAATATTATTGGAATTAATTTACGTTATTCATATATAATAAAGGCCCTAACAGGTGGAGGGGATTTCCAAATTAAATTAATATTGATTTCTTTTAAATCTGAAAATCATTTATCATTATTTTACAAATACTTAGAGTTACTAATGAACCAAAAACAATCTATTTACTAACTTTTTTTATGATGATTAGAAAATAAAATACTTTCAAAATAAAATATTGGTTAATTATGGATTATAGATGAATCTCTATATCTTGAATATGAAGATTCAAGAATAAAAGTTGATAGATAGAAATTTTGATAAATAGAAATATGGGCATAAGCTGGGGTTAGGTGGGAGCCACTATCTCATTCCATGCCTTCAATTAGTGAACTTTTTTAGTTGTGACGGAGTTATTTGCTGAGTTAATCGCTCCATTTTCCTCTTACCTATTTTAGTTCCAAAAGCAATGTTATGCCCTGACTCAACTTATGTATCAGCCCTTGGATACTTCAACACCTATTATTAATATAAAAGACACGAAGCCTTAATCTCTCTTAACAATTTACGACCTCTCTTAATTTTTTATTACATTACTATTGTTAATGATAACTATGCACTAAGTAAAAGATTCTCCATGAAATATTGTCTTTGCATTGGTTATTCATTTAACATTTGATTTTGTTTATTACCCTATTATTTAATTAATCTTTCTGCTATGAAGAAAATAATGATTAATAAATCATCAAATACATGTAAATACAATAACTTTGAAAGTTTATGATTCTCACTTACCATTCTTCAAGATTTTTTCACTGTGTGAAATTCTTAATGATTTAGTTATTTCATATTTTAGTGTTGGGAAAACGGAGAGAAAGATGACATCGGAAGACCTGGAAACATTCAGCAACCAGATTGTGAGTATTCTACTCCTTCACCGGTCTCGAACTCTCCAGATATCCGACTCTCCCCATCCTCCCCGCCTGCTTCCCCATCCTCTGAAGACAACAGGACAAGCCTTCTAGCTACTTCCAAAGATGAAATGAAACCTCAGTTGGCGATGGAGAATTTTTATGATCATAGTCCTGGTGAAGTTTATACAATACCTGAGGAGGAAGATGAAATATCAAGTCCAACTAGCGATGGTGTTACAAGTTTGAGAAAGCGCCGACTAGTGGGAGGTAACTCACTAGGCCTCTCACACTTCATCATCTCACTTATTCAGTTTTCCCCTTCCTCTACCTTTCTCTGCACTCTATTTGCTTTTGATCCATATGATTTCACCCTTCCATAAACTAATCAACAAAATTAATTAATTTTTGTGAAGTAACAATTTGATTGGAGTAGGGAATTAAAATGCTATTGAAGCAACTCACCTATTTTCTTTAATTTTATGCTTTTGTTATATTACAGACAAAAAATGCATTAATATATATGTATGTATGTGTGAGTGTCTCTGTATATAGAAACTATATGCATAAATAATACTTTGCTTTAAATCTTTTATATAATTGTATTTTTGTTTTCTTGTCATGTTTTTCTTGAGTAGAAAATCTTGGTTTCCTATTATTACCTAAAATACCTATTGTTTTTAACAGAACCATTTAAATTTGGATTTGACTATTATTCCATACATAAGATATAACTTTCTCATTAGAATGCACAATTTTGTGTGTAAGTAACGTTTCATAAAATAAATAACCTTTGTTTATTTTAGAATGATAGCAATAGGGAGTAAAGAAAAACTAAATCTTGTTCGAAGGGAAATTAATTAAGTAGCAGGCTTTTGTTGAATTCCTTGCATCAACTATGTGCATGTGCTATCCGCATGCATGTAAATGTATGTATTTGTGCATGTACATATATGTTTTTAATTTAATGGTCTTCAAACACTTAAGTGATTTATTGGTGAAATTTCGGGCTTCATTCATAATTATTTTATGTTCCCTTTCATTCTGCACTTATTAACATTCCGGGCATCATGGACTTATACATCTCTATCTTTACTATTAGGTTTAACTTAAATTTTCGTGTACATTTTTGAATATTGGATTAAATCTTCATTAACATCTTAGCATTTGTTTTTTAAGTATAAAGATGTGGTAAACTGATTACAGGAAATATATTAGCTATAGACCAATCAAGAGAAAATTACTATACCAAGGTATAATTCACCAGTTTTTGAATTTTGAAAGCCATATCTTCAATAATTTAAAAGAAATTAAGTAGAATTTTTAAAGATAATTTAATATTGAGAACTAAAAATATACTGCTGTTCCCTTTATTTATTTGTTAAAAAGGTTTTTTAAAAGAGAAAAAAACAAAAAAAAGTCAAATCTGCCTCTGACATTGTATATTTCTCTATGTCTTTATCAGATTTGAGTGAGGGGTAGCTTGGAGAGTTAAGGTCCACTCTTTCTGGTTTCGGGTTAAAATCTGGCTGTGGCAGGTAATTATTTATTTTGTAACATGGAGCAACCCTGTCATTAGGGTATACCCAGACTATCTTTAAATGGAAAACATTATTTTTACCAAACAACCTTTGGCAACTTCCTTACTTAGTACTGAATCCAAGAACCTTCATGAGATGTAGCAGTATGCTGTGCAGCTTTTTTATTATTTTTAAAAATCTGATTTAGGATCACATTTGAATTTTTAATGATACCTACCTTGATTATACTCTTGATTTGCTGCTAATATTCTCCTTTTTTTTTTTTTTTCTTGTATTTAAGTAATCTTTTACATTCAACATGCCTAAGCCTTTTACCAATTGTTATCTCAAGGGTTAAAATATCCTATAAGGTATGTTCCATTTGTAATCTTAAATATTCTTTGACTCATAGCATTCTTATATATGTATATATAAAGGGTGCTCCATATGATTGTTGTCAAAGAAATGCCAGCAATTCTACATCAAATTTCCTACAAAAACGTTTCTATATAGGTCTATTTCCCACTCTTTTCGCTTTTTCGCTTTTGCTAATCACAGTTTTTGTAATTTTTCAACTAGTGCCTTCTTGATCAGCATCAGGAAAGCAGTCAAACTGAGTGGTTTACTTCCTGATTAATGAGCCAGATGTAGCAAAAGTTGTAAAGCTCAGCATACTGTGATGGGCAGGCCATATTGCTTGAATAGTGGCCTATGAGATCCCAAGATAACTTTTGGATGATGACCTGCATGGCACCAGACTAAAAGGAAGCCCGAAACTTCGGTGGATGGATTGTGTTGCAGAGGACTCAAGAACCCTGTCTGGAGTTAGGAATTGACCCGTAAATTGGAAGAAGGTGCTTGAGGAGTCCAGGACTCAGTACCAGGGTAATCGCACCGATGAAAGGAGAATGGAGGAAGTTATTTTTTTATTGAAAATCTATTATAGAGCTTAAATAAAAAGAGATAGATATTTTTGTTTTTTCCTATTCAAAAAAGTATTTAATTTTCATTATGACTGAAATTAACATAACACTTAATATAACTTTTTTTAAAAAATCTTAATAAAAATTTAGTGCTCTTTTAATGACAGAAACTAAAAATTTCCATCTATTTTAATTTATGCTTTATAAGATGTTTTTAATTTAAAAAATAACTATTAGTTTAAGAAAAAAAAAACATCAATTAATCAAAAAGAGTGCAAAGTATACTATATATTAATAGGATTTTATGTAGAATTGCCGGTATTTTTTGTCTGTGCTTAATAGGAACACCCTCTATATACATTATATCCTTATTATCCCTGGAATTGGGAGACAAGATTCGGTGAATAATCTGATTGCCCGGATAATCTGCAAAATGACCAAAAAGGCATAAATTTTTAAAAAATGGGTTTCACAAAAATATTTTGTTTTAATCAAAATATTTAAAACAATAGCATAAATGAGAATATATTAAAATGTTAGTTGAATACAATGTACAACAGTATTTTCCCCTCCTTTTTTCTAAAAACTAAGTCTAAAATATTCCAAAAGAATATTGACAATACTGCGAAGAATTGTGAAGGTAGACCTGCCTCTCATACTTTTTCCTCGATTTAAACCTCCACCTTTCAAAACTATCACTAGGATCTGCAATGTGTGTATTTAAAATTAACAGAAAAAGATACGGCACGCAGATAGTCAAGAGTGTAACTTTCTCGTCTCCTCTCCTCTTACTCTTCTCTCTCTCTCTCTCTCTCTCTCTCTCTCTATATATATATATATATATATATATATATATATATATATATATATATATTCAGTTAAATATTTTTTAAAAAATTAAAGTTCCTTATGCCATTTCAAATAGGTCTATGTTCCTATACTTCTATGTCAAGATATTTGCAAATTATATAAAAAAAAAAAAAAATTCTTAAAGAACTTTTGCTTCTAAAACTATACATTTTTCTTTTCTTCCTTTTTTCCCTCAATACATGATATATCCAAACATGTAAACTTGTTAAGCATTCACTATAGTATAATGAAGGTAGCAATTTCAGTTGAAGTGAATTTAATTTTTTTTAAATTATTTTATTTTATAAAAACTTTGCACAAACAGAACAAAGAAAAAAAAATCATTAATCTTAATTATATCCAAATCATTTTGCTAATTACGCTTATTGCTGTTGTTTGTATATGCTAGTAAGTGCTGATCCTGCCTCCTCAGAAAATCCATTCTTCCATCATTATAAATTATTTAATATTAATTAAGATATTTAAAAAAAAAATACTGAATGAATCACTCAGCAGGTCAAAAATAAAAAGAATATCCAGCCAAAGCAAACATTTACAGAATGTGCCCCATAATCTAACACATATATGACTTATTAGCTTAGGAATGAAATCGCCAAGAAATTAAATTAACATCTATTTAAAATATAAATCTGGCATTGGTTGTATGTCTAGAAAATCAGGAATCTATTATCATGTTCACAAAAAATATACATAATAGAAATAGATTGCTTGTTATTCCAGGAAAATTTCATCTGTTTTGGTTGATGAAAATCAGTGATATAATGCTATTCTCTTTCTTGCATGTTACACTTTTTTAAATTAAATATAATATATAATAATAAATAAGATTTTTTATAGAAGTGGTGATATGATATGCTAATGGTTATGAACATGACTAAATTTATATTAATCTTTTTTATTATTTATATATTTATTTTTAAAAAAATTTATTTAATTTTTTTCTCCTTATTATAGGTTGTTATAGAATGAAATTTAAAAATATTTTTATTATTCTGGGAGTAAGGTCCCTTTAGAACAAATAAAATTTCTATTTCTAAAAATGATGAATTTCGAGTGAGGAACCATTTCACTGCTGACTAAACATTTTCTCTCCATTATATGTTTATGAAAAACATTGCAAAAATTTGTACCATGCAAAAATGTGTATGACCGAAACATTCAATAAAGTTAGAATCTGTAATTGTTTCGCCTAAGAGGTGTGAGGTTGGTTTCAGTTTAAAACAATGGAATTCCCTTTCACCTGTTCTATTTAATACAGTACTATAAAATGCCATTAGGGGGGTTTCAGGTTCCGAAACTATAAAACTAGAATTTAAAAAACTATTATTCTTTCTAAGGTATTTCACAGATGCTAAACATTGAGGAATGAGCAACAGCTAAATTTGTTGTTTTTTTTCTAATAAGTTTTTGTAAATAAAGTACTGTGTATAATATTTGAAAATAAAGAGCTTCAAATCACATGTGAACAATGCTGAATTAAGTGAATCATAGCCGGTAAAATAAAATGGAAATACAAATTGTGAAGCTAAAAAATGAATAAGCACAGTGGCGACTGGAAAACTTTTAGGAGTAGGCCGAGAAGGAGGTGGGAGGAATACATTAAGGCAGATCTGTCAAAGTTTGGTATCATAATCTAACACATATATGACTTATTAGCTTAGGAATGAAATCGCCAAGAAATTAAATTAACATCTATTTAAAATATAAATCTGGCATTGGTTGTATGTCTAGAAAATCAGGAATCTATTATCATGTTCACAAAAAATATACATAATAGAAATAGATTGCTTGTTATTCCAGGAAAATTTCATCTGTTTTGGTTGATGAAAATCAGTGATATAATGCTATTCTCTTTCTTGCATGTTACACTTTTTTAAATTAAATATAATATATAATAATAAATAAGATTTTTTATAGAAGTGGTGATATGATATGCTAATGGTTATGAACATGACTAAATTTATATTAATCTTTTTTATTATTTATATATTTATTTTTAAAAAAATTTATTTAATTTTTTTCTCCTTATTATAGGTTGTTATAGAATGAAATTTAAAAATATTTTTATTATTCTGGGAGTAAGGTCCCTTTAGAACAAATAAAATTTCTATTTCTAAAAATGATGAATTTCGAGTGAGGAACCATTTCACTGCTGACTAAACATTTTCTCTCCATTATATGTTTATGAAAAACATTGCAAAAATTTGTACCATGCAAAAATGTGTATGACCGAAACATTCAATAAAGTTAGAATCTGTAATTGTTTCGCCTAAGAGGTGTGAGGTTGGTTTCAGTTTAAAACAATGGAATTCCCTTTCACCTGTTCTATTTAATACAGTACTATAAAATGCCATTAGGGGGGTTTCAGGTTCCGAAACTATAAAACTAGAATTTAAAAAACTATTATTCTTTCTAAGGTATTTCACAGATGCTAAACATTGAGGAATGAGCAACAGCTAAATTTGTTGTTTTTTTTCTAATAAGTTTTTGTAAATAAAGTACTGTGTATAATATTTGAAAATAAAGAGCTTCAAATCACATGTGAACAATGCTGAATTAAGTGAATCATAGCCGGTAAAATAAAATGGAAATACAAATTGTGAAGCTAAAAAATGAATAAGCACAGTGGCGACTGGAAAACTTTTAGGAGTAGGCCGAGAAGGAGGTGGGAGGAATACATTAAGGCAGATCTGTCAAAGTTTGGTTTGGAACACATTTGATGAAATGGAGGTGTGTAAGAAGCAATTGGCGGTGTTGTTGCCTCGACCTCTGGGTTCTTAAAGCCTTTATTATTTCAAGTGGGCAGATAAATTTTATAAAAACATAATATGATGTACAAATGAAGAAATTAGGAAGAATCATACAAACATCAAGAGTATTTTAAATGAAAATGAAACTTTAGCTGGGTAAGGAGTTAATCTTATGGTAGTTTTTTTTTTTAATTAGTCAAACCTAGAAGGTGGTTGAAGAGGAGGGATTTGAGCTTGGAAAGAGATGAAGTGTGCTGTATATTTGATGAATTGAATACCTGAGGAAGGTCAATCAAGCTAGGTTTTATTAAATGCCCCAATTCGTTGAGGGGGGAGGGGTAGAGTTCAGAAAGAAAGGACCTGAAAACATAACTGAACAGCAGATTTAAATTGTAGACTCCATTGGATATTGGAAGTTATAAATGTAATCAAGTTATAATGACCTACCTGCAGGAAGGGTAGAATCATGTGTATCACAAGCATTCCTGAAAACAAAGCATACAAAGCAATTCACTTGCTAGGAAATTAGGGAGGAAACTGAAAGGACTCTTTTTCAGTAATTTAAAGTAAATATTTTCCCTACAATCAGTTATTATTGTAATTAAATAATTTATTGCCTGCTAATTTTTTCCTTAAGATACCCAGGCAACTTTTAAGAGTTATATATCATGTTTTTATTTTTTTAATGCACATGTTTATCATTTTTAACTAACTTGTGAAATTACATTGGGGATATTTCTATTGAATTTGTATAGTGTTGGATGTAGGTATTCCAATTTTTTCCCACTGAAATCCACTATTACATAAATATCATAGTTCCACTGGTTGAGTTATTTCGGTATATTTTCAGCAGGATGTAGTCATATGATTTTCGAGGTGGTCCTGCTCGATTTTACAAAACCTGGCCTCCTTGGATATATTTTTCCACCATTTCTTTTTATAAGTGTCTGCTATTTGGCTTTCACTCACAGTTTATTCTCGTATCTGTGAAATTAAAACAATATATCTACTTACTTTTCCATAATTTATTAAATTTAAGCCCAGTTGTAAAAAAAAAAAATTAATGCTTCATGTATGAGGTCAGTTCTAATAAAAAAATTATTTTGTTTATCAAATATCAGTTGTTTTCTTACCTGAATTTTTCCCATCTCCTGTCATTTTTATATTTATTTTATTGTTTTGTTGACCTATTCAAATTCCTTCATCATTTCCCATTAGAGTTCTATGTTATAGCATTTATCTAGTGAAGAAAAATAAAAGCTGTGAAATGATTCCTGTTTGCACCTTCATTCCTTTTGCTTAATGGATAATTTAGTTTTTGTTTCAGTTAGCGATTTTATTAATCCTAAAAAGTATGATTAGGTAACTGGATTATTAAATTTAAAAAAAAAAAATCTGCCATGTAATTTGTAATATATGTCCCTAACTTACATTTAGTTAATTACATTACATTACATTAATACATTGTTAATTTTACATTAGTTAATTACATTTAGTTAATGAAAATTAACGTGTGCGAGAGCCAACTTGAGCCAGAGGGAAACGAGTCGGCGACAGTGGTGGTCCCTGGTGGGGTCGGGGAAAACCTTCCCCCCCGCCCTAATCTATAGTCTTACCTAATAAAGATTTTTGGACTAATTACCTATGCGAGAGGTAACTAGTCATGAAAAAAAGCCGTATTAATTACGGTTTTTAAAATTTTAGTTGGCGAGAACTAACAAGAGATCGCATTGACAACGTTGGTCGTGGTAGTCGGGGGAGTGGGGCGATTAAAATTTTTTGAAATTTTATATTGCATTATAATGTTAATGTAAAATTAACAAAAAAAAATTAATCACCAGTCAAGGAAATGAAATTATTACTTCCAGTGTTACTTTCCAGAGGAGGGGGGGGGGCAACACATTGCACAGATTTAAGAAAATTATGTCTTTTTAAATATCTATTTTTTCAAAAAGATTAAATATCTATTTTTGTAATAATAAAGAACATAGCTTGAAGTTCAAAACAAAATTAGGTTTGTGAAAAATGATAACCTAAAAATGTTTTGTTTATGGTACAATATGAAATAGAGTTGAGCAAAAAGGTCTTTTTAATAATATGTCAATCTATGTTTTTTTCCTTCATGTAAAATTTGTAGATGCATACACAACACCATTTTAATCGTAGCTATACTCATTTATTTTTTATTAAAATGATTTTATTATGTTTCTTTTTTAAAATCCCTTCTTTTGCGGATTGATTAAAATTTGAACTTTCCTTTAAGGTCATTATAAGTTAGAATAGGGAGTTGGAGGTTATAATAATAATAAATTTTTTATTTATTTGTACGAACAAATTTGTATAATAAATATAGTGGGCAACTACTGCAGAAAGAGAAACTACAATATAGTTTCTAGACTTAGAACAAGATTTAAATTAAACAAAATCAAGTCTTAAATAAAACAAACGTAATTTGTATCTAGAAACTTATTAGAATCATAAATATCAGGGCAGTCCCAGAGGGGATATTGTGAATCTATGCCCCTAAAATAAAAAAATTGAAACAGTGGAATAAATTTACGCATCTAGTTTTAGTGTCACAGTATATTCTAGTGTAATATAGTATATATATGATAGGGTGCCCAATTATGGCCTGCATCCTAATAAGGCCTAATGCTGAAAAATCAAATAACGGTGCAATGTAAAAATAATAACAAGCTAGCATCTTATTCTCTACCTGAACATGACGTTATAACTGAAGGTTTGAGACGGAAGTCTTAAGTTTGTGTGTGGTCACCACTTAAAGAGATCAACACCTGACTTATTTTATTTTTGTGGTATGTTCAGAAGCTTCTCTTGAGTATAATATTTGAGGTATTTTAAAATGTTTGATGATTTTGAAAGCTTGGAAACTGTAGTTTTAGAATATTGCTGATAGATTCCAACTTTATTCAATGATATTTTTTATTGTTAGTTTATGAGAAAACAGCAGATACCCTACTAAGTTGCAAGCAGATATGCAGGAAGGCACTAAATTATAGGGGCACTGAAGTGACTCTGACACTTTTTTGTTCTATTAATAAGTAATAAGTTTTAAATTACTTGTTTATTTAAATATTTTAATAATGCTTAAATAAGTATTTTTTTTTTACATTTTTTTGACATTACTTATATTTTATATATAATTACATATTGCTTTTTTTTTTAATTTAAATTTGATAATTTATAAGTGAATTAATTTTTTTTGCATTAGAATCATGTTTTGATTTCTAAAATTGCGTTTTCCCTTGTAACCTAAAATATATTTACTTCATAGGCCTTATTTGGGACCTGGTGTCCAAATATGGCCTAAAGGAGCCTTTTAAAAGAATGCAAAAATATATAACAAAACTTTATTCTAAAAAAAAATTTATATATATATATGCGCAATTATGAATGTAGATAGATTCATCACTCTCTGGACTTAATTTCATGCAAAATGATAGGATATCTTCGGAGATATAGTCCTTCAAACCTTAGGTAGGCCACGATTGGGCACCCTACCTCATATTTACATAGGTATATGAATGAATTTAATAAAGTTCCTATTATTTTTATCAATAAATAAATGTGTTGTTTTTATGGTTCATTTGTTTATTCTGGGTTTTTTTTTTCGTTTTTTTTGTAAGCCCCTAATTTTTTTTTCTGGGGCTGCTATTGATATTTATCAAATAATTTGCCTAATTGTTGCTTGAGAATTTTTCTAAACATGAATGATCTAATTTATATTGAAGCTGGTTATTAAATCTTTAATTGCATACACATAATTATGGACCAGATTTATATGTGTTTATGCTGTTTTTTTTATTAACCTTTTACACTTTTCTTCAACAGTTTGAATCATGTTTAATATTCATGCATCAACAAAACAATAGTCTTCCTTTTAATAATCATAGCTCTACTGCCCAATGCTGAGTCCAAGCCTCCTCTAGCAATAAACAATAAGATTCTCCGTTCTTTGCCATTGCCTTACAGCATTTGATTCCCAAGTCCTTAGTATTGTTCACAATAAAGTCTGTCCATTGCATCCCATTTCTTTCTGATCTGCGGTTGCCAAATTCTTCTATTGAACATTTAATTCGATAAATACAATTTAATGGCCAATAAAGGAACTTGTATGTTTCATATTTGAAGGATATCTACATATTATCATCCTTATTTAATCAACAAAAAATCTTATTTTATTTATTGAGTATTTCTTCTCATTTGAAGTTCCTCTTCAACCAAATTTTTTTTTCAAGAGAAATGTACACCTTCCTGTCCTTGTTTCCTCTTCAGTCAGTCTGTGTCCAGCCATGCTTTCCTCTTCCGAAACTCCCGTTCATAATTTTTGTGATTACAATACTTTCTCATGTTTTATATTTTATATATAAATTAGATTATTTTAAAAAAATTGGAACAATAAGTAGAACATTTTTTCAACATTTAAACAATAAATGCTGTGATTATTAGGGTAGGGAAGTGCCCCATGTGTTTGAAACAGATAATCTTTTTAATTAGCTTTAGGGTAAGCATTGCATGTTGCACTGTAATTATAACTAATATTTCGTGAGGGTATTTTTTGAAGATTCTAATTAAAAGCCTTAAATCACTCCACCCTAACTCTATTGAAAATAAAAAATCTAACTGACTTCAGGCTTCCTCATGAAAAACTGATTTTTTATTTCTTTTCTTTCAATTTATCAGTTGTTTAAATGCAGCTAATTGGTAAACCTTTTTTAATGAACCTTTTCTATAAAGGATAGTTACTTGTGATTAAAAGTGGAATCTCTACAACAATTATAAATACTCCAGACAGTGGATTGACAAAGGAGAAGCAGTACATTTTGCAAAGCCCTAATTTCCAAACACTACAGCTTCTTGAACACATGTGAAACAATCAATGCTGAAATGTATTGTTCTCAGATTGATGCTATTCACAAGAAAGTGACATTAATAAAGCCATCTTTGGTCCATTAGAAAAGCCCTATTCTTTTACACCACAACTGACTACCATTTTTTTAGAAACCTGGGCCACATTTTTAGAGATGAAAAGTTATCACCTTGGCTGAAATGTATTGAAAGTAGTGGAGAGTATTTTGATCAATAAAAAATGTTTTAGATCAATTATTTTTTTTTTAAACCATAAACCTGCATTAATTTCTAGCAAGCCAATCATTAATCGTTTTAACTATCGAAATTCAATTTATTTAAATTTGTTTTCATTCATGTATAAAGATCAGTCGAAACTGTTCGACCTAATTTAGAGATAATATTTAATTTTCATTTATGATTTAAACTTATAATTAAAAAAGATTTCTTTAAAGCTGTTATGTTTATTATGAACATAAAAATACATAAGACAAAAATACTATTCAACATGAACAGTACTGAAATATTTTTGAAAATCAATAGCTAGTCACAAATTTCATCTATCTTGGTACATGTGCTAATAATTTTACTAAATATGACCTGTAAAAAAGAATTTGAAAAATCTATTTTATGTATGTGTGTGAGTGATTGAATAAACAGTTCAATGATGACTGATATTTAAACAGGTTTGCTGCTTATTTATTTTAATACCTAATTTCACTTTAGCTCAAAATGTGCACCAGGAAGATGGGCCAAAACTGCAATCAGCTATGCAGAGCAATAATTATAGAAGTAACAACAATTTCAATGTGATGAATCAAAACACGATCAAATCAACAACTTCATACAATCAAATAGGTATATTTATTTTTGTTTTATAATATCCTCTAATTAGTAGAATTTATTTTTTCTTCTGCTGAAAAGAAGTATAAATATTCCCTCTTTACTAAAAAAAAGGGTCATATACAATTAATTGAAGTCAACATTTTATAAAACCTATTAATCTGTGTGAAGAGATGGTCTGGTGGAGCAGTTAAAAAAAAATTCAAATAGTAATAAATATATTGTTGTATTCAGTATAAATATTTTCATGATTCAACCCTCTTGCTAGCCTTATTAAACCTCTTTTTATGGTCGATGTTTTGGACACTTTGCCCACCTTCATGGCATATAGTATAATTTTTAAAGATGTATCCTTGGATAACTGTGAGGACTATTCAATATAAGTATAATAATATACAATGGTGTGTACAGGGACCCAAGTTGCCTACTTCTTAATCTTATTTCTTCATCCTCTTATTAGGAGGCAAAAGCAAATTAAGTTTAACTTATTTAAGAAAATGAAAATTGCACATAAGAGGAAAGTTTTGTGAGCAGATAAGTTAAAATATGAAATATTTGGTTCTGAAATGAGGCAGTATGTTACGAGAATAGCTGAAGAGGAAGCTGTTTGTAAACAACAGTAAAACATGGAGATGGTTCCTTAATGGTTTGATATGCGTTTCTAGATCTGGAGTGGAGACCTTTTTCAAATAGATTGAAAAATTTATGTAAAATGAAACCATAGCATTCTTAGACACCATGAAATACTATCTGAGCTTAAGCTGATTAGGCAGAATTTCATTTTTCAGGAAGATAACGCTTCCAAATACGAAGCCAAAATAAATAAATATCATTAGGCTTATAAAGAACAGAGTGCGGCATTCACCTGCAAAGCCCTGATTTCAACATATTCGAGCGTTTGTGGGAACTGCTCAGTTGAAAAATGGAAAAGCAATCATTTGAGTTCAAACTCTTCAAATAAGCTCTCTAAAGTGTTAAAAAATAATGTGAGAAGGTTTTGCCAGAGTATATTGCTTCATTAATTCCTAGTTCAAATATTGAAAGGCATAACAAAATAAGAGAGGACATACAATATTTGGATCTTGTAAATACTGTAAACACATTGTATGGTTGTACACACATGTATGGTAAACACATTTCCTTTGTATTCTAAATATAATGCACTACTATATTAATGTAGTATTCATTCTAATGTATTATTCTGTTTAGGAAAATAAGTTATGCATTTTCCATAATTTAATTGAAAAAAATTTTTAGTTTTCTCGTGGTCATGTGCACCTCGTCCACCTTGGGTCTGTAGTGCACCTATTTTTAACCCAATTTTCAATGGATTTATTATATTTAATTTTTATCATTTTCACTTCAAGTACTCCATTTTCTCCTCTTCATCATTCCTTTGTTCTGTTTGGAATGATAATTTTTTTCTGCCTTTATATTGCTTTATCTCACCACCTAAGAGATATACCTATTGTGTAACCAGAAATTTGTCATATTATAAAATCAAAGTATCAATCAACGTAATGATGTCATCAAAAGTTTCTTTTCTTTACAGGCAATGAATCTGAAAAAGTAAATGGAAACTCCTTATCTAATCAAAGTTGTTTTTCAAACATTTCTATGAGGTTTGATTTAAAATATATTAATTTAGTTAAATGAAAATCTTTTTCCATTTTCCTTTTTTGTACTTTTTATTTGCAGGCAGAATCAGTACAGTAATGAAGGCAAAGTAGGATCTATTGCTGGGGAAAACAGGCTTCAATCAGTATGTTTGAATCTTATCTCGACTTTTAAAATATCAAACATAAATTATCCGTTTATGAGAATTGAAATATTTTTTCAGTTTTTAGATAAGCATTCTGAAAGAAGTATGCAAGGCCAGCTAGGATCTAATAAATCTGAGATTGGGGACAAACAGGCTGATAATAGTTCATCTCAACTTCATGCTGAACAAATTAAACAACAATTAAGCCATACTTCACATCAGTCTCAGGTCACTAGTCAAATCCATCAGTCCAACCAGCAAGTAAATCAATTACAACAGAATCAAAGTATGAGCCCAGTTACTCAACAGCAGCATGTTGTTCAACATTTATCTCAACTGCAACAACATAATCAAATAGAAAAAAACCAACAGTTACATATGGCACAAAATGTTCAACAGCAAAATCAACAAATGCAGATTCAGCAACAGCAAACTCAGCAGATGCAAATCCAGCAACAACAAAATCAGCAAATGCAAATCCAGCAACAACAAAATCAACAGATGCAGATTCAGCAACAGCAGCAACTACATAGACAACAAGAAATACAATATATGCAAATGAAAAAGTTTCAGCACTTACAAAGGCAGCAGATTCATTCCAGACCAAATTCCCGGAGTCCTTTATTACAACAAAATAAACAGAATATTGAAAATGCTTTCCCTATGAAATCTGAGGCTGGATTTTATCAACATGAGGATTCATGGAGAAATTATGGTGAATTTCCTGATGAAATGAATGCACAATTTTATGGCAAGGATTATACTTTTGAACAGCAAATAATAAATCAGCAAAAATCTAGGGAACATGCTTTTGGAGTTCAGGTAATTTAAAATTATATTTACTTATGTATTTATGTACTAGTCCAGGAGTACTTATCTTAACACGGCAACAGAAATTGCTTTATGTAGTCTGTTGTTGTTCAATGATTTTTTTTAATTTCACCTGCCTTTATATGAAATATAGAGTAAGGGCTAGTATTGTTATCATGAATTTTTTTAAATTTAATTGAATGTTTTGCGAATCCCTGAATCCAAATTACCAAGTTTCGCAAATTGATGTGTGTGTGTGCCTTGATTGGCTAATCTTGATGCATTCTTCTGACTAATCTTGATCATAACATATATGTGATTTATTTTTTTTCGCTTCCTATTTTGCTAAAATATAGATTGGATAGTTTTTACCATGTATATTAGATACTCATGACCTTTTTTTATTTTATTTTTTCAAATTTTCCAATTATAAGTATATTCCAAATTGGAGAAGAAATTTGATCTATTCCTATTAGAAAAATTGGAACTTTATATATTTATATATTGAGATTGAGTGCTCACTAAATAGCACCTATTTGCCATCCCTGGAAATAATTTGCGATTCTAGTACCAAAAAAGTATAAATTATAGTTATTTATTTTATATCTTTCAGAATGAATTGGAATCAGAGAGCTTGAATACTCAGAAGGCTCCTTCTCAACAAAATAATACTCCTGGAAAAACATCAGCAGGAACCATTAGTGGAATGTTAGCAGATTTCAGCAGAGCATTAGGTAAGTTTTATTAATACTCAAATGTGCATACAGTGTGAAGATATTTGTGTTTAAATAATTCAATAAAACATTGAAATGGTTTTCTTATAGGTGACTATTTAATATTCTCCCTTCCTCCTATTTAATTTAAAAATTATACCATGCTATTGCCATTTCCAAAAATTTAACTATTTAATATTCTCCCTTGCTCCTATTTCCTTCAAAAATGATACCATGCTATTGCCATTTCCAAAATGTGGCTCAAAATAAATATCCCTACCTCCTCTGTTTCCATCTCCAATTATATCCACTTTTGTCATTAATGTAGAGATTGAACTTTTGTTGATGAGAGATTGTTCTTGGGAGTCTGAGGGGAAAAATCCTTTAAGGATAGCAAACAAACCGCATATAGAATACCTATTTGTACTGATTTCATCTAGCACCTTTTCCATACTTTTTTGTTGCTATAAATAGTCTCTCTAACATATATTCCTATCTTTCAAAAATATTAATCGCCTGTGATATTAAGTCCAATCTCCTGTCAGATTTGAATAAACATACCTCATTGATTTAATTTTGTTCAATGATCTTATCAACTTTTTCTACTAGTCCCCATTCGTTCATTCCTCAACGAATTTCTTGGTGAATTCTTGATTCCTTAAGTGCTGTAAGCATGTGCCCGTCACTTGATTCGCTACCATACTGCTTGGAAGTCATTTATTCTCTTTTCTTCATTGATGAAATGGTTAAATTTTTATCCTCGAACCTCATAACTTTTCTTAATCATCATCTGCTGTTTAAAACCTGATTTTCAGGCAATATTAATATAGATATTAACTTGAATAACAACAATCACTGCCAAATACTAAGGATATCAAGCTAATAAATTTACCTAATAATAAAACGTAATTACTCTGGTGGGAAATCTGTCACAAATTAAACCATTTCTTCATCAAGCATTACATTGACGAAAAGAAAAAATAAGCTCTATGGAATAAAAATTTAGATAAATGATCATCCAAAACACATGACTGCTAAACTGCAAGTACTGCAATAATTGAAGAAAAATGTTTAAATTATCACTTACTTCCTCCTGTTCCTAAGATTTCCCTTCAACGCACCCATATTTCTCTTAAAATCCAAAATGACAACTTACAGTTACATCAGGTTATATTGCCTTCAACAAATTAATTTGTTCAAATGAATTGAAGAATGTTTTCTCTCACTTTCCATAAAAAACAGACGGTGGGGACCTCTAGTATCAGCATTTAGGAGGAAAGGTTCCAAAAATGCTTTAAGGAACTAAAAAATTCTGTTATTTCACCATCTCAACCTATTTATTTCCTATTTCATTAAAAAGGATTCACAATCATCTCGATTTATATTTTATATGTTCCTTTACCTCTTCCACATTCGACCATCCCCCCCCTTTTCTGCCTACTATAGAATCTTTTTCCCTTCAGAATCATTTATTTTATATTAAAAAGTGATTTAAAAACAAATTTTTATACCAATTTGAGAACTTTTTGGCAAAGGAGTACAAAATGGTTATATAGTAAAATAGTTTAACTCGACCATACCAGGTATAAGGAAACATGAATGTGCCATAAAAAAAAAAAAAAAAAAAAAAAAAAAAAAAAAAAAAAAAAAATGTATCTATCCAGTATTCTTATATCCAGTGAAGATGAATATTTTGGGCTAAAATAGTATGGTTCATATTGGACCTGACCTCTCATAGCCTATATTCAATCAACTGTGGTTTGAGATGAGGAGAGGAGGGAGTGCCCTGGCAAGCCTTTTTTTAAAATATTTTTCTGGGGAGGTGCAATGAGGTGATCAGCTGATGAACCAAGATTTACTTATATTACAGTTGCTAGTATTGATCTTATCCTCAGAGAACTGTTTGTTGCTCCTGAAGAAGAATCTAAAAGAACGAACTTGGTTATCAATCAACTTAAAATAAGGAATTGGAAAAAAAAAAAAAAAAAAAGGAATAGTGGTAGAGTCTGGAGTGTTTGAACAAAATTTGAATTAATGGCACTATTACGTAAGTCAAATAAAATGAAACACCGATAAAAGATTTGCTAGATGCTCTGTAGAATAGTTGCAAATACATTCAAAGAAAAAAAAAAATATTCTTATACTTATATATCTTATAATCAATAAATTGATAATTTTGTAATTGTAAAAATTAAACTTATCCCTAACAGCCACTGATGGGCTGTCTTTTGTTACATTAAAGAGTTACAAAATTATTATTTAATGATAAAAGGGGAAAAATAAATTCAGTGCGTGGAGTAGGAAAAGAAAGATGTACTAATGAAAATATACTAGAGAAAAATGTGGAAAAAATTATTATCACAGAAATGTAAAATAGCCATTATTATTGTAAATTAGGTCTAGACAAGCGGTTTAGGAGAGTCAGCTGATATAGACATAACTCGTGGTGACCGATTCGTTGGAGTAATTTCAGTGTTCTTTGGGTGCAGTTTTCGCTCAAAGTTAAAGGCTTATGAAGCAAAATGTCATGAAGGAGATTCGTCCTGAAAACCACACTCACAATATATATATATACATATATGTAGACTTGGCTGTCCAGGATTCTTTTTGATTTTTATAAACAAAATCCCATAACCCTAAGAGTGATAAAGGATCTATGAACTCAGTTCACAATTTACTAAGACTTTATTATTAAGAAGGTTTATATAATTATTTAATTTTAGTTAAGTAAAAGTATGATTTTAGTTTAACTTTACTCCAGCTGGGTTTTTCAAAAAAATTTTTTGCTTTATTAATCAAATAAACCATTGTTTTTTTTTGTATGTTAAAGTTATATTTTACTTTGTTTTACCATTTTATGTGTTTAATTTTTTTTAGAGGTCACAATTAATTTAATGATAAAAATGACTGAATTTTTATTCACAAATCTCTGATTTTTTTAGAAGTTTTAATAAACTTATAAGGTAGTTATCAATAATTAGTAGGTAGCTGAGAGGTAAGATATCAGATTCTCACACAGAAGGCCTGCGTCCGAATTTCTCTGCACGGTAATCTTTTTTTTTTCCTTTTAAATCTAGTTTCTTTATTTTATTTTCATTTTAATTCTTCTTAATTCTCCCCTCAAATTCTTTTTAATTAATGATTATCGTTACTAATTTCTTCTAGACTTACAAGGGGTTTCACAATTTTCCATTTGAATAAAAAAAATTAATTGTTTATTTTGGAAAAAAAAATAGTGTGGCGTCCAGAAGAAAACTCAAATGAATAGTTAAATTTCTATAATGGTATTTGCTTATTCTAGAATTATTTATTCTTTTTTTTTTTTTTTTTTTTTTTCACCCTGGCTGTTTCCTCTGAGCATAGGCACTTTTGTTAGCCATATTTTGGTAAACATTTTCAAATGATCACTGTCATGTCATTCTAACCGCTGAGTTGTTAATATAAGATGAAAATATTAAATAATGAAGTTTTTTAAAAAATTATGGTTTGGTTATATAAACAAATTGGACAGACATTGGCACGCAATAGAAAGAGTCAGTGTATATCCTCAGATTTATATACATCCTTATTTCTATGTTTAAGTGAATTCTATATATATGATTTTTATTTTCAGGTTTAAGTAATATATCAGACGATAAAAGTCAAGAAGATTCTAATACACTCAACACTGAAAATAAAGATTTAACGCAAAGTCAAGCTTCAAAAACTATGTCTCAGCAACAAATTCAAGCTCAGATCAGATCAAATGAACAGTTTATTCATGGTAATCAGAATCAAAACACAATGGACTTTCAAGGACAACAGCATGCTCAAATCCCAATGGAAAACAAACATATGAGAAATGATGATGTAAAAATGCAAACTTCTAGGCCAAATCCATTTCAAACTGCACAGCAATATCAATTACAGCAGCAGCAGTTGCAATTAGATTATAACCAACTTCAGCATCCTTCCCAACAAGTACAAGTTTTTGCTCAACCTAATTTAATGCAACAGAAGCATGGCTTAGTAAAAGATGAGTTTTTGAACTCCATTGATAGGGATCAAAAATCTGTATATCTACAACAGCAGATTTTTCAGAAATTGCCTGAACAACAACCAATGTTTGCCCAAAATCTTACACCTCAACAACAGCAAATGTATCAGCAACATATGCAACTTCAGCACCATGCCCAGCATTTAAAGAAAATTAAGCGTTCATTGCCTCATTCCTCAAATGAACAACAAAGACAGCAGGTGAATATCATTGTAATTTACGATACCATACATCCTTTTTATCTTAAAAGTTTAAATAGGTACTAGCACTTGTTTTATTTAATGGCCTTTTTTAACCATTTAAATATTGGGAAGAAGGAGTAGGCGTCTAAGAGGGCGAATTTTGAATGAAATAGAATGATTTACATGAAAACCCTCTCATGTAATTTTATGTATTTAAACAATGGAAATTAGATGTTTTTTATGTGTTCATTTCTACCTCTGTTATTACTCAAGTATTCAATGTGTTGAGAAAAAGTAAAATTTTTATTGATAATATAATTAAATATTAAATGATTAATTATTAACAAGATAATATTCTTGAAATTTTCATTTCATTTAATAGTGATTCTGATTGTCCAAGGAGGCGGAGTGGTCGAGTGGACTAAAGAGTTAAAAAAATATGCAAGGTCTCTGACTACATATGTTTGATGAACCTGAAGATAGACAGTTCAAAAAGTAGAGCCATTTAATAATACTTGGTATTAATCCCCCTCCCTCTCCTTTGGCCCAGGAAAATCCCTTATAGCCTGAAATGCAAGAGAGGGGAGGACCAAAAACAAAAAAAAAGATGATTACGAAGGGCCAAAAGTCGTAAAAAGGGTTGTATGTATTCTGTGTCATCTGTGGACCTCTGTCGGCCTGTTCCTCTCCTTCTCAGATGGGATCCCTTCTCCCTGAACCATTACAGGGCCAATTCCTGTTGTGTGGTGCACTCTGGCAAAATTTTATTGTTTTAACGTTATTCAGGAAAGTTTTCATTTTCCGAGATCTTGACCATGTAAAGTTATTAAAAAAATATCATAATTGATAGCTGTAGTTATGATCAATGTCAATTTATATTTGTATGTTATTTGTCTAGCCCCAGAAGAAAGATGGTAGTGTCAATATGATAGGACAAAATCAAAACATTGGTACAGGAGTCACAATACAACAAATGATGGCAGCTCAATTTCTCAGCCAGCAATCTTCTTTACCAATTCAAATTATGAACAGTCAACTTGTAGGTTCAGATATGAAGTTACCAACTCAAAACAGAATGGTTGCTGCAAATAGTCCGGTTTTGGTTGCTTCAGGTTTAACAAATCAACAACTCAATAGTGGTAAATTTTAATTTTCCACTTTTAGTAATTTTTAAAAATTTCATAATGGTATACAAACTTGCAATTAAGAATGAATCAAAAATAAAATAGAATTAATTTTTTGTGTTAGGATAACATGTATCCATTTTTTAATTAATCTACCATTTAAAAATCCACTTTTCCAGTTGGTTAAGAACTTTTAAATATTGCAATAAAAATTTATTGGTAATAACTTCACATTATTATAATGACCTCCAAATCTATCGTCTGCTGAAATTTAACTTCCTTCCAAGGGCGTACCTAGGATCAAAACTAGGGGGGGGAAGCTAAAAACTAGGGGGGGGGCAAGCTATGGTCGTTCAGGTTGTAACACCTTGCCGCGGAAAAGGTGAATGAAACCAAAATTATGTATAATTATAGCAGTGCTTTATAAACTAAGTTATTACAATTATTTGCTTGAAAAAAATGTATTCTATTATTGCTTCCAATCTTAAAAGCCTAAAAAATTATTGCTTCCATCATTCCAGGGGGGGGGGGCAGCTGCCCCCCGCTGGGTACACCCATGCTTCCTTCCCTACATTAATTGTAGTGTATTTATGTTGATAATTCTTAAATGAATATTTTCTGTCTTTCTATGTATTTTTAAACATCCTCTGTCTTTTTTTTTTTTTTTTTTTTTTTAAGCAATAAGTCTAAACTATTAGTTGATTGTGCCTTTTCTAAATAACTCTCTGGCATTATTAAAAAGAAAGATGATTTTTTTTCTTTTTCATTTAATTTTAGCTAAACAGAAAAGATATTTATAGCTCACAATTTTCCTTTAGAACTTTTCATCTTCATTTCACATGAAATAGACTATACATTTAATTTATAAAATAGAAAATAGTATCAATACAATATAGAAAAATGATATGGCTAATCTATATAACTGTATAGAGCCTCTTTAGTCATATTTAGGTGGAATTTCCATCATAGACATATACTCCTACGTAATATACAGCAGACTACAGCTACAGTTTATTTTTGTTAAAAATGTTGCTTGGCACTTTTTTGCCCCGGCAGTGACGCCTGTGAGTTTAATCAAAATCGTTAGAGCTGTTTTTGAGAAAAACGTAAAAAAAACACAAAAATGTGATGACATTTATGAAATAAAGTGCCCCCTCCGTTTACTCCATTTTGATGATAATTTTGCGGACACATCACGGGCATTTACCTAATTTTAGGTTTATACGGTTTTTCATTTTTGAGCTAGTCTGTTCACACACGGGCTTTTGCGCTAGTCTGTTCACACACACAGTAATAATTCACCCCCCATAACCTAATTAACTTGTTAAATTGTTTGTGGTAATCAAACAAATTAATCATTCAAACACTTTAATTAAATCAATTTTTATTTTTAAAATTAACTAGAACAGTTATGTCTTTTTGTATTTTATGTTATAGTTCATTAAAATTGTTAGAAGTAACATTTCATTTGTATTATTACTAACCATAGTAGAATAGACTAATAATGTCACAAAAACAGTCTATTCAGATATTTTCGTAGTTCTAACATATTAAAATAAATGAAGTTAGTTCTAGATTATTTGAGAGATAAATTTTTTTTTTTTTAAACAAAATTTATAAAATTGTTGATAACAGATAACATTTTTATTTATCAGTAAAAACAAAAAATTATCATCCCAAAAATCTGGGGGTGCGGAGTACCCCCATAAATCCACCCATGAATGCAAACCAAGTGTACCTTCAGATGCAGCATCATTTTGCCTACTGATCCCTACATATGGTGGCATTAGTTGGTTGATGTTTGACAAACATCAAGCCGGATCACTACTGCTGAGATGAAGTTCTGATATAAAGCAGCAGGAAATACAAGGCAAGGCTATATCAGGAACCAAAGTATCATAGCGATTAGACTTGCCGCCATTGAAGGCAATTATGGAGAACAGACAGAGTAACAATTTGGATATGTCTGTCCAATGGAGAATGGGAGAGCCCAGAAGCAGAGTTGGGCAAATTGTAATCTGACTAATGATTAATGAATATGAATAATTGTAATCATAAAACAAATGAATAATGAATAACCATTATTCATAATCAGTGCGGAGTATTTTTAATGATTATTGAGTGTTTATGGTATTCATTTGAAATGAATAGTGAATAACTGGTAGGTATTCAGTTATTCATGATTAACGAATACTGATAAATTCAGTTAGTCATTATTCATGAATAAAATATATTCATGAGCTAGGATTAATATAATATTCCTCAATCATGAATACCTAATATTCATCAATCATGAATAACAAAAATTCATCAATCATGAATATGATATATTCATAATCATTATTTTTTAAATTTAAAAGAGGAGGATGCATTTCTGAAATAAAAGTTGTCTTAATAAGCAAGGACAAGTCCTAAGAGTGGGTGTAGTCAACTGAACAGCATTTGAAGTCACAAGTAAAGAATTAGACCCTAATTCCAATGGGTATTAGTAAAGGTCTATTGACAAGAATGGAAGGACCAAACAAATCTTCAATTACCATTCATGATTAGTAAGACTCAGAATTGTGATTTTTTTTTGTGATCATGATTAATGAATGATCTGTAATCATGAGTAGTGAATTCCTATTAGTCATGATTAATGAGTAATGAGTAATCATGAATAATGAATTCTTCTTAATCATGACTAACATTTAATAATGAATAATGGTCAATCATGATTGTTGAATACATTATATTCATGAATACTCCATGACCAGTGATTAATACCATTCATGATTAATGATTCCGCACTAAAGAATGATTTGTGAATGATGATTACAATCATTATTCACATTTTTTATTATTAGTCATAATCATGATTACATTTTTATTTAAATATGCCCAACTCTGCCCAGAAGGTCAACGGAAGGAAGTCCTAAACATAAGATACTACATGGTCAACTAAAACTTTCCTATCCTGAACCTATCAATAGGATTGGGGATAATAGTGGTGAAACCCTCACAGAAAGGAAACAGATGTGCAGGGACCAGATTGTTTGTTTGTTTAAAGTCCATTTATGCTACTAAAGCTAATTGGATGATGCTATAGTAGGAGCCCTCAATTTTGCCTATCCAGGTATAATTAGGATAGGGATCTTTAATGATTAACCTTACATCATACAGGCTCGGGACCTCAATTTTACCTCCTATCCGAAGGACGGCATAGCCAAGTACTTTTTACTCCCATTAAAAAAATTCTAGGGCTACCGCAAGATGCGAACCCGCGACCTTTAGTATTATTGGTTGCCATGCTAACCACTACACTACAGGTGACCCCAGCAGGGACCAGAAGTCTAGGAACATTGGACAGAGAGGTCCCTCTATGCCAATAATACCTTTTACTTCTACCTTGAGGAGGAGGAGAAAGAAGAAGAAGAAAAATTTTAGGGAGGATTAAAATGTTTTCTGTTGATTCTCAGCAAAAGATTTACAATCTGTAATCCTATATTTACTAAGAGTGTTTGTTTAATTCCAAAGTAGGCATAAACTTTTAAGTTTCATTTCAAATGTGACAATGGAAAAATTTGATTTTTGAATGATATATTTTTATGAGTTTAAACTTGGCCATTCTGCTGCCCAGAAAAGAATATTGATCACGCTTTTGGTTTCTTGGGAGGTGTTCTAATTAAAGAACCATACATCGTTGGTTTCTTAAATTTTCTTCAGGGTATAGAATGTTGAAGAATCTACCCCTTGGATGGCTTCCATCAATCAAGGACAAAGATTTACAGGAAAGTGCATTAAAAAATTGTTTACAAATGATTCAGTCATTAATAAGCATTCTCTGACTTTTTTAAACTCGTGACTCAAATGTTTTCAAATCTAAAATAGAAATCTTGTTTAGTTGTTAAAAAAAAATCATTGAAACATATGCTAAATATTTTGAATAAAATATATTTGATTAGGGTGTTTAATTGTTTTTATAATTTATATGATTTATATCGTCAACGTTTCCGGTATTGACCCATCTTCAAGAACTTTTTTAGGAATTTTATATCACTAATTTTTGTACACCCATCTTCTTGTTACTTTTGTATGTTAGAACATTTTGTTATATATAATTTAAATACATTACTGTTTAACTGAAATAAAATAAAAATCCTTTAGGTTGTTGTAGATTTCACTGTCACATGTCTTTTCTACTATGTATCTGAATGTCTCATAGGGTACATATACATGGATGGAAAACACAAAACACATGGAATGGTAAACAATGCCATTTGTACTTTTTTTTTTTAGTTTTTTACTAAACAACAATACAATGCCGTATTTGTTAATTTGCTCAAGAATTCAAAGATTTAAAAAATGTAAAGCTTATAATTAGGAGTGTGTAAATATTAGGTATTTATTCAACCTTTGTTGAACTGTTGCTCTACTTCTTGATGTATCAAATTTTAAATTTATAGAAAATTCATAAAATAATTTGATCCTTTTTTTTTAACCTTTGTATATTTTATTAATTAGTGACTCCTATGGGCACACCACAAAGTACACCTGTGGGGACTCCTCGTGGAACAAGAGATGGAGGTGATTCATCAGATACAATGAGTGAAACAGATTCCCAGAAATCTTTAAGAACAAGAAGAAAACTGCCATCAATTCCTTCAGATCAAGAAGCTATAACTCTTCCGAACACAAAGAAAAGAGATAGGGTCAAACCAAAAAGTCCCCATGATAAATTTAGGTAAGTTATGGATGTTAATACTGACATATTAAATAATTATTTTCAATGCAAGATTTTATTAAAATTATCAGCTTGAAGATTTTATTTTACAAATAATCATTGAATCTTATAACTGTGAAATGATTTAAGAAGCAAAATATCTGATTATGAGTCTGTTTAATGAGTCCATTTAGAAATGTTATATTGCTCCTATGGTTGGCATGAGGATGTGGCGGTCCCATCTCCCGGCTATGGACTGTCATCAACTCTAATCAGCCACTACTAGCACTCCAGATTGAGGGACACCCAGAGTGACAATAATACAGTACACTCTCTACAATACTGTTTTGACAACACTGACCCCCATTCTAGGGATGCCACAACTATGACAATGCCGTCATGGCTGCAATTTTGGAGCCAATGTTTTGTTAACATCAATGTTTTTATTTTTTGTTTTTAATTAAAAAAGTAGGGGAGAGTGGGGTTGGTTGGCATAGGGGGTAGGTTGGCCATTGGCTTATAGTTTCCGTCACAACTGTTGTGAAGGCCCCACCATTGTACCAAGTGACCCGCTCGACCTCGGGAGTTGTCCTGAGTTTTCAATTCGATGCTAAAAGCTTAGAGAAGAGTGTGCTGCATTGATTGATTTTACAACATGTAAGTACATTTTTATATTTTCAGTAAAGTTGGTTTAAAGGCATGGCAAAACATTTGACTCCGATTCTGTTCACATAGCCGAAAACTCCTTTGAAAAACCTAACCTTTCGACTATCCAGTTTCTTGTTTGATTGTTCTCCCCTGCCATCTTTCATATGATCTCTCCCGTGGGGTTAGTTGGCTCTCTTCAACTGAGGTTTTTTGGCGCAGTAGCAATTCACAAAAGCAAGGTAAACATAAACAAAGGTAAACATAAACAAAGGTAAAACTACCAATTGTCTTTATTTCCAGCAAGGAGGATGAGAGCAATTTTTCTTATGCAGAAAGTGACGACAGTCTAAACTTCTATCTTCTTCTATTCTCATTCTAATTTCCCTCAAAAGCTGTTAAAACCCGATTCAAAATTATTATACCATTATAGTGCAGTTTTTAATAACAATAATATGTGTCAGGCAGTACTTGAATGAGATGGCTAAACAACCCCACCTTCTAGGCCAACCTTCCCCACATAGGGGGCTAATTGGCATACTCTGGATTGACGAATTCTTCAATTTTCTATGATCTTAGTATTAAATATTATGTGGTGAAAAAAATACTTGAAGTACTCTAATACTTGGAGTTTACAGTGGTATTAGCCCTATTGGGATTATATTAACAGGAACGACTTAACACTCAAAAAAGTGAAAACTGTTGCCAACCAACCCCGCTCTCCCCTACTCCAATGAAAAATATAACACTTAAAAATTACCCTCGTAGCATAGTTTTTACAGTGAGCTTGATAGCGATTAATAAATAAAAATTAAGGAAAAGGGCGATAAACAACAATCATCCAGAGCGCTTGTAGTCTTAGCATACCTGATCCTTTCTTGGGTTTCCATTTATGTAATAGAAAGTGACGGGCTTAAACATTAGAAGAGAGTGGTTGTTTTTATTTTGTTTCAGCTTTTACATTAAGGTGAAGATTATTATTAAAATGATTCCAAAAAGAAATACTAGACAATATTTGATGAAAACGATGATTTCTTTAACATTGATGTTTTGATAAAAAAAAAAAATGATTTCTTTAACATCAATGTTTTTAAATAGCTAAGATTAATTTAAGATCAATGTTTTGACAAAAGCTATAATTAATTTAACATCAATGTTTTGACAAAAGCTACAATTAATTTAACATCAATGTTTTAACAAAAGAAAAGATTTTTTAACATTTATTTTATTTTAGATAGGTCCTCTTCCTGGGTTTATATTTTATATTTGATACATAGTTTAGTTGATCAAAACTGTGTTGTAGCATTTACCAAGACACCGTTTTCTTAAATTTCCATTTATTAAAACATTGACAACCTTTGGGCCACGTGACTATTTTTCAGTCTCATTCTGACATTATTAGTATTTGACATCCTTATATATCCAGCAATTGTACCAATGAAATTGCTTTCATTAAATGTTAAAAATATTTTAACCATTTCAAAGTATTGTCAAACTTTATAAGAACCAAAGTGAAAGATTCAATGTCCAAACATTCGGTGTTGGGATTAATTTAAATTAAACATTGATGTTTTGAAAACAAAAAACAAAGATATTTTTAACATCAATGTTTGACAAAAGCAAAGATTTTTTAACATGATGTATTGGAAAAACAGCAGTAATATTTTAACATCGACGTTTCCATAAAAACTTATGATTTCTTTAACATCAATGTTTTGACAAAACCTAAGATTAATTTACCATTGATGTTTTGGCAAAAACGATTATTCTTTAATATCGATGTTTTGACAAAAGTTAAGATTAATTTAAGATAGATGTTTTAAAAAAACAAAGGTGTTCTTAACATCAATGTTTAGACAAAATCAATTATTTCTTTAACTTTGATGTTTTGACAATATTTTTTTAACTTATGTTTTGAAAAATCCAACATTTTTTTATCTTTGATATTTCGGAGATATTGACACATGTCGCATACCTAATATACAATATCCATATTTATACTTATATATAAATGTATAATAAAAAATGTTTTCAATAGCACCTAATCCTACCCTACATTCTTGTTTTTTCAAAATGGGAAATATTCATCCATAAGCAAGAGAAATCATGCAAAAATTCATAATGGTGTAACTAACAGGAAAAGCTCACCACAGTGCCAGCATTTCATTTGAAATATCTTATCTCAAAAGTTATTGGAAAAACGCTATTTGCTAATCTTTATTTAGTTAATGTGCCCGTGTTAATTCACAGGAAATAGGTTACTATGTCCATACTAGAGAAGCGACGTCGATGTTGAAATAAATTTGTATGTTAATAGGTTAATGTTCAAAAAATGGATATTAAAAAACATGGATGTTTAAATACGTTTTGGCCCTAAAAGGTTCATGTTTGAAAATGGATGTTAAAAACCATCAATGTTTTTCAGTTGAAGTTTTATCAATATCAATGTTTTGAACATTTGCTGTTGATATCACATCTCTAGTACACACCTTACCTCCCCTAGGTAGTCGCCCCAAAGGAGGCAGAGATCTGCAGGTACGAAGGTGGCTGCCCCACCAGCAGACTAGGGTATGTAGAGAGGGTCGTAAATAAATGATCAAGAAACCTTACAAAATAGCTTAGGATTTCGACAGTCATGAATGGGAACAACATGGCAAATGAAATGGGATGAACATTGGATTTTGGAATGTACTCACACTCTAAATGCACAGAGCACTGAAATTGCTCTTGGACCAGATTGACCCATTACAACTGTGTAGTACTGTAATTCAAGAATTGTGATGGACTGGTTAAGGCATACTTGAGAAAAAAAAACTTCACAGCATATTATAGTTGTAGTGAACATCATAATTTCGGGGTTGGGTTCATTGCTAGGAAACATTACGGAACTTGGGTGATTGCTTTCCAAGCAATTAGTCCTCAAATCTGCTTGTTAAGCATCCAGGTTAAATTTAGAAATATTACGATGTTAAGTGTTCATGCACCCACAGAAGAGAAGGTTGCCTTCTACGAAAAGTAAGCCTTAGACACATGTCCAAGATACGATATGAAAATCATCTCCAGAGCCTCAATGCTGAAATAGGCAAAGAGGAAATTTTCATTTCCACAATTGGTAAATATAGTCTTCAGGGCTCACTGAAAGCCTCCTAAAGGAAGACATGAACAAAGAATGGGAGGGATGCTCTTCTGTTATCACGCAAACAGTTAAAGAAGTTCTAGTTCAAGCTGGAAGAGAAGCGCGAATACTGGAGTTTGATTAGGAATGTAAATCTGTCCCAGATGCAAAGAACGTGGCATATCAGGCAATGACCAGCAAAAGGACACAGTGCACTGCAGAAGAATACAAGAGAAAGAGCAGAGTAGAGAAGAGACTCCTTCCTAAAATGAGGAGGCAGAACAAACAGGATGAACTAGCTAAAATGGAAAAGTCTAGGACAGAAAAAGTTGCCCGAAAATTCTACCAGGTAGCCAACAGAAGTTGGAAGCCTTTCAAGCAAATCCTCTCTATGTGTTAAAACAACGATGGAGTCCTGACAGATGCTGAATCCTGCATGGCGAAATGGAAGAGGTACTTCCAAAACCTTTTGACTGGAGAGAGTAAAATATAGGAAGAACATATTGCCAACATACCTTTCAAAGGAGATCTGGAGCCTCTTGATAAAGAATTCATCCAGGCAATCTATCGACTCAAGAACAATAAAGCCCCAGGTATCGAGGTCTTACCAGCTGAATTATTCAAACAAGGAGGGGCTGAACTGGACATGCTTGAGAAATGAAAGAAGAACTTAATACAAGAAGGGAGATATGTTGAAGTTGAAGAAGATATGTTGAAGCGAATATCACTCCTTCCATTTGCCGAATGGTTCGTTCAAGTCCATGGAAAGAGATTGTGGGGTAGGGTTCCTGACAATAAGAGTAGTGAGGCTAGGGGATGTCTTGGTGTACGGAGATGGTCTCTTTTGATACCACCCTGTCAGAAAGCTGTCAGAAACTCAGGAATTCAGACAACGAACACTGTTCAACCAAACAGTTCAGCTACTGGCATCTGCTGATGGTATATTGGCAGATCTTATCGAGCAGTATGACATGGATTCCTAGTACTTGAGCTTGGAACAAAACATCTGGGCCAGTTATCCAAGACAAAACAAAGTATATGGTTTCTGATCAGAACCTCCCCCCCCCCCCCCCCCCCCGACTAATGTTGCCTTTGCTCCTTACCTGTTTGAATTAATATCAGAATTCTTATACCTTGGATCACAAATGACTTGCTACATTAGAATCTTGGCAGAGACCAAGAGAAGAATGATCTCAGCAAATTGTTGTTATTATGGACTATGCTTACACCTATCTAGCAGACTTTTCTTACAGCACACCTAGGTAATCCTCTAAAATACCCTCATCCACCCTTTTTACTTTCACTTACCTATATATGAAATATATAGTAAGGGAAAGTATTGCGATCATGAAAAATTTCGACATCTTGTTTTCAACGGAAATACACGTTTTGTGTGTGCATGTGAACAGTCTAGCTCAAAAGCTATAAACCATACAAACCTAAAATTAGGTATTTGGTGTATGTATATGCCCGTGATGTGACAGCAAAACTTTCATCAAAATTGGTTAAATGGAGGGAGTATTTTATTTAATAAAGTTTGTCTCTTTTATTACATTTTTTCAAATCATTTTCTCAAAAACGGCTCCAACGATTTTGATTAAACTGGGTATTTGAATTATGTATATGCCCACGATGTGACAGCCAAAATTTCATCAAAATTAATCAATTGGAGGGGGCACTTTATTTAATAAATTTTGTTTCATTTTCACGTGTTTTTTTTATTTACTCATAAATGGCTGTTACGATTCTGTTCAAACTGGGTATTTGATGTAGGTATATACCTGCGATATGACAGCCAAAATTCGATATTTCGTATTATCACTGATGAAAATTAAAACTTTTTAAATAAAAACCCAAGCTGGGGTGGTTGGAATGTGCATAGGTCCATCAGAGATGGAAATTGAATGGCAGCAGCACGGAATTGGAAAACATGGTGCAGGAAGCCAAAACTTGCTTGCGGGTTATTGACTTAAGCTAATGTTTATTCCGGAACAAGAAGATATACTGTTAATAATTCAGTGAATCATTTCTTACGTAGTCTGTTTGTGTTGGCTTCCTCCTTCTTCTTTTTATTCCTCATTAGTTCCTTTCAGTGATTAAGTGTTGAGGGGTCTTGACCCCTTTATGCCAACCATATTTTTGGGCCAGAAACAGTCCCCAGGCCTGGATCTGCTCTTGGTCTTCTGCAAGGTAAACTAAAGATGGGATCTAAAAGTTCCATATTTTACTCATATATAAAAAACATTTTATAAAAAAAAAAACAAAAAAAAAACCGAACTTCGAAACCTAGGAACCAGTAAAAATAAATCCACAGAAAAGTATGAAATAAATACCTTCTGATTTTTATAAATACACAGCAAAATTGAAAATGGTTTAAAAAGCGGAAGAATGCAATAAGACGAATAATTTTATTTTTGAATGTACAAATACTAATTGGTCCAGAATATTTTCAGGATCTCATCCATACAAAAAGATGAATGAGACTGTCAGCTTAATTGACCCCTCTGTTCATATTTTAGTTATTTGACTCTTTCCTACTGATCCTTGTCCTAATGATTCTCTTTTATGTGTGTGCATAACAATACTAATAATTGCTATATATATAATACATCATGCGGTGTTGTGAATAGCATTATCTTAATATAGCACATTTGCCTATTATTTTAAGTAGTACTTGGTGCTTGTATTTTTTTTCCCCCCCAGAGTTATTTTTATGAATTCAAGGTAATGATTTTCAATAAAATTCTTTCACCCAATTAATTATTTATTGTATGTTATATCGCTATGTTTTTAATAAATATAAAATTCATTTCAGCCGTTCATATTCTCCATTGAGGCAGTTTTCAGATGGTGGTTACAGAGTATCTTCGTCTAATCTTATGTTACACCGGCCTAGCTCTAGTGAAACCAACTTGAGAAAAATTTCTAATTTTGGGCCAGAAACAGTCCCCAGGCCTGGATCTGCTCTTGGTCTTCTGCAAGGTAAACTAAAGATGGGATCTAAAAGTTCCATATTTTACTCATATATAAAAAACATTTTATAAAAAAAAACCAAAAAAAAAACCGAACTTCGAAACCTAGGAACCAGTAAAAATAAATCCACAGAAAAGTATGAAATAAATACCTTCTGATTTTTATAAATACACAGCAAAATTGAAAATGGTTTAAAAAGCGGAAGAATGCAATAAGACGAATAATTTTATTTTTGAATGTACAAATACTAATTGTTATTAAAAATTGTGAAATTAAAATATTAAATACTATGTTCAATACAACACAATCTTTTCGGAGGCGGCGCAAATATAAATGACATGTTACCGATACAATTCCATTAGTAGGCATTAAAATCAATAGATGAGAAGAGAAGATCCATTTTAAGATTTTCATAACGTCTAGTTTTAAAAATTTTAAATTTTGCGCTGCCTCCGAAAATATTGAGTTGTATTGAACATATTATTTAATATTTTAATTTCACAATTTTTAATAACAATTAGTATTTGTACATTCAAAAATAAAATTATTCGTCTTATTGCATTCTTCCGCTTTTTATACCATTTCCAATTTTGCTGTGTATTTATAAAAATCAGAAAGTATTTATTTCATACTTTTCTGTGGATTTATTTTTACTGGTTCCTAGGTTTCGAAGTTCAGTTTAATTTTTTTTTTTTTTTTTTATAAAATGTTTTTTATTTCATACTTTTAGTTGGAGAAGATGACAAATGTAGAAAACAGTAATTTGGGAAAACAAAATTTCGAAATTTTTTTAAGCTCTACCCCGTTCCTCTTTCCCGGGCCTTTTTATTATAATTATTTAAACAGTCACCTTTTCAGTTTTATGAGTACACACATAAAAGTGGAAAAGCGATGCGTGTATAATACAACTTTCAACACCCTACCTTCTACGATTATAATTGGAATTATTTTTTAAAAAAGGTCAATTTTGTTCTTAATTCCTTTTGATGAATTTTTGATTAAATTTAATATCAAAATACTAAGAATAATATCATTCGTAATAAAAAAATTATTCAGAAAATAAATTGCTAAACACTGTTGCTTCAATTCTAGTGGGGTAACATTTATGATATTAAGCATTTTAATGGCTGCCAAATTTTTGCTGAGGGGACTCCCATACAAAGAGGTTGTTTCTAGGCTACAGGAAACGACAGCGATATTATATTCTGCGGATATTAAGTATCTTTATTGAAATCTGTTGTTGAAAAATTAGTTAAGGTTATGTATACGTTGGTTCCAACAAGCACTTAAAACGTGCCGATAACTAACACTGCTCATGTTCTCCCCCATTCTTTTGATTCTAAATTTGATTGGTTGGTTTTCCCATTTGATTCATCCAGCATTAAAACAACATTGAGATTTGTTAGTTACCAATGAGCTTAATAGCTTGTTGGATAGGAGCATACCTTATGTTATATATGCCATATGTTTTTCCAATAAGTAAACATTTTTAGCGATAATTAAATATTTATTTTCATGTTTTTTCCTGATAACTTCTTAAACAAATTGAGAACCCAAAAAAGGTTTTAATGGGACCACCTTGGAAAAATACTCTACAAGTTGCAAAAGGTTTCGTTCCAATTGGTCCATCCATCTCGGAGTAATCGGTGGATATACATAGAAAAAAAAAAAGGCACATACGTATCGAATTGAGTAACCTCCTCTTTCGTTCGAAGTCGGTTAAATTAACTGATTGTATATAATATATATAAACTGATTTTATATTTTTCAATAATATATTCCAATGATGGTTTAAATTTGAAACTTTTTATGATAATTTTGGATTTTTGTTACAATCAACAAAAATAATTGTATTATGTATACATTAATTAAGTGTACAATTCCCTGTTAAAACACGAATCAGGTAAACGTTGTTTGAACAAGATTCTGTGTTAAATTATAGAACTACATTTATCTGTTGTACAATATGTTATCAGTCCCCTTTCATTAAACAGCCGTTAGAGGGTGCACATAACCTATCAAATTACCTGGTATGCATTGCCAATTTTAATTACCCAAGCCTCCCTGCCATTTCTTTGTCTTGATTTCAAACTTAGTTTAAGTTGTGTAATATAATGCAAAAATGATAGACCGCAAGCCACAAATTTCTCGAAAGAAGAAGAGAGCGTTCTGCTCAGGATTGTAAATAAACATAGTTTTGTAATAGAAAAACTGACACAATTACCAATGCCATGAAAGTGCAGGAGTGGGTTAAAATAAGTGAATTAAATTAAAGAATTCAATTTTTAAAAAATAGAGAGAAACATTAATTAGTTGCTGAATACAAAAGCAATTATAATAGACTAAAATATAATAAATATAATAAAAAAATATAATATAATAAAATATAAAATATAATAAATATCAATTATTTACATTGTTTATATAAATAATGCAGCCTGCCAAGCAGTTGTCAATTATAAATGTGATTATTTATAATACCTAATGAATCAATTAGAATTGATTCAGCTAGGATGGTCAGTTTTTCTTGGTCAATTCCCACCACGTCAAAGAATTTTCTCGCTACTTTGCCAATTGTTCCTCGCGAACCAAACCACAACCCTGTGACTTCAAACTCCCTATCACCTAATTCTTCATAAAATTTATCTTTGTAGAAGGGTATGCATTTTTCGTAGATCTTCTTCTTATCCCTATCTACTTTTTCGGCCTGTTCGCTGTCGTTTGTTTTGTAGCGAACGGTTGGGTCTAATATATACACCTCCTTACCATTTCGCTTATAGGCTATTATATCGGCATATCGGGTGGAGGCGTCAGTGTCTATGCCCCAGTTCTTAACCCTGTCATGGCGACGATTAATCAGAAGATGGTTATGTGGACAGCTGCCCAGCACATGTGATGGGGGTCTCGTTCTCTCTGCCATATTTACGGCAGAGGAGTCCAACCTCTCCTACGGTTGTCCGCCAGCTCCAGGAACTGCACGTAGAGGGGCATAATTCGTGTTTAGTTTAATGGCATTGGTCCATTCAGAGGCCGAGAGAATCTTCTTATCGTAAATAAATTAATTAGCTTTGTGATTCTCCCGAAAATGACAGAACCCTAAACCTTGCCAATTGCATTTGCTCCATTCGGTGAACGACTTATCCCGAAGAAATTGCTGTATCTTCTTAGTGCCAAGAGACTCTTCTGTGCCTTTTATAACAACATAATTAATAACCAAGTCTTTTGGCACACAGTTTTGCCTCTTCCTCATAGTTGAATATCGGCTGGAACTGCTCATCTATTGGTATACATTATTGGGTTATGCGTTTTTATGGAAATCTTATAGGGTATAATTAATTACGTTATATCAATCTTAACATCAATTATTAGCTTATCAAGGATGGTGATAATTATTGATTAAAAATCTCAGGCCCTCTCAGGTGTCGGTTTTTTTTTTTTAATTACGTTTCCGATATAAACAGTATTGAGGTCAGCTTATAGGTTTATTAGGGTGCTGATTATGAAAATGGTATCGATTTTTCGATTAAATGCTCAGGTATCGATAGATTTCAATTTATGTGATATAAAAAATATTACGGTTGGCTCATATATTAGCTCATATGTTAATGAAGTTGCTGAATTTGGAAATTATGTCAATTTTAAGATTACATGCTGAAGTACCAATTTATTTAAAATTGCAAAATATAAACAATATAGGGGTCGGCTATTAGATTTTAAGGTGCTGATTACGGATATGTTATCGATATTAAGATTACGTGCTTAGGTATCAATTTTATATGACTTATCTGATATACCTCACCTGGTTCACATTTCCGCTTATGGGGAGGATCCCACGGGTGGCGGATATGGGGATGGTCGGTGGGATTTCCTTGGAAGTTCCTCCTGGCTAAGTCCGTAGGACTCGCTGACCAACAATGAGAGCAGCCCTCCAGGCTTGCTGGAGTGTATGAGGTAGGTTTGAATGCCCTATCACATATTTTTTAGTTCACCCAAAAACCACAAAAAGGCATGGATCTCCCTAAGGTAAAACGCTCATTATCCGGAGGTAAACTAGTCCCCCGTTCGGGTCTCTGGGTGGAGACTGCTTTAGGGGATTCATGGCGCAAGTTAAAAAGTATAGGGACATGGAACGTGAGGAGTTTGAATACAGCGGGTGGGTTAAAATCAGTTGCGAATAAGGTTATGAGATATAGTTCAGATATCATGGTGTTGCAAGAAGTCCGCTGGCCAGGAGGTTCAGCATAGGTGGCAAAATAGTATAATTAATATTAGATCATATCTTGGGGCTGAATGCGGATCATGAACTAGAAGTTGCAAAAATTCGCCAGAGACAAAATAAAAGAGAAAATTGAGATTGGTTTCTATTGTGATAATTTTAATGTGGAGAAATTACAAATTCTGACAGTTAAAAAACAATTCGAGCTGTAAGTCAAAAATAGGTTTGAGGCTTTAGAATCTTTTGAAGAGGATAACGAAGACATTGACAAATTATAGGAAGGTATGAGGGATAATATTAAAGAGGTTGGTAGCTTCTGTCTACGGAAAAGGGAAAAATCCCAAATAGAAGGAGCAATCTGTGGTTCGATGAAGATTGCGTTAACATGTGGGAAAAAAGAAAATCTTCTAATTAGAAGCCCTAAATAATCCTAATGAAACTAATTCACTTACTTTCGAGCATTAAGAAAAGAAACTACTAAATTGCTCAAATTAAAATAATGGGAGTATCTCAAAAATAAAATAGCAATTGAAAGTAGAATCCATAAATGGTCGGGACTGGTTACGACTGGAATTAGGGATGAAAATAACAATATCTAGGCCTATCCGATAGACATATTAAGTTGGTTCAAGGATTATTTCAATAAAATTTTAAATACCAAAAATAATAGTTTGTCTTCTCCTTTGGAATACCAGAGTGCTGAACCGTTAATAGTAGAACCGAGTCTAGAGGAAGTTGAAATAGCCATTGGAAAATTAAAATTGCTTAAAGCAGCGAGAACAAATAATATTCCTAGTGAACTAATCAAGGCATAAGGAAAAGTTGGGATCCCTAAAATACATCTTGTGAACTGTAGCCTGTAAATATAATTGACATATTAGCAGTTAGACAAATAAAATGGGCGAGTAAAATTTTGAAACTTAGTAGGGAATGAATTTCAAAAAGATTAATAAGGGCGGTGCCAATTAGGAAACGTCCGACGGGTAGGTGGAGATGGACTGGGAGGATTGCGTTAAGGCAGATCTTTCAAAGTTGGATCTGGATGGCGGTCAGTGGATGGAGGTGTGCAGGGAGCAAGTTCTGGTGTCGGCATCGAACCTTCGGGTTCATTAAGCCTTCATTATTATTATTATTATTATTATTATTATCTGATAAAAGTAATATTAAGAACCAGCGCAAATATAAAAATAATGTAGATTTTAAGATTACCCAATAGGTATAAAGCAATACTGTTCTATTGTTGTAATAAATAGACACCCGAGTTCGTAATCATAAAATCAATATAGTTTTCATATTCAACACCTTTATTAACCTAGTAGCCGACCCTGATGTTGTTTATATCTAGTAAGTTGTAATAAATCGATACCTGAGTGCGTAATCTGAAAATTGATACCATTTCCATAATCAGTACCTGAATTAACGTATGACCCAACCCCCAATATCGTTTATATCGCATAATTTGTAATAAATCGGTACCTGAGCACTCAATCGAGAAAGCTAAGTCATTTTCATAACCAGAACCTTACTTAACCTATGAACCGACCCCAACATCACTTATATCATGTAAGTTGTAGTAAATACCTACCTAGTAAAGCACTAATCCAAATATCCTGAGATTTTAAATCAATGTAATTTTCATTACATCAATCTTATGTAATCAATCTTAATGGTAATTTATCATACCCTATAAGATTTCTATGAAACCATTAACTCATATATATAATATATATCAATATGGAGAAATCCGAAAAGAAACTTATACATTCATCCTTAAATAATTAAATTCAAACTTAAACTAGATATTAGATATCGTAGTGATAGAAATTACATCAGGACTTTAATTCTCTGGTCCGAAATATAAAAGTCTAATGTGATTTTTGATTTTTATTTACAATAATAAAAGTCCAGTTTTGACTTTTATTCTGTTTCCGAGAAAATAAGAGTTGATTTTGAACCCTGTTTTTATACAATTACCAGCTAAGTAGGTCAAGAGAGATACAAGGGAGGATAATCTAAAAAATAGAATCTTTGTAAACCCATCTGTGTTTCTGTAGCTGTATGCAATAAAAAGACTCCTGCATGATGGGAAAAGATTTAAAAACATGAAGGTATACATGCTCAACAGAATTATGTATAGCAGAGTACTTTTTGTTTACATAGTGTTTGTATGAAAGTATTAAATAAAAATCAATGAACAAAAATATTGTAACACTAATGTGGGTTTAAAATAATTTTTATTTATGAAATATTATAATTCACGTCAGACAAACAATAAAAGTTCAAATTATTAAAGTTACAAAAAGTAACTACTCTCTGAAGTTCCAAGTCTTGCAGGCCATCGAAAAAAACTTGGACTGCTAAACACTCTAAAAAACCTTCCGGGCCTGTTGTGTAAGCCAGCTTTACCATCCTTGGTATGTCCGCCTCGAACTCATGGATAGTCTTGGCTGCCTTCTGCTTCCTGCTCTTCAGCTGTGACTGGTATACATGTTCGAGGTGGGCATGGCTGAACCGCATATCAAGTCGGCTTCAAGTCATCGGTGTTGAATTGTTTAAGGGCACCAAGAGCAACACCTCGGAGGGCCACCGTTACAGCCACTACCTTATCTCTAGGGGACCACCCATTAGCACTGGGCACAGCATTCAACTGCTTGAGGTAATTAGGCCAGTGCAACTTACCATCAAAAGTTGATGGTTTTATTCTGGCTCGGCTCTCTATAACTGGGGGTTCATGTTCTTCCTCTTCTTTCAATGCCTGTTAGGCAAGCTGCTTTCTCATGACCGCCTGAACTTCTTCTTCCAGTGTTCTTTCTAATTTTTCAAACTCCTCCTCTATTGTGTCAGCACCTGCTTCCTGTTGAGCCAATCTGTCGTTCATCTCAACAGACAGGTTAGTCATCTTGTCATTCATTTCACCAGAAAGATCAGTCAATCTGTCATTGGGCCCATTCACATTACCAGACAAATGGGTCAGCTTGTCATTTATATCAACAGACTGGCGGGTCAAACTTTCATTCAACCCATATATGTCACCAGACAAATTGGCCAGCTTTTCATTCATTTCAGTTGACAAAATATTTAAAGCCTTTTTTGAAGCCATTATTTAAAGCCTATCCTCAAACTCTACAGTCTCAGGATCTACTCCCTGACTTGAATAATACTCACATAAGCGGGCCATCAAGATCGCTTTCATGCAGTAGAATCCAAATCCAGCTCCTCTTCTCCAGATCCAGTTCTCCAATCCGTTTGCCTGGCATTTTTAACCTTTAAATATCACTTCTGACACCAGTTGTAACACTAATATGGGTTTGAAATAAATTAAAATAAAAAGATTAAAATAAATTTTAAATTTAAATAAAATTTTAAATAAATTTTATTTAAAAAAAATTGTAATCCGAAACGTCTGACCAACAAAATTTCAAATGATTAATGTTACAAAAAGTAACTACTAGTGACACAAAAGTAACCATATGCTTCCAAGTTCAAGACTAGACTAAACCTCTAGTCCATTGCTTCTTATATTTAGTCCAAAATCGAATATTCCAGAATGGCCCAATACATTCTCGCCACATCCAGAACATGTGATTACGTTCTAATATGGTAATGTAACGGTTCCAACAAAAGTCTGGACTCTTAGTTGTGACAGAAATGATAATCTTTTTTGCCGATTTATTACAACTTACGCGATATAATTGATATTGGAGTAGGCTATTGGGTTTAGAAGGTGCTGATTATGAAAATGATATTGACATAAAGTATGCACTTGGGTATTGATTTATTACAAGCAATCATAAAATCGATACTATTTTTATCATCAATGCTATCAAAAACCTAATTGTGTTTAAATGAGATGAGCTGTAAAAATCGATACCAGAGCAAGTAATCTTAAAATCAATATAATTTTCACAATCAGCATCATCGATAACCCAATAACCGATCCCAATATGGATTATATCGCATAAGTTGTAATAAATAATATATACCTGATTGAGTAATCATAAAATTATTATCATTTTCATTATCAGAACTTCGGTTCCCCAAAGCTGATCACTAGATCGATTATATCGCATAAGTTGTAATAAATCAATACCTGACTACATAATCTCAAAATCGATATCATTTTCATAATCATCACCATCGATAACCCTATAGCCGATCCCAATATCAATTGTATCTCGTAAATTGTAATAAATCGATAACTGACAACTTAACCTTAACATCGATATTCATAAGCAGAATCCCAAATAACCTAATAATCGACTTCAATATTGTTTTTATCAGATAACTTATAATAAATCTATACCTGAGGGAGAAACCTTAATGTCAAATTTTTTTTCTTATGCAGAATCCTAAATAACCTAAGAATCGATTTTAATAATGATATCAGCTGATGTATACCAATATGATCTGCATGATACGTACCGATATGATTTGCATCAAAAGGTTTAACCCAATACTGTATACTAATATGGAGAAATCCGAAAAGAAATTTAAAAATTTACTCTGAAATAATTAATTTTAAAAAAATTCACAACTCATTTTTTGAATTTTTCCGTATTCAAAACTTAGTGTGGGAATATTTTCTATTCACAGATTTGATAATGAATATTCACAATTTTCCCTGTGAATTTATTTGTATTTACGGAAGACTTTGGGAATACAATTTTATTCGTATTCACAGTTGTGAATATGAATTTATTTGTATTCACACTTGTGATGATTTGTATCCATATTTACAAATATTGTGGTATAAATACATACATTTCTATTCATATTCACAAAACAATTTAAGATAAAAAGAAATTTGTATTCGTATTTATAAATATAAATATATCCAACTCTGGTTTCACATTTAAATGTTTAATATAGTTTAAAGTTATAAAAAAGAGTCTTATAAAAAGTTATAAAAATATGTGTCTTTTCAGGTTCAAGCGTTGTTAGCAGCAGCGGGATGCATGTCGATTATAATAGGGATTCAGAGTTAGCTTCTTGTTTACCACCTGACCTTCGATATTTACTTCATTCTTATAAAAGCACAACAGATATTCCTTATACAAAGCAGGTACATTTTCATTGTTTGTATATTTCAATTTGGTGGTTTATAAATTTATAGTAGTTAAAATAATTGTATTCTTTTCATCTTATTGTTCTTTCTTTAAATACATAATATGTTATCAACTTCTATCCAATACCTTAACTAGATAATTTTTATCTGTAAATGCATCTCATAGTGCTGTAGGATTTTGGTTAATCTTTCAGGATAGGGTTTGGAATGAACTCCTTGCCTAGAAAACTCTTATTTAAGAAAACAATATACAAAAGGCTAGAGGAACAAAATATTTCATTAAAGCTAATCAATGATTGGGGTAAATTATTCCTGTCATATCTAATTTCCAGTATCAGTGACATATGTAGATGAGAGAGAAATATAAGATAATAATTGATTTCGAATTTGAGAAATATAGCTGGGAGAACAAATATAGTTTGGATACCCCAGGTTGATTGTAAATACAATACTATCTTGACAATCTGACAAATACGGGACCCAAAAATTGTTATTCCAGAGTAGCAAAGGTCCCATTAAAAAAAAAAAAAATGCAAAATAAGGAATAATGGTCAAATAATGCAAAGCTAGGATGGTTATTCCTCTTCATTAAGAAAAGAATTTGTGAAAAAAAATTCATTCGTAATAGCCAAATTAAAAAGAAAGTTTTAATATACAACATGTAAATTACAAGTTAAAATGCATGTTGTTTGCGCTGTTCACTTTTGATAAATTTTATAAACTTTTCAATTTCGCCCACTCTACTCCGTAAACCCCTCTCAAAACAGCAGGTCTTTCACTGAGTGCACCAGTCTTCCTCATTTGGATGGCTATTTACAACTTTGGCATACTCCGATTGTGTACTTTTCTAGTTATAATAAGGGACTTAATTAGCTTGCAGCTTTTGACTTCGGTTCGCTCAAAGAGATGAACCTGGTAGGGAGTCCTTTGAGTTGAGATAGGGGCCACACTAAACGGCTTTTCCTGTCATCAGTAGTGTGAGTTTGTAATAAATGGTGGTTATATAGAACAGTCATTGCAGGTCTGAAAACTCACAAGTACCTTATTCACTAGTAAATTAGAAAGTATACTGAAGAAAACCAATTGCAGGGTAAATTATAAGTACAGAGAAATTATACTTTGCAGCATGGACGTCTGCAAGGGAGGTGCAGGGGGGCAGCTGCCCCCCCTAGAAAAAAATAAACTACTAATTAAATAAATTCGTATTCGTTTATTATATTTACTAGCTGCGGAAACTGGCTTAACTCAGGGAGTTGTGTGATAGTTGGTATTAAAGAAACTATATTAGAATAAATAATTTATTTTTTGAAGAGAAAAGATTTGGTTCCGCCGGGAGTCGAACCCGGGTCTCCTGTGTTACATGCGAGGATGCTAACCACTACACCACAGAGCTCGGCTCAAGGCAGAGCAAATCCTTCCTCTTCACTGATACCTACTCCCCCTATCTCACAAGTTTTGTGAGTAGTAGCGGGAGGTGGACAAATTTTGTCCAATTTATGATATTTATTTACATAAGTCAATAAATGGACGTCAGTAGTGGTTAGCATCCTCGCATGTAACGCAGGAGACCCGGGTTCGACTCCCGGCGGAGCCAAATCTTTTCTCTTCAAAAAATAAATTATTTAAAAATAATTTAAAATGGTGGTCAGCCACGAACTAAGATTAGATTAATTATATTAGAATAAATTTTAAAATACATTAATACAGAGAAAATAGACCAAAATTGACCATGATTAGATCAAAATTTGTACCTTTTTGAAGCTTTAGTTTTAGTATTAGTGGCATGATGATTAAAGCTCGGAGCTACCCAAATAAGTAAGAGACCCAATATAGGTTCTCCTAATGCGAATTTCTTCCCTATTCTCCTCCTGATTTAGTTGCTGAAAAATTAAGTTTTGCAGCAAATATGTCGAAGATTATGTATCGTTTTTGATGGTTTCTATGTATTCCAATTTGACTATTCTCATGACCATGCAATCAGCAGATAAATAGTTATATCAGACTATAGTTGAAAAAACATGTTTTGCTGTATGATGACCCACAGCTAACAAAATTATTATTGGAGTACATATATAATCAGCAATATGAAAATCGGATTTTATTTTAAATAAGGGCCAAATACATAGGTACGTTGTGATGTAAGTATATTTTAGAAAATTTGGAATTCAATATGAAAAATAAATATTTGTTGATAAATTTTAATGAATATAGAGAAAATAATCAATGAGATTGCCTCATATACATTTTGAAAAACTTCTTATCTGAAAAATGTTATTTTAATTTATAATCCGTGGTAACATTTAAATTACAGACTGTAGTGTCATGTTAGATCCAATGACGTAAAAACTGTATATCATCTGTGTTTTTCATCTCACATTACCCCTGATTTCAGGTTAAAAATTCATATTTTACGGGCGATAATTACTTTGCATAAACACGGGAAAAATAATCCTGGTTATTATATTCAAATTCATTTTTCCTATAATGGTATTTATTTATTGAACAATGTATAGATAGTCTTATCTGAAGTTTTTTATCTGATGTACGCTTGACCTCTTAATTGTAATATTTGTGAACTTTTTATACACATGAAAATCCGAACTCTACTTATTTCTGATTATATCAGTCCTTAAAAAATGACTTTGTTTGCTGGGATATTGTTCAGCTGCAACATGTGGTTTTTCAAAAAATATTTGAACATTGATATGTTGAATCTTATGTCATGGAAATGAACCCAATAGATTCAGAACTCTAAAAACTATAAAAAACGACCTACTTACAGCAAAATTAATTTTTTATCTCATGGAGGTACACATTTTGTACCATATTTCGTTTCTTTTTCCTGTACTATAAAAGGTAAAAAATCTTATTGACAACATAGTCTAACTATTTGGTGTACTTGTTTATGAGCATGTTTAATTTTGTTATCCGGGCTATAAATGCAATAATTATTTGATTTTTGTGTGAGAAAAGTATAACATGAGCCTTTGAGTTGACAGAATGATTCCAATTTCAAAATTTTGCAAGAAAGCACTTTAAATAAGATTTCTCTGTGGATAATTTGCACCTTTTTATTTTGTATGTATATGTCATTAAACTGTTATGTTTTAATACTTCTGTCATAATATTACAAAATAAATTGATTTATATTCCATCAGGTTATCACTTTTTTCACTGTTTATTTTTATTCACTGCACTACTAAACAATTTTCACTGAGGAATTTTTATTATATTTACTATAATTTATTATAAATTTTGCATTATATTTACATTTGTATTATATATTGATTAAAAGCAATGTTTCGATCAATTATTCCTTCTGTGAAACTTAATTAGTTTATGAATCCAGTTGGTTTTGTTTATTTTTTTTTTTCAATTCATTGCAGAGATGTAATGACCTTATTTAAAAATAAAAAGAAAAAACTATTTTTTTAAATATAATTTAATGTAATTTAAAGAGAACATAAGAAGCTAAAACTATAACTTAAGAACGAATCATAGCTAACACTATCTGGCTGTCCGTTGTCGAACTAAATTTTATTATTCATTAACACGACAGTCATGTACAGATGGGCAAATTAAACATAGTGAAAGGGAAAAAATTCCAGCCCTTAAATCTTCAATATCACGCCCTTTGAATAAAAACGGGAACCTTCTTCATGGATAGAACATAACAATATAACTTTCTATGTCGTACCCAGTGGCGGATCCAGAAATTTTCTGAGGGGGGGGGGCGCACTTTTTTTTTTTTACATTTCATGAGTAATGAAGGCCCTAATTTAATATACATATTGGTACAAAATGACGTTGTAAATTACTGTAAATGTCTAAATAGAATTCATTTTCAATTAGTGGACTTGAAAAATGACTTAATATAACCCATTTTATATAGAAATAGTAATACTTTATGAGTTTCCTCACCTTTCAGGGGGGGGGGCGCCCCCCCCCCGCCCCTCGCCTGGGGGCTCAGATGACAATAGCCAAAGAACTGAAATCTAAGTTTGTAGCAGCTACACGTTATACAAGCGGGATTACTATATCAGTCCATAGTACACTGGGCACTGCTACCACCTGCCTAGTTCATAAGCTTTACCAAAGTTTTAGCACATAGGGCACTGTAGCCAAAGATTTGAAAGCATAAAAACGAATGAAAACTATCTATCCTTAATATCTATAATTAATAAAAATCAATTTTTTGTCACATAAATTGTTTGAGGAATTAAATAAATGGAAACAATAGATGAATTTTTTTTTGATATTTCAATCAAATCAACTAAACTTTCAAAATTAAATTGAATATTACATTCAGCAATCTTCCGATTATCTGCGAACAGATTATCTCATCTGCTGATTATTCTCACCCTTAACTGTTAATTATAGATGCATAAAGGAGCGAAAAATAAAGTCTTTTGAATTATCAAATTTTTCCAGAAGGTCGTTTATTTTCTTAGTTATTACACAAATAACTATAAACCTTTAATATGTAAATTATAACAATTTATCTAATTTCCACATCATGATAATTACAACAAAAACAAAATTTGTGGTATGAAAGTTCTACTCAGCTCAAAAAACAAGCAAGATGTTAACAATATGATACAAGGCCTAACATTTGATAATGACCTTCATGGTTGATGTTTAGAAAAAAATACAAATAAATAAAATGCCCAACATTGTCTAATAATCGTCTGTTTTGTGTCTCCCATTTTAGAGAAAAATATGTAATGTGATATTTTTTAAGATGGTGTATGACTGTCTTCTGTCCTAGAATTTCACCAGTGGTTCAGTTTGTCTTCTGTCCTAGCATTTCACCAGTGGTTCAGTTGTTTTTTTGTTTTTTTTTTGTGAAACTGTTGTAAAGAGTGTTTTGTGACGACCTTCACTTTATTAATTAAAAATGAATGAACAATGTAAGAAAGTTGTTTTATAAATTCAACAAAACATGAAGATGATAAAGAAAATTGAAATAGGAAACCATTAAAGAAAATTAGGCATGAATATGGTCTTGGTGAAACCATAGTTAGGGACCTATTCAAGCAAAAAGAAAAACTTAGTTGTTTGCATGTATTTTTGACAATTTTATGGCAATGAAAGAAAAAAAAAAAAAAAAAAAAAACGATGAAAAATTCAACCTACACAGAGCTAGGTGGTGTATTAGAATGAGTGACTAAAATAAGTAATGAAGGTAGGGTCAGTTGGGGTAAATGGAAACAACCAATCACGCTATGCCATAAGGTAACACTCGAAGCTAAATTTCTTGTTAACATTAACACTGTCATATTGATAAGAGATTGAAGAGGTTCCCACGTTTCTTGAAGAGATGATCGTCAAATGGTAGTCAATTGTAATTCTGATTGTGACAAAAATTGATTTTCAAAGTTGGAAGCTTGGGAATTGGTGCTTGCAAAAGCAAAGTAAGCGGATTTAACTATTCTTATTATTCATTTAGGGTGTTATCTACAGTATGTGAGTTTGGCTTTGAATGTAGCTATTGCTGATCCTGAGCAAAGTGGTGTTTACATTTACCCCATAGACTTTTGTCCTTTGGGGTAAATGAAAACAAATAATTTTTAAGCATCCCTAATGTTCGAGAGGACAATAATCAACTTTTTATTTATGGATGCCTCTCATTCATGTAAAGAAGTAATCACCTCACCTTATCCCCTCAAGGTATTGGAAAAAGCCGTGCAACATGATAAGTAGGAATAAGATAAACAGGGAAATACCTGATAGCAATACCTTTAAATGATTTATAAAACTAAAGTAAACAAACAAAAAATTGGAATAATAATAAAACACTTAAATTTTTTTCATTATTTTTATTTTGTTGAACTGGATGGGACTGCAAGTCTGTTGAACAAATTTGTTTTTCTTTCCACTATTGAAGTGGAATGCTGAAAAGAACCCGTTAGTGTGGCCCAGATCTTCACTGGAAAGGGAGAGTTGGGGGTTTTTTATCCATTTTGAGTGAAGGTGGCGAACAGAAGTCGAAAGCTGAGATCTAATAAAGCTTATTAAGGCCCTTTTTATCTGAAAAGGTTTTCCCCTTTGCATCCTCTTCAATTAAAAAGGTCTTTCATTAGCTTTTTTAGATCTCAGCTCTCGACTTCGGCTAAAGCTAAAATGGGTCTTTTTCAGTGGAAAACTAAAGAAATTGCCTAAAGTAATTAAAGAAATTAAATTAAAAAGATATGAGTACAGAAAATAAGATATGATATAGAAATGACAACACAACACAAGATAAAGCAGGAGAGGTGACAGGTAGCTATATAAGAGAAGATAGGTTGCAACCAATTTGTCCAACCGAATTCTATCTGGTAGCATGTAAGTACCAGTTAGCACACTTTCCACTCTCGGCAAAATTTTTCCTCATGATTCTACTAATCTGAATGATTTAACCGATTATAATGCAGCATTTATGTCATAAATGCCATCAATTATTATATAATCCTTCCAGAATGACGTCATACCGCTCTTCAATTCTTCTTTTCAATAAAATTGTTTTGTATATTTTCTTCATTGACACAATTACACCCAAATTTATGCATTGTATAAGAGCGGTGACATTGGGAGGTAAACATTTAAAAAAATTTCACCATCTGATGGTTTTAAAACAGTCACCACTGAATGGGACGGTGGATTGTTAAACAATGATACGAATTTTTGGGACAAATTTTGAGAGCTAAAGTGTTCTTGAACTTGGTTTTTTTTTTTTTTTTTTCACTCTTGAAAAATGTTTTGGTCCATCCATCCTTTTTGCTGGCTATTATAATAAACTGGAAGGTTTTCAGCCTTTAAATGATCAGGGTTTCTTTGACTTGCCAATCACGATCTATTTCAGTTTATGAATCCTTGGTGCATTGCTGTAGGGCATTATAGTGCTATGTAATGGGGGTTAATTTATTATTGCTTTTAATAAAATCATGATTAATGATTTAATGGGATGCCACAGCATTTTATAAGGAATGCCCAAACCAATAAAATATTTACTTCCCCTGATTACATACAATACCTTCCCCTTTTGATGATCAAATATAAATATGATTCCCCTTTTATGAATCAAAAGATAATAGAATTTCAAGAATTGGATTCCTCTCTCAAAGGCATATGTGGGGCAATATAATGTTGCATGCTTATAATACAAATAGGTATATATATGATTAAAATAGACAAAAGACTGCATATGTATTTATGGTAATATTACTATTAATAATTTAAAAAAATGTATTAACTATTTGTTTATTAATATCAAAGCAAAGTAACAAACATGTTTAAATATTTATTATGCATCTTTAAAAGAATTAAATGAGATTTTAATTAAATTGATGATTAACACTGTCATATCTTACAACCATTACAAATAATATATAATAGACAAATAAACCAAATATGATTAAACCAAATGCAACAATATACTAAAACTACCATATTACAAAATAATCAAACATATATACATATTGGGTACTCATCTAGATACTCCCAGGATCTCAGTTCTCTCCATCATTGCAACCTCTGATAGATCAATTAACCAATAGCGCCAAATGATGAGAGTATTTTGGAGTCTTGTCAACTTGACAATCATCGTTACAACACTAATTTGATACACTTTTTTAAAAATTCTCAAATACTCTTTTAAGCTCACCATGGATTACCATGTTAATTAACAAGTCACTAATGGGACTTTGTAAGTCCTGAAGGGACACTTCCTATGATGATCATTTCATGTTCACTGTCCGAAGTCACATCCAAGAGTACATGATAACAGTACGAAGTCACATTCCAGAGTCGCCCACTGGAACATCCCTTACCTCACCTAAAGAATGGAGGGGGAAATATTCCTCCACTGACAAATTTATTAAAAAGGCATTTAAATTAAAACAAAAATGATATATTTGTAGGTTCTCTACCAGGGAAAACACCTGTAAACTTTAATTTGCATGGTTCTTGTTATTAAGATAGTAATTAATGAAAAACAGATAGCATGGGGACTATATTCTATTTTAACGGCTTTTATTTTAGCGGTCGAAAAGGCTCTACTCTGGTAAACAAAAACAGGATGTCTTGAATTTAGCACATTATCTTCCTAAAAAGGAACTTGGAAGGAAATTAAGTTTCCGCATCCGATCAGCACCTAGTCCTTCTACTAATTTAGTTATTAATTAAAATATTGATCAGCTGATTTTGAATTTAGACTCCTTATTAAAAATGAAAAATTTTGATATCCAACAAGATATATTTTATTTGATTACTTATTAAGTTTTCTAATTGGTAAGTGGCTCTATCATCAGCTATGACAATTATATATGAATATTTCGGCTACCTCTTAACCTGATACATAGCAATAGTTATATGCTCTTTGCTAGACTTGTGCCCTGCTGCTTGCTTTTCACTCTCAAATGCTAAAGTTTGAGAAGGAAGATACTTCCAAAAAGCCCTAACTCATCAGCAGATCAAACAAAATGTTTCTGAATGAAGAAATTATTCAAATTCTGTTTTAAAATATTCCACTGCATTTGCATCACGAGGTAGTTTATTTCCGTGAAACCCACCTCTCTTATCCTATGGTGTTGCTTGAACCTATTAACCACCCGAAAAAAACACCTAATGTTCCCTTGAAGCCAAGCATACAGGAGTAGGGTCAGTTAGGATGAATGGAAACAAAAGTTTACTGGTAATATATAACAGTTATAAACATAGGATCGCAATCTAGAAACAAAAAGTTTTTGATACAGTCATCGCTCATTATTTAGGAGTTTTAAGTTACCTTAAGTGATTTTGAAGCACTAATTCAAAATACTACAAATAATTATTAGGTTGTTTATTATTAGGTAAACATAAACTGTCCACAATTTGTAAGGTTGTTGGGACCATTTATTAATTTCGTAATCAGTGACTAGACTGTTTCAAATTCAGATTCATCCCTGATCCTTAGGCAAATTTAGAAGTTTGAATTTGTACTATTTTGGCTCTCAGTTAAATTTGGAATAAATGAGAGCTATAAAATTACATCACACAACGGAGAAACTGTGACAAATGATCCAGGCTTTGAGCACTTCACTGATGAAAAAATTATTGATAGTGAAAGGTGTGGAGTTGTAACGTGGTGAAGAAGAATAAGAATGGGAATTGTTGAAGAAAGAGGCTTTGCGGCAATTAGACAGAATCATTCAGCAAATGGACGAGCAATATGATACTCTAATTTGTGACAAACTAATGTTAAGAAAGCTTCAATAAAAAATCAAGAAGAGTTTGAACTCAAAAAAATAAATTAAAAAAGTCATAATTTGTTTTATTATTATTAATAAGTTATAACATATATTAATATTTACATTATGTGCATTCTATGTCTTGGATAAATAGACAAATGCTTTTTTTTTTTTTTTTAATTTATATTATTTTTTAAATTCCTTTCTTTGTTTTCACTTTAATACGTTCACGCCGGCACTGTAATTCATACTTCTCGCCCATTGGTGGCTGAGCTTAATGTTTTTCGCTATTCCAGTGCATTATGCAGTATTGACAATCCAACAATAATAAAATAAACAATACAATCCTACCTAATACCCAACAGTCATGGAAGGTTTTGTGATTGACAAAAGTGTCCGATACGGCAGTTTAATGTGAGCCCACCGAGGGTACACGCCGGTGTGAACGTGTTAATAGAACATTTGAAAGTCTTAAAGTAAGACTGTCCAGATAAATTATATGATTTATTATATTATTTTCAAAACTCAGATTTTGAAAAAAAGAAGGCAAAATTCTGTATGTTATGTTAAATTAAAATTTGAAAATAATATTCCAATTCAGGCAAATGTTTTAAATATTTACATTTAATAAGACCATAAATTAAAAAAATATAAATTTTTAAATTTTCAAGCCTTTTTTTTTTGTAATTTCAAAATCGGATTATCCACAATGTTTGCTCCACCCAATGGATAATCAGGAGTTTACTGTAGCTTATTATATTAAATTGATAGATTATATAACAGCATAAATTGATTTTGAATCTGTACAGCAATTTATACAAGCTTATAAAGAACACTTAGGAAGTGATGTGAAAATGTCTATGGCTGATAGGCGAACTTTAAATAGAATGTCAAATATCGACTGGGAAACTGAGAGGTTATTAAGTCGCAACAAAGACCTCTTGAGAAATCCAAAAAGCAGGTTGGTCCATTTACTACTTAGTTCACGTGTACTTTCATTTAGAAAAACTAACAATATAAATATATATATATAAATATGTATATGAAAATTCCTGACAGGTTAGACATTCAACGTAAAATTGCTTATTCAGGAATAGGAAGGACTAGAAAACTTCGTACCCATAGAAGGCAATTATCAGATCCAAAGATACAATTAGAAATGAGTCCTCTAAAAGATTGCAGTGAGGGGCATTACAACAGGGTATGGTGTTTTTTTCCTAGCTTGTTGATTAATGATTATTTTTAGGAATATCACTATTATAAAAAGAGCGTGAACAAGAGTTTAACATCATAATAAACGTTTTAGTGTTTTAATTACTGGTTACCAAAATTTTTCTTTGGCATCATGACCATCCAAAGAACAAAGCCTTCCCACATACACTGGTCTTGTCATACCGTAAACTGTGGCAAATTTGCCAGTTGGGACAACTTTGCTAGTTTTGAAAAATATTATTTTGAGTTCCTGAGAAGGTATCTAATTCAAAGATAATGGTGCTGGTGTGATATCATATAACAATAAACCCACAAAAGGGTGCTCCAAGTGCAACCAAACATATTGAAAAACATTATAAAATTACAAAATAAACCTTTGTTTTTTTTTTGTTTTTTTATTTTACTCTGTTGATTTGTTACCCTCTTCATCCATATATAAGTTCAAAGTCCCAGATTGGCTATAGTAAAGACAAAATTCTCTTTTATAATGATGGAAGTATCGTTCACCATCAAATTTATAGCAATAGAGTTTGATTACGTTTTGCATTAAAAGATTTTTTTTTTAAATAGCACACAGATAAGTCAAATTATTTTAATATGTTTTGGTTTTCATCAGGACAACAGATATAACATTTTGACCAATGAATTAGTCCAAAGAATCTGCATGTGATAATCTTACACCTGTGGCCCTGATGAAGACCTAAATCTTAGGCTGAAATGTCAGCACATATTAAAATAGGTTTTCTTATTTGTAAGGTTGTTTTTTTTTTTTTTTAATCTCTGATTTCACCCTACTCCCCAACTTCTTGAATCTCTCTTTTGTATGACCATGGCCTTTTAATTTGAATATAGTTATAATAAAAGAATAAATCCTGAAATTAGTCATTACATCTTTTTGAAAATATATTTAACTTTTTTCTGTTTTCCTTTTTACCACTTTCTTAATTCAGGAGTTGCTTAAACGAGATTATTAGCATTACTATATCGGCTAATGGAGTCCAGCTAAAGAATTAAAAAAATAAGGAATACTATACTAGCAAACTGGTAAAATTGGATGGCTGTGGCATGGATTAGGGATGTATGAAAGATGAGCCTTCATAGGTTGTAGTGCTATATAATTAAAATATAATACTAGCAAAATATAAATTATACATTACAAACATTATCAACTTATAAGTGTAAATTTACAAGAACTGTACTTTTTTTAATTTAGGGATATTATGGAGTTGTACACCCATCACTCCGACCACCATATAAATCATTTGAATATGAATCCATTGATGATGGGAAACTTTCAGATTGGGATACATCTCACCCATATCTTGCTTCTTATGCCATAGCAGGTGGTGCTCTTAGGGAAACAGCAATAAATAGTGTTTTAGATAAGGATCATATGAACAGTGATCAAATGAGGTAAGATTTTTTTTAATACTCAACCGTACAAAGGGTTAAAAATATGATCAGTGGTTGAACAGTTCTATCTGAAACCACATTGGTGGTCTCCTATAATTTTTTCGGCTTATTCATGATATTACTATAGAGGATTAAGGTAAATATTTTTTAACAAACCAGGAGTGATATTCCGCATTAATAGTTATTACCAGATATTTTGCCACCTATATTGAACCAAGACGGGATTGATTTGATTATGGGTTTGCGAATCTGGTGATGTCCAATTATATTTATGAATTTCTTCATGTTTAAACACAGTACTTTTGATTATTAGGTTCTTTTAAGTAGCAAAATTTGTTAGTCCTATCCCGTTATCATTGGTATATTCATGTAAACATTCTTTACCGATCTTAGGACTATATACCATAACTTTGCGTTGATATCTTCCTGAATATTTTTGCAGTGTCATGGTAGTTCATCATAAACTGATTCTAGTTCATCATAAAGTTGGCATTCAACTTCATAGTCACTTTCTTTGATCGGAGAGTGTGTATTGATTTTCCAATTTTAAACCAATGCCCCTGAAAAATAACTACCTTAATCTTATCATGAGGAAATATAATTTCCCTTAATGCGGATATTAACCTATTCTTAATCAGGAACCCGGTACCTAAAAAATAGTTTTCACTCTCAATAGTTCATGACATAGGATTGAACGTACTGCTCACTTTTGTGTACACGTATCTTTTGTTCACACAAATACCAAAAATAGGCTGTTCAATTAAATGTTAAAAAATCATGATTAAGTTAATAAGTCCTATATATTTTACATATTCTAATAATTGGATACTTTTTTGGGTAGCTTTGAGGCTATTTTTTTTTTGTGTGTTCTTTAAATAATATTATAGTATTTGTCTTTAGAATAAATATTTTACTAGTGTATTTTTATGGAAATGCAATACATTGATTTTAAAGACCTTTCATAGTAATGTATCTTTAGATCTATCATAATATTATTATTATAATAAATTAATTTATATTTATTGTTTTTTATTTTAGGTATGATATGAGGAGATATAGTGACAGCTTAGACATGAGGCATCGTGATGTAGGTAAACATCACAAGCCTCGTTCGTGGCAGCCATCTCCTTACGGAAGCGATGAGGAAGATGATACTTTAAGTAGAGAACAGAAAAAGGCTAAAATTAAAGCAGAGATTGCTAGGCGACGTCAGCAAATTGAAGAGAATGCAAGGCTGCATGAAGAACTTCTACGATTAGCACGTTTGAGAGAAAGTGCTGAGTTAGGTACTCTAAATAAACAATTTATCTTATTTTATTCAATGATCATTTTATTTTAAATATGAATTAATGAGGAGTGGGGTAGCATAGTAAACAAATCTTTAGTTTTCTGTTTTGGAGAACCAGATTAGAATTCTGGAAGGTAAACTTAAGTTTTTTCTGGAAACTTAATGAGATTTTTTAGGATGAAGTAATTGAGTGAAAGGCATTTCATGAATCTGTTCAGCTCTAAAATAAAGCCTTACTGTATTATAAGGAAAAATTAAGCTGCTAGAGTACTTCATCTTTTTAACACGTTAACTGCGATGAGGGGTCATTTGACCCCATGCGGTGGCTTCCTTTACTGCGAGCCATTAAACGTGTATTTGTCGTTAACTGCGATGCTTGTCACGCATCCTGTTTTAATATTTTTGAGATTTTGTATTTTTTTTTTATAATGCACTACTTAATACTACTTATATATAGAAAAAAAATGTAAGGGGTCACTTGACCCCTTGTCGCATTATAGTTTAAATGTTTTCCTTAATGCGGCAAGGGGTCAAATGACCCCTTGGTCTTTTAATGCTCATTACACTTCATCTTACTATTGTTTTAGAAAAAAATAAATAAAAGAAAAAAAATATTTTTCTATTTCCGTAAATGTTTGAAAGCGGTGAAAGCGACAGTAATTTACCGTGAATCACATTTATCTAAGGGTGAATCACAGATTCACCTTCCTTTCTTGTTCTTCGACTGATTCTACTTAGTATTGTTGACACCTGAGCTCTCGTTTATTTGTCTCGATTTAGTAAATAATTTCGATATGTATTCACGTAGTAAGAAACTTGCCGATTTAGCCCTTTCACAGCGGAATTCAACTTCAAGCAAAGATGAAGGAACTAGTTCAAGTTTTGAAGATGGTTGTGATTCATATAAGGAAGAAATGTTCGGGCTGTTATGAAAAGCTAAGAACAGCTATGAGCAGTGCAGAAGCCCAAAAAAAGGTGAAGAAGGTCCGGACATACTGTGACGACTGTGCCAACAACCGTCTCTTTGCTTGCAGTGCTTCAATGATAAACATTATAAAATGTAGTTTTCGCGTGTTATTTTTTTTTTAATAATTTAATTTGTAATATTTAGGTTTATTTTTTTAAATACACAAAAGTTACACCTATGTTCATTTATTTATAATTAAAACATACGTTTGGTTTTATTTTTGATATCTGAATTCTTCCTTTCATGAATTATATATGCTGACAATTAAGTAAATTAAAACCATAGAGCAAGCATTTTATGATTGAACGTAAAAGAAAAGAAAAAAATTACTGTTAGTATAACACAGATGTTGTGGAAAAAATAAGTAATAAAAAAATATATTCAGAAGCAACAGAATTCAACCCTGCTTCTGTTACGAATTCTTGTACGTCAGGTATTTGTAAAAAAAATGGATTTCACTTTAAAACATTCATCAATGTTTACAGAGAGTTAATTTTAATGTCTAAGGGACAAGGGGTCAATCAGCCCCTTGACGCAGTTTAGCGGTGTGGTAGCATGGGGTCATTCGACCCCTCGTCGCAGTTAACGAAAATCCCAGTTTATTTGCTTCGCAGCTAACGTGTTAACCATATGTTATAAATAATCAAATTATTGAGTCAAAAACTAGGTAGGTATCATAAACATTACCTAACCTGAGACATAAACTTTTCTATTTTACATTTATGAAAATAATAATAATAAAACTTCTTCTAGAATTGTATGGCATAGTATGTTACTATTATCTAATTAACTCTCCTTCATAGTGGCTATTACATTATTTTATAGGACAATAATTTTATTTATATAATGATATGTTTTCTTGACTGTTGATATTAAATGTTATCATGCCCTAATATAAGCAAGCAGGTTAGGAATTCACTGAATATAGGGCATTTTCCTAAGAAAGGAATTATGGTTTCATTTTCATTTAGATTGCACATACTGCATTCTTGAGTTCTGTTCGGATCCCACGGCTTAAAGTTTTAGTTCAGAAGTTCCCCCCTTGCCTAATAAATTAACTTCATAAATTTTAATTTATGGTTTTCACCAATATAGCTATTTTTGAGGTCTGTGTCCAGTTTTTTATAAATTAGGTGAAATTTAGAGTTATTTCGGGATTTATTAAAGTTATTAGTAAATTTATTCAGTTATCTAACTTATACAGTTTTCTAACTTTGGGGGCAATTCATCAGTATACAGTTCACTTGCTATTGATATGGAAAATTTATCGTTCCTTGCTTTTGACCAAGATATATTTTTTATAAATTATAATTTTTCATAATAGCAGAGGCAATCTTTGTTGAGGATATTTAATAACTTATGTAATTAAAATGCAATCTAAGCATGGAAAAAATAAAGGTTCTATGCCAGTTTCTAGGTATAATATATAGTTAGGGGTATTCAGGGGAAGTATAACAAAATTTTTGTTTTTTTTAAAGTATTTTTTCCGCCATTTCATATCCCCAAATTTGGCAAGAGTAACAGATTATTGCTCTAGAAACAGAATTAAAAAACTGTGATATTTTACTAATTGGGATGTCATTCCTCGAAATAAACCCTGACCAAGTTATGTTCCATCCTTGTTTTGTTTTAGCCAATTTTTCCTTTAAATGTCGGTTCAAGGACATTGGTGGGGTTAATCCCATACCGAGGTACTTGTATTTATATTTATCTATATTCACTGTTAAAGTCCACAGGCTAAAGTACTGGGACAGTCGGTTAATCATGGTCGGCAGCTAAGAAAACAACATCATCTGCTTATAAAAGGCATGGTACTTTTAGATGTTCAAGAGAACACACCCACCCACAAAATCTGCTAAATCGATAATAAATAATGAAAATAATAATGGAGGCAAAGGCACCTCTGTCTCAAGCCCCCAAGCCCACTCTTTTTGAAATTGAATCAGATAAGGATATACCCCTATAATTTTCTACATTCATTGTGTCACCTTTTTTTTAACAATGTAAAAATTAATGAGTTTTTTCTAGCTACCAGGAACGTGAGCAGTCTCCCATATGTAGTTAAACAATGCAAGGGCTCTTTCTAAAACTTTTGGCAGACTGTTTTTGTGAAATTCGTAGGGCACTCAATCTGGACCTGGCGCCTTATTATCAGGGCACCTTCTCAAAACAGTTGTTAACTCCTATAACTCAAATTTTCTATCCATGTACTCATAAATATTAAATGGGGTAATTTATAGGTTCAGTCTGAAGACTAGGATTTAATAAATCATTGAAGTGTTTGAACCATGCACAGCGTCCAATTTTTCTAACAGCATGTTTAGGACGGTATTTAAAGCAACTTACTAGTTCCCAGAACTTTTTGAAATCTTTACACCCAATAAACTTGCTATCAATACTGTTATAAAATTCAGACCTTTTTTTCCTACACAAAGCTTTATAAAATTTGTTAGCTAATGAGTAAAGGTTTTTATTATATTGATTATTTAATTTTCTAAATAAGTTCAGTCAAGAAAATGATTTTTTATGAGCTGCATTACATTCATTATCATATCATACCAGGCCTGACGAAAAGTTAAGGGTCTAGGATTCCCTATGGGATTTCCACCATTTTCAGAAGATTGGAATATAAGTATGATTAATTGGTCTATAGCTTCCTGTGGCTCCCTTATGTCCTTAATGTTTGCATTATTAATATTACATTCTAATTTATTTTTAAAATCCTTTTAGTCATTCTTCGTCTATTCAAGTTGCCAGAAGGAAATCTTTTTGGTTTAGTTGCCAGAAGGAAATCTTTTATTAATTTGTTTTTGGGATTTTTAGATTTATCACAATTAGCATGCGGTCGGAAAGATTAAAAGGAATAACCGATAAATCCTTAACAAAATCCAATAGGCCTAATGAAAGAGAGCATTTATCGATGACAGAACAACCCTGAGCTCCAACAAAACTAAATTCCCCTTCCTTGCCCCCTATACTTCTCACATTTAGAATGGCTAATCCATTGCTATTGAAAAGATCAATAATTTTCTCCCCTCTTTTATTTATGACTTTATCTTTAAAAATTAATTCTTTTAAGTGATAGGAAGCATTTTTTTTTTTTTTTAATTTGGTTTTCACCGATTCTTGCATTTGAATCTAGCTACCCATATACAAAGGAAAAATAATAAATTTAATTTTATGTTTCCTAAATAATATTAAACCAAAGCTAATAATTTTAATAAAGCTCCTTCCAAACTGTGAATCCTTCCTCACCCATAAACATTTTAACCTAAAATCATCCAAGTCAGATGCTGTTGAAGTCAGATGCGTTTAGGTCAAGTTTTTTGAATGGAAGCACCAGATCCAGGTTGGGAAGCCTTCCTTTTCAAAAGTTCATCTATAAACTGTCCGAAGTCATGTTCTAAATATGTCTTCAAAACCATTAACCTCTTTATCCCCAAAATCAATCCCTGTTCTGTTTTCAATCAAACCGCTTGCCATCAATATACAGGTGATCATATATTAAATTAGTTTTAACATTTGTCACAAAGCAGCTTTGGAAGCCCTAGGGACAAGAAATGAAAGGAGATCAGCAAATAAATACTGGTGGAATGAAGAAGTTGCACAAGCAGTGGATGAAAAAAAAAATGCAAATATAAAAAATGGTTATCAACAAATAACTCTATCACACTGAATGACTACTGGGAAGCAAAAAAGGCTGTTCAGAGGAAAAAGAAAGAGGCCATAGAAAAGTTCTGGGATAGAAACTTTGAAATGATAGACAGATGCATCCAGGGACAAAAAGTCAAAGAAGCATGGAGAAAACTAAATTCAATAAAAACTCAGGCCCGGCACAATAAAAGCTCCCGTCCTATATCACCTAATGAATGGAAAGAATATTTTTCTGGTTTATTGCAAGAAGACAGGTTACAATACAGGGTAGAAGATCAAGAAAATGACCAGAATGATTACGAAATTGATGATGTATCTTTAGAAGAAGTAGAGAAAGCATTAAAGAAGACAAAAAATGGTAGGTCACCAGGACCTGGTAATCTGCCGATTGAGCTCATCAAAGCTGGACCAGTTTAATTGAGGGAAGGATTAGCAGAGATCTATACAACATGCATGAAAACAGGAGTACCAAAGGATTGGTTAATGGGAGACATTATACCTATCCACAAAAAAGGGAAGATGAACATGTGTGTGAACTACCGAGGTATCACAGTGACAAGCAGTGTCGGAAGACTCTATGGTCGAGTCCTGAAAGAAAGACTTGAAGAAGAGTATTCAGATCAGATGGCGGAAGAACAGGCGGGCTTCAGAAGTGGAAGATCGTGTAGTGACCACATTTTTACCCTTACTCAGTTGGTACAAAAAAGGATAGCATATGATCTCGAAACCCACTTAACATTTGTTGACTTACAAAAAGCATACGACAGTGTTCCATTAAAGAGACTGTGGGAAGCATTGGAAAGAGCTAGAATAAACAGAGGCTTTATAAAAGCTATAAAAAGCTTGTACATTGGAGCAGAATCAAGAGTGAAAATTGGAACAACGCTCATGGAGCCATTCCCAATCTCTAAGGGCTTGAAGCAGGGATGTTACCTTTCCCCAACACTTTTCAATATCTATATTGAACAGGCCCTGAAATCCTGGAAACAGGTGCCGTGGTATGGGCATTGAGATTGGAAATGATGTCCTGTTTACTCTTCAATTTGCAGATGACCAAGTTGTCATATCCTCAGATGAATACGATATGGAATTCATGATGAGGCTCATTGAAGCATATGAAGAATGGGGTTTAGAAATAGTGACAAAAAGGAATATATGGCGGTTAACTCTTCTGTTTCTTCTCTCTCCATAGAGGATTGGACGATCCCTCAAAGTTCTGATTTCAAGTCCCTTGGTGTCAACATAGACTGCTATGGCACAGTCGAAAGGGACATTGAAAAGAAAATCACCATAGGAAAGAAAATTATTGGTATATTAAATGGCATATTATGAAACAAAAAAGTGTCTCTAAAGAAAAGAATATACCACTCTTTCCTCATTGCCACAACTTTGTACGGGGCAGAGTCATGGACAGTAACTAAGGCCCATGGGAATAAATCAATGGCCCTAGAGATGGACTATTAGAGAAAGAGCTGTGCCATATCCAGGCTGCAAAAGATATCAAACCAGGTTATAAGTAGTAAAGTAGAGGCAGAATTGAACATCCTCAACGACATCAATGAAAGAAGACTGATGTGGTATGGGCATGTTTTGCGAATGAACGAAGCACGTTGGCCCCTTCGATTGCTAAAATATTGCCCTGAGAAACGTCGAAAACGTGGAAGACCACGCAAACAGTGGATAGAAGATGTCAGAGAGGACATGGCTGCCAGAGGCCTCACTGAGGGGGACAGCTGAGACAGGGACGTCTGGAGAAATTCAGTGATGAGGACCGGAATGTGACCTTTGTTGCAAAATCCGAAATAATAAATAGTTTTAAAATTTGTTGAAATTTCTTCCACCTTCTTTCTTATCTGATATAGGTAAGTGGTATCTTTTATTTCCAACGCATTGGCTGTAATCGCGATGTACAACTTCTCCATTCCCATTAAGATTTTTCACATTTTTTTTAATATTTTACTAATATCACGGTCACGTGGTATATGAGCTGGGATCGGAGGCTCTCCTTCCTTTGTTGACGTTCAGAGGGGGGTAAATAAAAATGTCATTATCACAGTTTAAAGTATTTATAAACAGTCCTTTAATGACACTCTAATAACACCTTTAATAATAACATTATTTTTCTTAGAATGGTTGATAATGTCATCAATTAGGCGCAGTGTCTCAGCTTCTCTTTTTTTTTTAGATCAGCGACTTCTCGTTTTAATTCTTGATTTTCTCGCAATTTAACTCTGGGGAACTGTTTGATCTTACTTTTCTCTTTCCTGAGCGCTAAAAAATAGTCCGTAATATTACCTTCATAAAATAAAAACGACAGCAAAAACAACTTTGTGACAAGGAGGTTATCCCATATAGAAGGTAATGGGGAACCTGAGATGTAGATAGATGTAGCACATGAGATGTAGATTAGGTATCAAACTCACCTGTTCTTATCGGCCAACTACGATCCTATTACTTTTTTTTCGATCCTAGCTTCTTAGCGGCGTCGAAATAACAACTGACACTTCACAATAATAATTAGAATGTACTAATGTTGAATTGTGTAAAGTTTGAGCTCAATACGCGCACTAAAACTAGCCTTAATTATAGATTATTAAAGACACTATACGCAGTCCTTGACGACCATTAACGGACTCCACTGATGATAATGAAAATAATATCACTCAGGCAATATCACAAATAATATAATCTCAGGCATCGATTTGTATATTATAGTATTGAGGTTGAATCTAAGGTTAAGAAGGGTGCTGATTATGAAAATGGGATCGATTTTTCTATTACACGCTCAGGTATCGATTTATTACAACTTACACGATATAAACTATATTTGGGTCTGCTAGTAGGTTAATTGAGGTGTTGGATTTACAATATTGAGGTTGACTTCTAGGTTATTTAGGGTGCTGATTATGAAAATGGTGTCGATTTTTCGAATACGCGCTCAGTTATCGATTTATTACGACTTAAGCCATATAAACGATATTGAGATCCGCTCATATTCTCACATTCAGCACCTCAATTAATCTATAAGTCGACCACAATATTGTTAATACCGGATAAGTTCTAATGAATCGATACCTGGGAGTAATAAAAAAATCGATATTATTTTCAATTTCAGCACCTCAATTAACATACGAGTGAACCCGCGTAAGTTGTAATAAATGAATACCTGAACGTGTAATAGAAAAAAAAACTTTATATATATATATATATAAAAAAAAAATTAAACCGACTTCGAAAACTAGGAACAAGTAAAAATAAATGCACTAAAAAGTATGAAATAATTACCTTCTGATTTTTATGAATACACAGCAAAATTTAAAATGGTATGAAAATCAAAAAAATGCAATGAAACGAATAGTTTTATTTTGATTTGTAGGAATACACACTAACTGTTAATAAAAAATATTAAATTAAAATATTAATACCATGTTCAATTCAACTCAATCTTTTCGGAGGCGGCGCGAAATAGAAATGACATTTTACTGATAGCAATTTCATTAGTAAACGGCAGACATTAAAATCAATAGACGGGAAGCGAAGATCCATTTAGAAGATTTTAATAATTTCTAGTGTTAAAAATTTTAAATTTTGCGCCACCTCCAAAAAGATTGTGTTGTATTGAACATTCAATATTTTAATTAGATAATTTTTATTAACAGTTAGCGTGTATTTGTACTAATCAAAATTAAACTATTCGTTTCATTGCATTTTTTCTATTTTTATACCATTTTCAATTTTGCTGTGTATTAATAAAAATCATACTTTTTAGGGCATTTATTTTTACCATTTCCTAGTTTTCGAAGTCGATTTAATTTTTTTTTTATAAAAGGTTTTTTATTTCATACCTTTTAGTGGCGGAGATAATTTGTAGAAAGACATACGTTCATTTCTAAAAGAATTTCGAAGTGCATTTTTTTTATACAGATTTAAAAGACCAATGTTCCATTGGCAAGAGGGGACACATAAAACTTTTTTTCCAGAATGACAATTTTTTTTCCTTTGCGGAATATTGTCGTCAGTACTTGTCATTTACATACATACTTTTACATAATATGTGTTCCGAGTGGAGGTATCGAGTTTGCTCCTCAGTTACGTAAAAACGGCCACTCCAAGATGATGTAGATACGTCACTGAACAGTCGAGATTTTGGCTGTTTTTCGACAATACATCGTGAACAGGGGATCGATGAAGATGGTTATATGGCCTACAATAAATCGGATCGTAATTTTTGAATTATGATCGCTTGAGTATTCTTCTGAAAACTAGTGCGATATTCTGCTCCGTTAGGGACCGTTAATATTACTTTATTTAAATCTATCGTTGAAAAGTAGTGATTAAACTAAATTGTATTTAAAAAAAAAAAAAAAAAATCATCGGATGGAAGGCCCGGCAGCCAAAAATTATGGTTAACTTATTATTACGAAGGATATTATTCTCGATACTACACTACTGATTTAATTCAAAATATTTCTCGATTGTGTCAATGATTTTCGTCATTCCTTTCGATGAATAGTTGACTGAACTTAAGAGCGAAGTACTAAGAATGATATCCTTCTTAATTAACAATTATTTAGAAAATGAGTTGCAAACACTTTGGCTTCAATTCTAGCATTTTGAACATTTGAACTTAGATAATAGTTTTTTTTTTTTCTCAAAATCAATGATTGGGCACTTACAGCCATTTTCATTTATACGCCCCAATAGTTGCAGAAACAAAATTAAAAATCGATAATGGTAATTCGGATAACATAACAAAAGTTTCACTCCATAATGAAGAACGACTCAAGATTTCGTGATTACGTTTTAATGCTTGATAAATCGAGTGGGAAAACCAACCAATCAAATTCAGAATCTAAAGAGTGGGGGGAGAACATGAGCAGTCTGTTAGTTATTGACGTGTTTTAAGTTCTTGTTGGAACAAACCTATACATAACCTTAAATAATTTTTGAACAATATATTTAAATAATGATATATAACATCATCACAATATAATATTGCTGTCGTTTTCTGAAAAATAAAACACTTTTTTATGGTTATGGCAAAGTTATTGTAGTTTTGATCTGTTTCTGGAAAATTTTACCAAGAAAAGAAACTCAAGAACATTTTTTTAGGTTATTTAAAAGATTATTTTGTATTTAAGGAGATTAAAGCCATTAGAAAACACCGTTAAAATTAAAACATCCTAAATGTAGGTCTAATCGAGGGATGGACACCATTATCAAAAGACCACAAAATTCATAGAATTCCAAGAAAGGCTAAGTATTGATAACCCTTTTTAAAACAGAATTTTAAGACTTTCTCGCCGGACATAGCCATTCCTGGAAAATCATAGCTATTATTGATTTAAATTAGATTTTGATTTCCGACTTCCACTCATTATGCGCATTAAAAACAAGGGCGGATCCAGGCCCCAAATATTTTGGCTTTTCAATTTGTTTGTATTTTTAAGCAAATAATGCAATTAGATAGTTAATATGCACTAAATATAACACTTTAGGTTGTTAAGATTGCAGTCCTTCTTAATACAAGGTAATAATCTCAATAAAAAACGGTGGTGTCAGCCACGTGATTATGAGACAGGGGGTCATGAACCACCCCCAAACTTCATGCTGGATTCGCCCCTGATTAAAAAGGAATACAATACTTCCTGGAAAAGCTTATTGTTAGTTGATTTTGATGGCCAAAAGCATCATGTTTTTACCAAAAACTTATGTATTAATTTCTTATATTCATAATATTCATGGTATTGATTTAAACCTTTTTGCAATGATATTTTATTATATTTAAATATATTATAACAGGTATGGTGTATTAAGTTAGCTACTTTTTGTTTCTAAATAACCATAAATAACTAACCATCTATATTTAACATATAATGTTTAACTATGATGGTCTTTCAATCGGATCCTATAATATGGACATTTGTCCAGCTCCGGTTATATTGCTGCAACATGGCGAGACCTGGGGGATGGGATTGTTGAAGAGAAAAGGTTGACTGGGATAGGGCCCATGTTTAGCTCAATGGTCAAGAGCGCCACAGAGACCAGAGTTTGATTCCCAGGCATGGCCAATCTTTGCTCTTTAGATAAAAATTGTGTTTTGTTGCAGTGTGTCTCAAATATATTTTCGTTTATGCAGTATAGCAATTTCTAACTTACTCAAGATTATCAGTAGATATTTATATAAATGTTAAAAATTTTATTTATATTTAGTTCTTCGTTTATTTTCAAATTTAAAGAGGAATTTGGTTTGTGAGATTTGATCAGTTTGATTGAAGGGTTGCATTTAAGTATAATCCACATTAATAAGCATACCTGTAAAACCAACATCAAGGTTCATTGAAAAATATTAAATATATAGATTTTGGAAATATATAAATATTTAATTTTTCATCCTTGTCATACTGAAAACAATAACATTTACTTTATTTTAATTGAAATTTTAATTGATTTTAATTTTATTTGATGTTTAGACCTTTTATTTTAATGTTTGTATGACGTTTTCAATAATTTCATTTTTTTAAACTCATTTCCTCAAAATATGTTTTTGTTGGTACACCACTATTTTAAATTTATAAATATGTGTAACAATCATATTTTTTAATAATAAGTTGGATTTTATGGATCTTTTTCATTATATATGTATTTAAACTTAATAGTTTAATTTTGTTGGATGACTGTTTAGAACTAATATTTATTTCAATTTTTAAATAAAAGAACTCTATTTTACCATCATGTTATTTCTTAATTTTCGTTGTTTTATTAAAATTCATCTTTCAATTTGACAATCTAATAATATTAAATAAAATATAATTTTTTTTATTATTAAGATCTTAAATCGGTGAATATCAATGATTCATGGTACTTTGTTTAAAGTTGTTTTGTATCACTTGATCAGGAAGAAAATTTCAAATAATTTTTTTCTTTATATAGGATATGCTCCTTTGGGAAACACACCAACACTGTCTGGTGATTATGCTATGTCAAGTGTATTGAAGTCCATTGATGATTTGATAGGAAGAGAATCTGACTATGCTTATCATAGAACACCTGAAGATCGTTCAATGGACAGGATTGCATCCACCTTTAGAACGGATGATTATACTTCGGGGGTTTATGAACGGTTAACAGATTTTTCCCCTGTGACTGATTTCAGCACTCCTCATGCTATGCCTCTTCTTCCAGATATGCCTACAAGATCTAGGAAATTGTTAGAAGATTTAGGCTCTTCCCCTATAACCGAATCAGTTCTCACTCTTCCCCAAAAGGGTACTTAATGAGTAATGTATTATTTTAAAAAAACCAAAAAAAAAAAAAAACAACCTTTAGCTCATTTCCAAAAAATAATAATTTAACTATTTTTCAGCCAAAGCGCTTTTGTAACTAATGGAAATAAAACTTATGGCTATCACAAAAAGGTAATTAAGTGATTTATGTTTTATAAATATAAATTTATATATACATATGTATATATTTTTTTTAAAATGCCTTCTTGTTTAGCAACTCCATGTAATAAGGACCATTTATTTTTAATATACACATGACACATGCCATGAAAACATACTATATGATTTTTATTAATATAAACAATTAAAAGTGTGTCAATTAAATATCAAGAAAAATATATTTAAAAAACTCAAATTAATAAACACCAACAGTACAAATAAAATAAACAATGAAAATAATAATAAAACAGAAAACAGTCAGAAGACAGTTTTTGTGCCCTTGGGAGGTCTTTTAAAGTCTTTTAGCTGAATAAAAGTTTCTTTAGTTACTACAAAATTTTGAAAATAATCTTTCTTTTACAGTAGGCAGTTGTACTTCTTTCAGTATTATATTAGTTTTTGTATTTTCTTATTAAGTAGGCAGCATTTATGAAATATGCGTTTAAAGTCTTGTACCTATCCCTTTTCTGCCTGTAAAATTTCAAAATGTTTAAGTTTGTATTATATTTCACATTTTGATAATAGTTAAGACAGTTTTGTTACATCTGCTGTGAGTTTGAATTTTTGAGAAACATATCTTTGTTTGGTGGAAGACAATATATTTGGTTCCAATTTGTTATTCATTGGTGGCTTTAGTTTAGTTTTCTTGGAATATTTTAATGAAAATTTTACTAACATTGTACCAGTTTTTAAGTGATATTGATCAATCACACCCTAAACCTAGGTTACTTTTTATATTTAAATCATACCAAGATTAGAAAAAAAACATTTAATTGTGATGGATAGATGTGGATATTACATAACAACTGAAAATTAAGAAAAACACCAAGAATCATATATATGTATTTCTTTTTTATAAAATACATAGTCATGACTAAAATTAACACTAGTCTCAAAAGTTGCATAGGTTTGTATCGCCTATAATGAAAGATTAAATACCTATTCTTAACCAATCGACCTCCAATTTTTCCACTTGCTTGCACATTTTGCCTCTTCTTTATCATTAGCAGTTTTCTCCTTTTATTTTTTATGATAATTTATTTTATTTCTATAAATAATTTTTTTTGTGATGTAATGACAGGCCTGCTGTCCTTTATTTAATCCACCTTGATATTTGGCTTATATCACTATTATATACACTATTCAGTAAATTTTCTGTAATCCATTTTTCATTCAATTCAATTGACTCATTATATGTTGATACTCTCAGTATCATTGGAAGAGTATAAACGTGTTTTTATTTATTTTTTTAATATTACATTCTACTACTTTGAATACTAAATAATCATGACAACTGATTCACATTCTGTCCACATATACATATTTACATAATTACTAATACATAATTACTCTTCTTTATCATTTTTTTAATATTACATTCTACTACTTGTGAATACTAAATAATCATGACAACTGATTCACATTCTGTCCACATATACATATTTACTTAAAAAATAAAAGAAACTTCCAATTATGGTAAATTTTTAATAATACTCACACTTAGTAACTGTAACAGTAATTTTATCCATTTTTTTTTTGTAATTATATATTTTTTTTAATGCAGAGTAGTTGTAAAATATACCATGTCAAAACGTATGATTTGTGTTATGTTTAGCTCATCATTGTTACTTTCTCTTCAGTCATTACAAATCAAAGTAGACCTTGGTCTGTTTCAGGACTTACTATCCACAGGTCTATATCAAATGTACCTGCACATATTTGAATAAAATCTCCAAAAATTGTTTCTAGAACTTCATTGAATGGAAAAATACTTATATTTTCCTGAGATATCTCTACGAATTAATTTATGTAATCATTGTATTAAAGCAATAATTTAAAAATTGAAACATTTAATTACATAAAATACATTAAATTGATAGGAAAGAAAAAGATGTCAGAGTGACTTTCTGACAACCCATTACCATTAATTAAAATATTTACTCAAAAAGTTAAAATTGTAAGGCTCCTTAGCCTACAGAAGGCAACTCTAATAATATGAGGTTGAATGATTGACTTCATGCTATCTCTGTCCCTGCAAGAAATACATCTGTATTTGAAGAACACACCGTGCCACAAACGATCGTCTTGATTTGAAGCACCAATGGAAAAAATAAAGAAATTATATATTTATGTATAAACTGCTCACAAATTGAAGAGTAGTATTTACAAAACGTAATTATTATGACCCATTTAATTTTACTATGGAAATTGTAATCTCTATAAAGATTAATGAAAATAAAAATAAATCAAAACAAATATATTTAGTTTATATATACTCTAAAATAAATATGGGTTTAATAACCTAAAAAAAGAAATATTCATAAACACCTGCATGGCTCACGAATATTTTTTTTTTAATACTGTTATATGATATATGCTACCGGAGTGCAATATAATGAGGACTGTAATATAAATTACAAACTTTCATAGTTACACAATGAACGAGTGCCAATCCCAAAATGGCTGTTTTCAGTGATGGTTAACTATGGAAAGCACAGGCGCCCGATTTATCAAATTGGCGGGCATCAATGGGTTATTTATATTGAAGGAAATTTAAATTTGTTCAATCAAGATTGCTGCCATTGAGGCTATTGAGTAGGACTTTCCATTTTCATTTTCGCTATACTCTGTACATGCAAAATAAAAAAAAAAAGGTTGTCAGGCTATCAATTCTTCATTAATAAATTTAAAGACCATACATGTTGTATCATAAATGTTCATCATTCATCATCTATACTCATTTGGCTAGTGCACTAGAAAGCTTTTTAAAAATGCCATAAAGAAGACTTACTAGGTAAGAACTTAGGAGTGCTACAGCTCTTTTAGAGTTACTCCGTAGACTTGATCACCTTCACTGTAAAAGAAATGTTATAATGGCAGGGAACAGTTTATGTTAAGTAAACTCATGGAGGAGGCTGACTTAAAAAAACTACCTCTCAACAGTACTTGATGACGATTACATGTAAACCACGACCCTTGAAAGTCTGGATAAAGAACAGTTATAGTGATATGAGCAGTATTATTATATGGATGAAAGTTAATAATAATGGTCTGTGTAAAGATACAAAGTAATAGAAAAATCCAGCTAATACAATTAAAGAATGAGAATGTGACTCATTCAGTCATTTTCCCTATATGAAAAGAAATAGGGGGAAGATTCGTTCTTATTGAAGATAGCACTCAACTTCGTTGAGCATGGATAATTGAACATTTTTTAGAGGTACAAGAAATATCACTTACGAACTTGCTCACTGTTCATTCAATATGAATCTGATTGAACACGATTGGTATGAACTCCAGTACCAGTTACACATGCGTTCACCTTTTCAAGATAGCTTGGATGGATTTTTAGATGCATTGCAGACAAGCAGATGTTCAAACTGTAGAAGTAGTAACTTTTTCCTCAGGCATTTTATTTTATTTAAATCCTCTAATCTCATCCTTTTGGCTGTAAGAATCATTTAGCTAATGTTGAACATAATAATACATTCTTCTTAAAGATACTCTGTATGAAGGGAGTATACATATTATTTTTTCTATACTACGCCATACTATGTCTTATAAAATACTTTTACTTCTTATACTTCAAGTTTTTTATTTTAAGGAAATAAAAACATGTGCATGCTACATAAGGTTTTTAATATAATATAGTATTCATGGTAAAAAATAAAATAATTTCATTGTAAATAAATTGGTAAGTTTATAATAGTTATAATATTTAACCATAAATAATTCGTTATAGATAGTTTGTATAAAATTATAATCATCTCTTTAACTGCTTATTGTAACATTATTTTCAAGTATACTAACTTCTAAAAAAATCTTTATTGTTAAATATGGATACATACATTCCCGTTATTTTAGCTTTGTGATAATTTAATTTGTATTCTTAGATTGACTCTATTACATTGTCAATCTCTTGGTTGACGTAAGCATTTCTAAGATTAAGTTTGTTTAGATTTAATATTCCCTCAACATGCAATCAATCAAAATCTTTACTTTGATATTTATATAATTTCAGCATTTTTTATATCAGAAAACTTGTTCACTGTGGAAAAAACACATAAATAGGCATGAGTCAAGGATTTATTGTTTTTCTTTTCTCTTGTCTTATTGAAGTATTTGAGAAAAAAAACTGACTGATCTCTCCTATTCAATGTTTTTAGAAGTCTAGTTTTGGTATAAATGTTTTTCCTTTTTAAATTAAATACACAATAAATATAAATGCACTGTTTGACCTCCAGCCCTGTGCTTGTAACTTTTTATCACACTCCCTTAATTATATAATCTTATAATTCTTTGGAAACTACCCAGGTTTGAGTCCTCATAAAAAAAGTCTAATATTAATTTTAATTATTCATGCTAACTATTTCTATAGAATGATGTTCATTCAGCTAGCCAGACCAATATTCTCATTTGTTAGTTATTATAGAAACAACAGTTCATTTAAATATGAAATAATTTTATGTTATTGTTTAATTTTGTTTTTTATGAATAAATTTTAAGTTTGAAATGGATTTTTTTTTTGTTCTATGTTTTAGATTGACATCGAAAAGAGTAATACATATTGCTCTGAAATTCTATCACATTTATGGCCTAATACATTTATTGCAGTCTAAATACACTTATTTAAAAATAAATAATTCTACTTTGAAACTTTATTATGTAATGATTTGCGATGTCAAAATGATAATATTATTTCTCATCAAGAAGAAATTTAGCTGGATTTATAAGAGGTAAGAATTAAAAAATAAAATGAAAGTATTGATGTAATGGCTTGGTTAATAAATAATTTAATAATTATATTGTTTGTAGGGAGAAAAATTATATATTATAATAAAGGTTTGTGTTAAATCTCATCTCTTCCTTTATAACATGTTTATTAAAAAAACATGTCCAAACTTATAACCTTATAACCAACGTTTCGGAATTTCTTCCATCTTCAGGGTTTTATACATAGATTATATTTATTTTTCTATTACCCATCTCTAACAACATGTCATCCTATATTATTGAAAAAATATTTTTACTGCACAATATCTAAAAGGAACCACATACTAAATCCATATATCTCTGTCACATGCTCTTCTTAAGATTCTAGATATTGTGTAATAAAAATATTTATATTTAATAATGAAAAAAAGGTTAAGTACTCGACTACAATAACATGTTGTTAGAGATGGGTGACAGAAAAATAAGAGTTATAATTTATGTATGAAACCCTGAAAATGGAAGGAATTCCAAAACATTGATTATAAGATTATAAGTTTGGACTTGTTTTTCTAATAAACATATTATAAAGAGAGATATGAAATTAACCACATACCTTGATTATAAAATATAATTTAATTATTGTGAATAAGAAAGAGACATTTATATTTTATTTTTAACCCTCCTCTACTACTGTGGTTTCAGATCACAAATATTGATCTTTCCTATTTTTGAGCCTTTTTTTAGGAAAAAAAAACACGTTGAAACATATAAAATGGATACTAATGTCTATCTAGATAAAGACTAAAACATAATAAACAGCATTCCAATGAAATTTAATTTTAATTTTAAAATAAAAATACATATAAAATTTCAATGAAATTTAATTTTTATTTTAAAATAAAAATACTTATAAAATTTCAATCAAAAGTAATTTTTATTTACTAATATAGAACTTGTAAAATATGAGGTAACCTCAGTTCTGGTTAATTCAGTCTTTGTATATCAACTGAATATCAAAATGATATTCTAAAAACATAATTTAAAGGCAAGAAATGGCCAGAATTGACATGGAAAAAATCATAGCCGTGTTTCATATGTTTTCTTCATCCTAGGTCGAGGAACAATCGGGGCAAATTATAACTTTATGTTCTACACAGATTGATTTTTCACAGCTAGCACAATATAAGTTTCATTTTTTGGTCGTACCATCGGCTGTAGATACAGCACATCTTTTTTGCTTCTTGCCCAGGAGTTCACCTATCATCACTCACAGATTCTTTGGAAGACGTTCATTAGCGAATATTTGCTCCATACACAGCATAGTTAATGCAATGGCTATATCTTTAAGAAACTTAGACTGAATACGGTTCCTTGTTGATGTACCATTTGTAGAGTACCAATCTGTTTATCCTGGTGACATTAAGGATGGCATAAACATAACGCATCAGCCAACGGTTGCTTTTTTTATATGTGAAGAATGATTGGTCTGATGGGATATCACTGTCATCATTATGGTATTCTTCTTCAAGAGATTGCCATGAGAATTCTTCCTAAATCTCTTTAACAGTTGAAAAATTTTTGTTGAATGACATTTTTCTAAAATCGAAAATTTAAGATTTCAGAATTAATTTAACTTACAAAATGAAAAAATTTAGTAAAGTAAGAAATTATCGTAAAAAGAGATTAAGTAAAAGAAATTATTAGGGCATAAAGTATAGAGAGAGGTTGAATCCAACCTAAAAGGTTTCTACTAGGCTTGGCTCAGATCCGACCAAATGTAGAATTAGTGCAAAACAGTACATAACTTTTAGTTTTAATCGGGAAAGCAGGTACCTAACGATCAATAAGGAGGTGCCCTTGAAGTACATCTTTCAGCACTTACTGTGTCGGCCTTGGCGCATAAAATTCACCCCGGTCAGATCCAACCCACCATAGTAGAGGAGGGTTAACAAAATTAGTTCTATTTATCATTTTGTTATTACTAACTTGAATAAAGTTGAACTATCGAAATTTTAAAATGATATCTTAGTAAGTAAATTATAAAAATAATATTAAAAAACTTTATGTTAATGATAATGAAAATACATGGCACAAATAAATCATAAAAGAAAGACAAAATGGAAAAGGGTGGTTTAGGTATTAAAGTAGTGAAGTGATTCTAAGGAAAAAGGGACTCAATGAATAAATAAGCTCAAGAAGGAGAAATAAGATTTATACCAATATCTTAATTTACATGATTATGAGTAACTGAATACAGGGTGTCCAAGATAAGTACAGACAAAGAAATACCAGCAATTCTACATACAATTTTCTACAAAAACTTTCCCTATAAAAGCCTAGTCTGTTTACCAATCTTTTTGAATAATCGCATTTTGATTATTTTTTATTTTTTTTTTGTGATTTTTCTACTAATAGTTGATTTTTTAAGTTAATAATCTCTTATTGAGTTTAAATAAAAATAGATAGAAATTTTTGTTTTTTATCATCAAAGAGCACTAAATTTTCATTAAGACCGGGTATCTAGTTTGTAAAAATAGTTATATGAAGTGCCTGATAACAATAGACAAAGCGCTCTTTTAGTTGGAAAAAAAAAATGCACTCAAATTTTCATGGGATCATAATTCATTTAATCAAAATATATTTTTTATTACTGTAAAGAATGAAGGCATCAGAAAACTTTAAAAATATAGGAATTGTTCTAATGTTTTAAGTTCTCATGGACAGATGAATAAAAGATTATTAAAAAAAAAAAATGCAACGTTTTAAAAATATCATTTTTTATATATTTACAGCAATTTCAAATATTAAACTCGAAATTTTATTTTTAATATACTCATCTTATCAAATGTACTCCATAAGAATATTTTGAATTTCTAAAACTTAAGAATTTTATTATTAAAATATGTATTGGTAAAAATAAAAAAATAAAAATATAGATAAATTTAAATTTAGAAAAAGACTTGTGTAATAGATAGATTTGTGTACAAATATGATAATAAATTGCTTTTATCGGATTAATTTTTATCACTTCCTCCTTTTAATATGAAAAACACCATTATATATTTCAAAATAAAGTTATTATAAAAACATGAAAATTATTTTGTTGAATTAAAAGATTAATTGATATACATTGAATCTCGGCTTAAAAAATGGTCTGTTTCTAAATTTAAATTCATTAATTTACTTTTTTTTTATCTCACCAATACATTTTTTATAATAAAATTCTTTAGTTTTAGAAATTCAAAACACTTATGGAGCACATTTGAAAAGATGAGTAAATTAAAAATAAAATTTCAAGTTTAATATTTGAAATTGCTATAAATATATAAAAAATGCTATTTTTAAAACACCCTTTTTTTTTTTTTTTTTAGTAATCTTTTATTCATCTGTCCATTAGGGCTTAAAAATTAGAACAACAATTCCTATATTCTTAAAGTTTACTGATGCTTTCAGTCTTTACAGTAATAAAAAATATATTTTGATTAAATGAGCTATGATCCCATGAAAATTTGAGTGCATTTTTTTTTTTCACTAAAAGAGCGCTTTGTCTATTGTTATCAGGCACTTCATGTAACTATTTTTACAAACTAGGTACCCGGTCTTAATGAAAATTTAGTGCTCTTTGATGATAAAAAAACAAAAATTTCTATACATTTTTATTTTAACACAATAAGAGATTACCAATAAAAAAATAAATCAACTACTATAGTCCGTTTCACTTCGAGATGGCAGTATGTGTTTTACCTAGGGATTTCTGTCTCTCTCTAACACGTGCCACACTAGATCACTCTATCCTTATTCCTCTGTGCGACGTTGTCACTAATTTCAACTTCGTCCAATCTTTTCGGGGAAAATTCTGTAATATGCAGCATTTGTTTCTATATCAGCCTATCCTAAAAATAAAACACAAAAAATAAATCTACAATCGCAATAAATTATTTTTGGTAATTTTTTTACTTCAAATTTTTAATGGAAATTCTTGTTTCTCACTTCCCTGTGTCCTTATTTTTAGAGATATTTCTTTGAATTTCTTTCATAAAGACACCAGACGTTGCTTAAACTCGTTACCAAAAAAAAAAAAAAAAAAAATGACATTTCGATTTTTAAAAAGTAGCCTGCGAGGAATTTTCGTACTATAGCCGTCTATGAGGTTAAAGCATAACCCTTATAAAAAGGAAAATTCAAATTTAATTTTAAGCTATCTCCGACCATTTTGGGATGCATACAGCGGGATAAATTAATTTTTAAATGTGAGTGAGCGGTGCGCCGAGAGCCGGACCACGGACTAACCAGCCAGTCTCATAGGTGTACCACTGCAGGCGACTAAATAAAGATATTATACTTAAGATATATTCTTTCAAGTACTTTGACACCAGGGATGGGAGTTTTGTTATTGAATTATTAGTGTATAGAAATTAATTAATAATATTTTATGAACTACGTGCTCAAGAACGAAGTACGTTAATTACGAATATTATAGTTTTAATAATTCTCTTTTCAATAAATACCACATTCTCTTATAAATACACCTATATTATTCATTATGCAAAATTATGATTCAATTTATTTAAAATCTTTTCATCTTTCATTATTTTTAAATTAATTTCATTACACAGAAAATATCCCTGTTGGATCCTTAAAATGATCGCTAATCCATTGTACCTTAAACAGGCTTTTCCCAAGCCAGGACAGCGCATCAACCCTTACTGGGGGGCTACAGGTATAAAGCATTTCACTTTTTGGTGTTTTGATTTTGATATAAATTAAATCATAATTTTGCATAATGAATAATATAGGTGTATTTATAAAAGAATGTGGTATTTATTGAAAAGAGAATTATTAAAACTATAATATTCGTAATTAACGTACTTCGTTCTTGAGCACGTAGTTCATAAAATATTATTAATTAATTTCTATACACTAATAATTCAATAACAAAACTCCCATCCCTTGTGCCAAAGTACTAGAAAGAATATATCTTAAGTATAATATCTATATTTAGTCGCCTGCAGTGGTACACCTGTGAGACTAGCTGGTTAGTCCGTGGTCCCGCTCTCGGCGCACCGCTTGCTCACATTTAAAAATTAATTTATCCAGCTGTATGCTTCCCAACGTGGTCAGAGATAGCTTAAAATTAAATTTGAATTTTCCTTTTTATAAGGGTTATGCCCAAACTTCATAGACTGCTACAGTACAAAAATTCCTCGCAGGCTACTTTTTAAAAATCAAAAATGTCATTTTTTATTTTCATTTTGTCAAAAAATAGGGAAGGTACAACATTAAAACCATTTTTTTTTTTGTAACGTGTTTAAGCAACGTCTGGTGTCTTTATAAAAAAAATTCAAAGTAATATCTATAAAAATAAGGACACAGGGACGTGAGAAACAAAAATTTCCATTAAAAATTTAATGTAAAAAAATTACCAAAAATAATTTATTGCGATTGTAAATTTTTTTTATTTTTAGGATAGACTGATAGAGAATCAAATGCTGCACATTATGAAAGTTAAAAAAATAAGATGAAGTTTTTCAGAATTTTAACATGAAATCGGGTAGATTTGAAAATTTGGCAAGAGCGCACGAGATCTACTGCCATCTCGACATGGAATGGACTATAGTTGAAAAATCACAAAAACTGTGATTATTCAAAAAGATTAGGAAATATACTAGGCTTATATAGGAAAGTTTTTGTAGATGTTCATATTACATTGTATTCAGTAACTCCTATCATGTAAATTAGTATATTAGCACAAGTTTTCAAAATTATGAATATTTAAATGTAAACATTTCATAGCAGTCAATTCTCAAATAGTTCTGTGTAAGCTGTTTATTGTCTGTATATGACAGGTATACTCTGAAGTAGTTTGAGGTGAGACCAGAACATGAAATGTGCCGAGAGCACTATTTTATTACTTGGTAAGTATGACTGGTCTATCTCAAATTTTGGCTAAACAAAATTCTTGTATACCTACACTAGCATGAGTTTTAGTCATCACCTAAATTACTGGAAAAAGTTTGGTGAGTGGTGGAAATTATGTTTAAAGAATGTAAAATCCAGGCTGCAATAAAGCATGCTTTTCTAGAATATAAAATACATATTCCTAATTGTGGTCCAAAGGACTACAAGACGCACTTGTGTAATATTCACAGCAAGGAAATTCAGGTGTCCATAGTTTGTTTTGTAATAGAAAGAGAAAGGTTAAAAGTGATTCCGTCTGTGGAAATCTAACATCAAAGCATGTTGATTCAAATGCAAATCAAATACTATCACCAAATTAGTTATGTTCTTAATTGTAGGTCTTATATTTTAGATTAATTGCAATAACAAAAAAATATATTAAAGTTTTCTTTCTAATAAGTTCTGTTTTCCTAAACCTGTAATTTTATACATTTTCATTTCCATTCAAGAGCCAAATTATAACGTTACCTTTCTTTAATAGTTATTAAAATATAAATTGTGGCTAATAAACTGATTACCCTACAAACTCAACTCTGCAAGATCAGCTTTAATGCAATCCTCCCCTCCTCTTCTTGGCGTACCAGATATTTCATTGTCAGCATTTGATGTTGATGTTGATGATACAAAATAAAAATATTTTTTTTGGGTTTTACATCATTAAATATCACTATAGATAACATCATTATATCCAGATTTATTTCTTCAGTTTAAATTTTCCGAGAAAACTTGATATTGCTTTTATCCATATATCTCTACCTTAGTTCTAAAAGGGCCATTTTTATTCAAATAAAATTTTTCAATTTATGAAATTTTCGTTATCTTCTTACACATTTTCTTTTCTGCTCGCTTCAGGCATTAATTTTGTAATGAATTCCAGGATATTGGCCCTTTTTACACTAACAGTACTTCTTCTAGGGAGATTATTTGTGTGCATAACTCGATTTCTCTAATTTTGGACATTGGCTCTTTTAGAACCAAGGTACAGATATATATATATATGTAGATATAAATATATATATATATATAATCCAACTTGTAGAAACTGACCAACCAATTGAACTAATTTCGGAATTCAAAAATGTTGTGAATCCAAAAGATTTGCTGATCTCTTTTTGAAAACTAAACACAACAAAATCTGGTTCTTTAATAATATTCTTGTTAATGTTACTAGTAGGTTCTTTGTAGGTTAATACAAACAGACACTACTCAAGATTTAGAGAAAGTTGAAAACGTTATGAAGAATTCAAATTTAATTCAATATAAGAAATTAACAAAAAGGAACCCTAGGGTTATAATTAAATAAAAATAGAAACAGAAATAACTTTAACTAACAGTAGATAATTTAGTGGCCCTAAACCACAGACTTCTAAAAGATAATATTTGTCCAGTTCTCATTTCGACATCTAGGCAAGGCCAATATTGACATGCCATTTTGGAAGTTAACACAGAAGCAAGAGAAATTCTTTATAATTGCATCAGCTTGGGGTATCAGAAAGTTCAAGTTGAGGATTATTTTAGAATCAAGAGATGCGGTGAATGTTTGAAGTTTCACCACAGCACAAAGGACTGCCAGAATGAAGTCGCCAGCTCAAGATGCGGAGAGGAACACCTATCCAAAGACTGTACATTTCAACATCTAAAATATATCAACTGCGACAACTTCAACAAAAGACCAGAAATGAGCTCAATCCCGGAGAACAGATCACTCAATGTGCGATAAAAAAAGCCTTCCTAAATTATAGAGGTACAAAAGTTAGTATCAAAAACTGACTATACCTTATCAGTAGCCTAAACGCATAATTTGACTATAATTTCATTTGTATATTTAACATAGTTAAATTTCATTTTACCATATTTTTAGAAGTTCATGAGATTAAATAAAGATATAAAGACAAGTTACAGATTAATGCATGACATTCAAAATACACAACATACTTCATACTAATGTACACATTAAAGAATAATATTGATTTGGTTTTAACTAAAAAACCATACACTTGAAATAATAATATTACTTTATAGTAATTATCAGGTCTATCAAACATATAATTGCAAACCTAGCTGATGTAATTTCAACATGTTCACGGCGGGACTGTTTAATGCTGTTTACTCTATCGGGCGGGAGCTATTCTAGGGCATTATGCAGTATTGGCAATCCAACAATGATAAAATAAACAATAAAAAATACTATCCTTCTAGTTATGTTTATAATACGATATTAATTATAATTTTTATTAAAAAATAAATGTTTATACGTTTATAAGTATATGAATATAAATATAAATAAATATAAAAATAAATAAATTTACATTAAATTTTCATTATTTTAATTTTTAGCTATATAGAAATTATTTCTACTTTCTTAACACTTGGGCTGCCATCTCACTTGAAATCGAGTAACTGTTCTCTTGTTAGAGCATTAAATATTAAAATTGTGTAGAAACGAGAGTATGACTGTCAGGTATTCTTTTTCGGCAGTCAAAGTGTTAAAGATCTAATTATTTGGCAGAGGCGGCATTAGAGCTAGGCTAAGCTCTATAGGACCCGACCTAAATTATAAAATCATTTTGAATAATTCCTGAATATGAATAAATAATTAAATAACCACAAACATACATCCGGACATACACACCCAAAACACTATTTAAAACCAACCATCTAACTTAACATATACAAGCATTTTAACATAGCTTGTATCTGATAATTATTTAGATAATCACAGGCACACACATACACCCAAAGACTATTTAAAAACCAACTCATATAAATTAAACTATTTACAACCCAACTAAAGATCTAAAAGCATTTAACCATTGCTTAAAGTTCAATAAATAAATAATCACACACACACACACACACAATTGTGTAACGAAATTTTAGTAACTTACAATATTATAGGATTAGGTATAATATAAAATAACTCACTTTACATTACTGATTATGCAGACTTGGAAAAATTTTGAACTAATTGTTGCACTAAGTTACGAAAGTAATTTTTACCAGTCGATGACAAAGAAATGGCACCAGTAGAACTTGAATGGGAAACAATATTGCAGTTATTAGACATGACTAATGACATGTCTTTTGGAAAAAGAAGAGGAAAACAGTCTTTTTACACCTCTTATTGGACATTACTCTGGTAGAATGATGACTTGACCAAACTATGAAAACAATCGAACTACCTTAGAAGAATATACCAATGGACTAATAACAACTTAGAACTAGAAGAATCAAGGGAAGGCGACTGCCTCAATATAAAACGGAATTACAAACGTGTACTAAATAAATCAAAATTAGAATCGTGAAAAACGTACATCAGAACCATTACAGCCTGGAATTGGCCTTTTAAATGGACTTTCGGCAACTTAAAAGTAGAATGAAATTCCAAACTCTTGTAACAGACAACGGAGAATACACAAAAGGTTACTTACATGCTCAATAATCCAATTCAAGACGATAGTAATAGCAATGACATTCAAGAAAAGAGCCTTATGAGACGTGAAAATATAAATCCAACCATGCAGGACAGGGGAACGCGTCCCCCAATACTTTAGAAGGGGGAAACTACCTACTCTATAACTGTGACATTAAGTGGCAAGTTTTATAAATACCTTTAAAATGCATTGTAAAAAATTTAAATGCATTAATAAATTCAGCCAGAAAAATAGCAAATTCTTATGTATTTTCATCTGCTGAGTTCAAAACTCACCATAAAAATGACCAATTAGCTCTTATTTTTGAGATACAGTCTTGTGTCATTTTTATGGTCTAACTTTTTTCTACTAATTTCATTTTTGCAAGTTATTTGATCTGTCAGCAAAATGTTTCACGTTGTTACACCGATTTTTAATATTATTCCCGCACCTACCCCTCTATTTTTGGCCTCATCCAATTTACATCACCGATATTTAGCCTCTACCTTTTGAGCCGAGGACTACGCTCGATTTTAACTTTTTTTTTTTTAATTTTATTAATATTTCGATTTAATTACTCTTTTTTACTATTTCGATTTAATTAGAAATTTTTATACTGCTAAGACTCTGTTCCCGTTCAATTTGTATGCTTTCGAGGTACGAAATTGCTGTCTTGCCGAGGGGCGGAGGACGGTGGGTGGTGGGAGGGTCCTGCACCTACCCCCTATTTTTGGCCTCATCCAATTTCCATCACCGATAATTAGCTTCGGCTACGCTCCTTTTTTTTTTTTTTTTTTTTTTTTATTATTAAGATTCAAGTAGTCCTTCATCCTCTTTCGATCTAATTGGCAATTTTTATACTGCCTAACACTCCGCTCTCGTTCAATTAGTATGCTTTCGAGGTATGATAACCCAAGTCATAAATTAGGGTTAAGGGGGTGGGTAAGAGCGGTTACACCGATTTTTAATATTATTCCCGCACCTACCCCTCTATTTTTGGCCTCATCCAATTTACATCACCGATATTTAGCCTCTACCTTTTGAGCCGAGGACTACGCTCGATTTTAACTTTTTTTTTTTTAATTTTATTAATATTTCGATTTAATTACTCTTTTTTACTATTTTGATTTAATTAGAAATTTTTATACTGCTAAGACTCTGTTCCCGTTCAATTTGTATGCTTTCGAGGTACGAAATTGCTGTCTTGCCGAGGGGCGGAGGACGGTGGGTGGTGGGAGGGTCCTGCACCTACCCCCTATTTTTGGCCTCATCCAATTTCCATCACCGATAATTAGCTATGTTGTTTTACTTTGTGTTTCACGTTGTTTAATTTTTTTTTTTAAGAATTTATTGTTTTGGAATGATTTTCAAGGTAAAATTTAATAAACCAAAATTGTGTGAAATTAGTGGATAATTATATATATATATATATATATATATATATATATATATATATATATATATATATATATATTTATAATTATATTTGTGGTGATATATCATTTTCGTCGATGAAACACAATCGGACGTCTGTTGTTAAGATTGTCTATCAGCATTATTTTGGTATGATGGTTGGTAACCAAGACAAGACATGGGCACCCAATTTACATTATAACTCTTGCTCAGTTACTTAAGAGAATGGCTAAAAAAAATAAAAAATAAAGTTCTATATCTTTTGCTATTATTAGTGGCTATTGGGAACAATAGAGATGATGACTATGCTTAGTTCATGGCAATACTTCTATGAATATACCACCAACTTAATATTGTAAATAAAAACCACATAATGTTGTAGTTGGGATTTACATTATATATGTATATGTGGGTAAAACCAATATCGACCAATATATAGGTAAAACCATCTGCAATTAATATTGAAGAAATGAATTTGGATGTAATGATGTTATATTATCTGTAATAATATTCCGCATGTAATAACTTAAAAAATAAAAGAATTTACACCAGGAAGATCTCACTAATTATTTTTTTATATTTTATAATATGGAGTGTAATCGTCCATTGCCATATTCATCCAAATATACAACATTATATAATGATTACAGAAATACAGATTACATAAAAATTTAAAAAAGCAATATATATATATATATATATATATATATATATGAATGACAACTGTATTACATAAATGTTAGCTTTTTAGAATTTTTATGTAATCTGTATTTTTGTATTCTTTATGTCATTGTTGTATTTTTAGAAGAATGTGGCACTGTACGCCAAATCCTCCATATTGTAAAATTCCATTCATATATATATATATATATATATATATATATATATATGAATGAAAACTGTATTATATAAATGTTAGCTTTTTAGAATTTTTATGTAATCTCTATTTTTGTATTCTTTATATCTTATATATATTTGTATATATATGGCACTGGACGCCAAATCCTCCATATTATAAAATAAAATAAAAAATAGTGAGATAATTCTGGTGTAAATTCTTTTATTAAATATACCTATTAAACGATCTACCAACTACCAAGATTATTTGAAAAATTGTTGGTTTTTTAAATAATTTTTATACCGGTAAAATTAATATATGTACGCATTTAATTGGGTAAAACAGTTTTTAACAGATAAAAAAATGCAAAAATTGAGGAAAATAGTATATTTTTTTTTGCTCTTTCTGATCGCTATGAGTTTCCATATCCAGTTTACCAGTTCCCCCATGCCAAATTTTCTTTGAATTTCTACTTCATTCTAGAGTACTTAGTTTCAGGTTAGTCTTTCATTAGCCTCTGTAGTCATTTTTTCAGTGTTAATTAAAATTACATCAAACAAACGTCACTCAGTTTCTATTGATCAAAAATTGAAAAAATAAATCAGATTGAGGTGGAAACAATAAAAAAGTTTTTGTCAAAGCTTCATTTTTCATGATATTAAAAATCTGAACCAGAGATACAATTAAAGAAACATACAAAAAGGAAAAAAAAAACTTGAAAGCAGCCAACTTGAAGATCTCGAAGACACGCTTCTAAATGGTTTAAGATCCAAAGAACCCAAACATCCTAAAACATCAACCTTTTGTTGGTAATTTGGCAATAGAGTAAGTTTAGGCCATTAGTCTGGAAGCTGCATCCCATGACTTATCTTACCTCAATTTTAAGTGCATAGGTTTTTGGGAATTTTAAAAATAGAGGATAATACACCAAAATAAGAAATGAACAGCATTGGAAAACTTGAGAAAAATGAAAAATTAAGAGTTGTGGAAAAATGATTTATTTATAGATTTTTATCATTAAAAATTATTTGTTTATGGGACTAATTCTATAAAGTTTGTTTGTACTTTTAATTTGTAGTATGATTTAGTTCTTTTATAAGCTATTGAAACTATATTCATCCATGAACAAATACTTTTTATGATAAAAATGTACAAATAATCCATAAAGTTAAAAAAAGAAAAGATTTTTTTTTAACTCTTAATTTTTCGTTTTTCTAAAGCGGAGTGGTATCTTAATTTGGTGTATTATCCTCTATTGTTAAAATGCCAAAAATCATATTTACCAACTGGTCAAAATTCTACTTCTACTATTGTTTACTGTTATTAATATCAATAGGAAACATATAAAGTTATGGCTTTGGGAAAACATGGCTATTTTACATTATCTTTTACAAAATTGCTCCTCAATAGTTTTACAAAATTATCCTCATATTAGTTAAATGTTTAATGAAAGTAAGATGAACGAGTGAAGGGGTACTTGAAAGGTTTTTAGTCTAAAACTGTTAATTGCTTTTCTAATGGTTAGTTACATGTTTAGCCATTGCTTGGAAATCTGCTGAAGCATTGCCTGAGATTTTATTATATTGCATTTCCAAGTCTATTACAATATTTTCAAGTTTTATTAAATTATTTCCTATTCAACAGAAACTTTATTTTCATCAATTTTATTTATTTTCATAAAATTATGGTACAGAATAATGTAAACTGACCATATAAATTGGTTTGGAAGCTGAAATCATTGCTTGCGAAGAACTGTATTGATATCGTGCTTATTTAACAAACTAGAGAATAGTCCAGGCAAACTAAGCCTGACAATGACAAATAAACCAAAATGATTGTGTAGTTCCAATTTTTTCAGGAAGGTATAGGGGAGGGTTCCCTGTACGGATTATCTGAGTTGAAGGGAATGATTATTATTTTGGTTATTAAGGATTTAAACAAAAAAAAAATAATACCAAATTGTTAATCAATACTTATGATCAAAAGATTATATGCTTCTTTCTGAAGAAATCTCTGAAAGTATTATAACTATAAAATCAACAATTTTTTTCTTCTGAGGTCATATTTTATATATTATGGTTTAAATCCAAGATAGGGAGTGTTGGATACTTTTCATTTGATTTCAAATTGTTGCATTAAACTATGGATGTATTTGATTTGAAAAAGGTTGTAATAGATTTGAAAATGGTATAGCTTATGCTTTTGCTATTATCATCTTGGTGAAGTTTCATCACTATTCCATTGGATCATTATAGCTAAAACAACTTAGAAATCACTTTTCTATTTCTGACTTGACTCCTAGAATTTTAACAACTGGATTCACAGATCCATTGGTCTGAATGCCTGGGTAATTTTCATGGCTGGCATTCATTCTATAAATCATATAATTTTTTTTTGTATGGCTTTAATGGTATAACAGATACCCATTATTACAATGAATTGTTTATAAAATAAATCTTTTATTTCATAGTTAATCAAGTAAAAATTTTTTTTTTTTCATTATTAAAAATAAAATAAAATCATAATAATAATTTCTTATTATAGTGGTTACTTCTGAATTCTACATAAATAAAAGCAAAGAAGGTAGCAGTGGCATCTTGATTCGGGGATTAAGGATTATGTCTGTCAGGTTATTATTTTAAATGTATACTTATTTTACTTTAAATATAAAATTGTGCTTTTTATTCAGCTTTTGTTTCATTTACAAAATAATGAATAATTACATTGGAATTTCAGTTCAATACATGACTATTGGTTGTCAAATAACTTTTAATTTATATATAAGATAAGAGTAATTTGTTCCATATGTCTAGCCTGAAATCATGACATTGTAGCTACCTGCATATAGATCAATATCAATTCATATTCATAAATATCAATCCAGATATATTATTTTGGAAAAAATAATACCTTGATGCTTAGCTATTGTTTTTGCATCACCTTCAGTTGATTATGTAAATTTTACTTTAATTAAATTATTTTAAAAATTAGCATTCAATGAATTGCAGACTGATAAACCTTTTGTCATACTAGGGGGGGGGGGGGGGGAGAAAAAAATGTTTTTCATGCATTATGCATTGGAATATATTTTTGACCTAATCAAAATATGTGTCCATTTCATAATGTTAGTAATTTTATTTCCTAATAATAATGTTTATTACTGTTCTTTCATTCAATGAAATAAGATCCGTTTTCATACTTTATACATTTTTCCTTTAAAAGAATACATTTTTTGACTCAATTAATGATTTAAGCGATACTAATGATGGAAATAAAAATATTTTAAACTTCAAATCAAACGGTTTTTTTATAAATTAAATTTGTTCAAATGAAGCTATCAAATATAAATTAAAAACAAATATATATATATATATATATATATATACAATTTATACAGATCCATATATACCTATATGTTTGTATGGATTATTCAAAATTTTAAAGTACTTAAACATCATCTTTCAATAATAAGGTGTTTTAAAAACTAGATAGTAATAAAAAGATGAAAAGTGTATTAAGATTTTCAAGGACATTTTGTTATTAGAACATAAATTAAGCCTTGCTAATTAACTAGTGTCGAGCTACACAATATTTAATTTTTTTTAGAGAGTGGCATTTTCAAGTTCATGAAACAATTTCTTAAATTTAAATATATTTGAATGTGATAAACAGGTTATTTCATATGAAGTTTCTGCTATGTTCTTCAAAAATTTAACATATTTAATTGAAGAAAAAACAATATATGAGAATGCTTTAATATGTCTTTAGTTTTCTTCCATACTTCTATTGACAATAATATCTATTTTGGGAATAAAAAAGGCTTATTATTTTATTTTAAAAATTAAAAATGCAGTGATAAGTTTGCACTAATCTAAGCCATATTATAAATATAAAAATACCAGCATATCTTCCTTCATTTGTTATTAATTGTTATAAAGATAGTATTAAAAGTAATACTGTTAAATCACAGCTGAATGCTTCCCTTGTATGAAATATTTTTAGTAAATTTATTCAATTTCCTTCATACATAACATTTAATTAAAATATAAACTTAGAAACCACAACGTAGCTCTATTTTGATGCAATAATTACATATTTTAGTTTTGTGGATAACATTTAATCTTGTTCACAAAAGTAAATTGCTTTGTTATGATTATTTTTAGTGAATCTTATCTTAAGCTAAATTTTCTGAAAATATTTAAGTTAATATCAAATGCTTATACAATTTCTTTATTTATGTACTTAGTACTCATACATGTAAGGGTGTCAAGTTTCTTTGGTACTTGGAACATATCTTTTATAATAAACCTAATAAAATAGAACGAATGATCTGCGTGTTATACATTGTATCAAACTAGTGTTATTTAATTATAAAGTTTTATCAGTACACTGTGATTTTTGGTCATAATCACCTAGGCATTTTAAAAATACATAATGAAACTATAATATTGAAACAAATATAAACCAAAACAATGTTTCTACATGATCACTTTATGAATGAATGCATGCATCCTGAATCGATAAAAAAATATACAAAGCTATAAATAATTATATCATAGATGGATATTTAATTTGAATTGCATATCAATAATAAAAATGTAAATTTAGTGATTAAAATTGTTTTATATAAATTGTCAAGTGCCACATAGCCCTCCCTAAAAGACTAAATATCTTGAACATAGATAAGTTCTGTTTTTATTATAAAATAGAACTCTTGAAATATGATAGTGCATTGTAAAAAGTAGAATGAATAAGAAAAATTTTAATGATCAAAATTATACTTTTGCTATGGATCAAATATGTGTATTGTAGATCTATGTATCCCAGTTTATATAAATGCTATAATAAAATTTGAAATTAATCACCAAATCAATAACATATAATGTTAATATTTTCTTATTATAGTTTAACATCAGTTGATTCAACAATGGGCATATCCGGGTAGGGGTAGTTGGGGCAACTGCCTACCTACTCCCATTCAAGGAATAAATTTCTGAAACAAATATTGTCAGTGATAAGTTGACTTTTTTTTCCTCCCTTCATTGCCTACTAAGCTATATAGGGGTTTCGCCAGGTCATAGAATAGGATGGAGAATCAAAGCAAGTTTTTAAAAGCCATTCTAATAATTTTTAATTTTCAATAAAATTGCAAGTTGATTATATTTCAATATTTTGAATGGAAAAAGATAACCTTGCTAAAGATGCCTATATTTAGCCCTTTGCTGCTCAGAAACAGCAAATATCGGGCTGCTTGTACTTTCCGTAGCTGCCCACCACCAATAATAGCCATTTTAAGACTAATGCTCATTCAGTGTGTTACTACGCCCATTCAGTGTGATATACATTATTCCTATTAATCCCTCATGATATTGCACTCAAGTTATAACAGTATTTCATGCCAGTGTGTATGTATATATATATATATATAAAACAAATAACAGATTGGGGAAGATCAAAGATGAATGTATATATTCATCTTTGATCTTCCCCAATCTGTTATTTGTTTTTTCACCCCTTCTAATTCCATTTTAGTACTTTTGGCAGTACAGCCGTCAAAGATATTTCACCGACTACTCTAGTCTAAACTCCAAACGGGAATATTTGCAATGTTTTGTCTATGCTTCCCCCTTTTTCTTACATATACTTCCAATCCCTCATTGGTTTCTAAATGGCTTTACAGAAAGGTTTGGAGCGGGTCATAAGTTATCAAGGTATGTTGGACTGCCTATTAAAGAAATAAATAATGCAAGTATTATATTCATTTTGAACAAGTTCATAAGAAAAAGTACGAAAATAAAAAATCTAATAAAAACAATACATCAACATAAGGAAACAACCTCGGATGAACAATAGCAAGAAGCAACAGGAAAGGTTAATTAATGCAGTATTAAGGGGACAGTTGAGGCAGGCTTTGAGCGAGGTTTGGCTCCCGTGTGTGACAAGGTTAGAAAATGCACCCCCCCCCCACCTAGTGTTTAAAGCTGCATTCAACTTATTTCAGCTCTGAAAAAAAAAATACAAAAAGTGTTTTCTTATACATTTATTATTTAAATGTCTAATTATGGCTTAAAAATCTAATTTTAAATATTTGACATTTTAATGTAGCAAAACTATTTACTGATTAGGGACTTATAAACATTTTTTAGTTGCTTAGTTCAATGTTAGTTAACAGGTCCTCATAATTGAGATTTCAATGGGTCCAATTATTAATAATGTTTTTAGAAAGTATTTTACATACCCATGGGCAGATCCAACCACTTTTAAATGGGGAAATGGGGGTCTGGAGGTATGGAATACCCTCCAGCATGCCGGGGGATCAGGGTTTCTTTCTCACAACTGACATGCTGCTTGCTATGCATATTATTTCTTCTTAATGTTACTTCCTTACTTTTAGTAAGTTAGGGTAGTAGCATGAAAGGTATATATTTACCTCAAATACCTAATTTCAGTTTTTTACAGTTATAGTTTTTGAGTTAGTCTGTTCACACACACACACACACACACACACACACACACACACACACACACACACACACACACACACACACACACACACACACACACACACACACACACACACACACACACACACACACACACACACACACACACACACACACACACACACACACACACACACACACACACACACACACACACACACACACACACACACACACACACAAACACACACACACACACACACAAACCATTTTGCGGAATTACTTTTATCATGGTTATTTGGACTCAAGGGACCCTAAAATGTTTATTTCGGTTGAAACCTTTAAAGAAAAGAATTAGAAAAGGGATGTACATGGATCCACCTATGGACATTTCACACCACTACTACATCACTGCATGCCATTGCTTAGCTCTATGGATTAAATTTACTATTCAGCGTGAAAAAGTGTTTCTTGGTTCAAATTGATCATAGAAATGTGTTTTATCTGCTTTGATAAACCACCGTTTACCATAAATATATTATGATATTACAGGCATTAAATTTCAATAGTGCTCCATCTAATTTATCAAACTTAAAATTTTTTTTTCATTATTTTTTCTAAACTGTAAAATGTTTAGACTGAATATTAAATAAAAATCTCATTTCTCTATTTTTTTTAAATATTAGTGATTTATTTTTTAATAAAAGATCATGTAGTCAAGTAAATAGTCTATTTTGAAATTACTTAAAAAATAAATTTAAAAGCAAAAATTCTAAAAAAAAAAAAAAAAGGTCTGTAACATATAAATTAAACATGATCAGAAATTTGGATCGTTTTCAAGCGTGTACCCATGATCAAAACTAGGGGGAAGGGGAGGGCAAGGATCATTCAGGAATAATCATTTCTTTTTAAGGGTGGTCAACACATTTTTTAACATTTAAAATTAACTTTTCTTTGGTTTTAAAATCACAATAAGTTAACAAATTAAGTATAACAAAACTTTTATCATTCATATTACTATAATGAATTTTTCATATTATAGCTTTTTAAAATATTGTCATCTTACATAATCATGCATATTGTAGTAATCATAATTTATTATCAAAATAAACTGTGTATACATACATACACAACACGTGTGTGTGAGTTTGTTTGTGTGTGTGTGTGTGTGTGTGTGTGTGTGTGTGTGTGTGTGTGTGTGTGTGTGTGTGTGTGTGTGTGTGTGTGTGTGTGTGTGTGTGTGTGTGTGTGTGTGTTTGTGTGTGTGTCTGTGTTTGTGTGTTTGTGTGTATTATTGTCATAGAGAAGGACCAAAATAAAATTATATTGTTTGATATTTTACTTTTTTTATTTTAATTATATTATAATCATTTAGGTTGTAAAAGGATTAAACTTGATTAATTTATATATTTTCATGATAAGTAATAATAATTAATCTTTTGAAAAATGATCTAGCGAAACTCATTAATTGGTTAGTTTTAAAATTCAAGATATCATATACCTCATTTTCTAAGTTAATTTAAGATTAATAATAATATACTTAATAATAAAGTAACAGCTGTGTTTTAGCATTTTACTGTATGACATTTACAATAATTATAAAATTCTTCCAGTTCAAAGTGATGTAATTTATTATAATCATGGTTTTGTCTAATATGATATAGACATATTGAATTCAGTTTATGATAAAATAAAATGATTAAGTCCCACCAAGAAATGTTTATCCTAAAAGTGAGTTGTGTTACACTGGCTTTCTTCATAAATCTTTTGGTTTAATGCTTATGAGATAAAATTAAGTATTAATTGCTTTAAAAAACAAAACATAAATATAAATTCAAAATACTAAATATATATATATATATATATATATATATATATATATATTTTTTTTTTTTTTTAAATAACTGTGCATCACTATCTATGCCCAATATAAGTGCTAAACCTAAAATATGGTGTGCCAAATGGTCTTTGTTTTGAAGATGAAGTGCCTTTGAACTTATCATAATATTTAAAAATTAAATTTGAGTTGCATAATAAAGACAATAGCCGCTTTATTTATTTGTTTTAAATGGTTTAAAAATAACAAATACAATGATTATATTGATTATTGATAGTAATTAGAGTACGTAGCTTCGGTTTTGTGAGTATTGAATGTATGAGTCTGTGTGGATAAGCAACCACATATACATCACTATTTTTTAAATAAATGATTAAATGTTTGTTCCTGATTACTTTGAAAGTATCAATCACTCACATAAGTTGTGCCATTGCACCCCTGAGTAGAACAGGTTTATCAGTATATTTATTTAAGTACAAATAGCCTACAAGCCAAAAACATTCCAATGAAATGTGATCGTATTAATGTTCAATAATACATTGATTAAATAATAATACATATTAAGACGATTAGTGATATTTATATATGTGGTAACTAGAGATTGTTTGTTTATTTGTGTATCTGTTTTTCTATACACAACAACTATATGAGAGGACTAGAAAAAATCTAGCTTTTTAGGAAATAAATTTATCAGTAATCATTGGCTTTTAAGGGTTGCTGAATGTTTTATATTGCTGGGTATTCTATTTGCATGACTTAAAAAATTAATTTAAGGGAAAAAAGGTCTTCCCAAAATTTAGCCCAAGTAGAAAAATCTGCATAAACAATGTAAGAGTTAGCAGGCTAATGGAAAGTCAGCTTCTTCTTGGCAATCAAAAATCAGTAATTTACCAGCTTTTAAAGTTTCTACCTTTTTAACTGTTTTCCCTCTTTATTAGCAGTAGTATTCTTAGGGTGCGGCTTTAGCTCCATAAATATTACAATATTTCATTTCAAAATGCAACCCTCTGTTGTATTTATTTTAATAGGGATTTTTCAATATAGTGTTATCTTAATGACACGGGAACAGTAATATACTTATCAATAGTTTTTTAATAAATTCATAGCAGAGAACCTTAGTTGGTCGATGATTCATGAATGAAAATGTATTTATACATGATCGGAAATTATCTTGTTGGTTTAGTATCCAATTTGTTAATTTGAAGTTAGTTTGATGCAATGTATCTCAGAAATCATAAATTTACACTTACAAGTGTTCATATATATTAATTAACACCTATCATATTTGTTAATAGTGCATTTCATGAAACATTTTCCATGTAGATAGAACTCATTTATACCATTTATATAAGAAAAATGAACTGATATATTATATAATTTAATATGATGGTATAAAGCAATACAACTATAATATTATCGTAAGAATGAATAATCTTAACTTGTGCCTGCAATCTTTCAATAATGTAATCATACAATACCAATTTCATAAAATTTAAGATAAAAATCACTACACTTTTAAATTAAGCTTAGATGAATTTTTGTTAAATCTTATAAGAGTTTATTCTTTCTACAAAATAATCATTTACAAAAAAACATATTTACTACTAATTAAGGTTAATAATTATATTTAACATTTATATATTTCATTTTTAAATGACTTGTTGATGTATATAGAAATCACCTAGTAAATTGTTATATTTTAAGTTGTTATATATTTGATTTTGTTATTTGTTTATTGTTTAAATGCCTATAAGTTTTATATATTTAAATGAGAGTATCCAAAAAAATAAAAAATGAGAAGATGGTAAATAATGATTGAGGAAAAAATACAATAGAGTAAATGGGATATTATAATTATAAAAATGAGAGATAGATATTCTCAGAATAATTTAAATTTCAGTGTAGTTATTAAGATATAAATCCAAATTTAAAGAAATCATTAATTATTGTATTTTGAATTTTTTTTATATTTCATTTATTGATTCTGATTCTTGTTTTATTTATTTTTATTAAAAAATATGTCATTTACACATAAAATACACACTATGATTATGTGGTATAAGTTGTATATAATGTCCTTATTATTGTGCCTACCATAAAAGCAATGTTAGAAATATTGTTATAACTGAAATTTTTTAAATAAAATTGTATCAGACACCAGATAACTTCACTAACTCCTTCCTAATCACATTTAAAACACAAAAGTAAAAGATACGTCACTGTAAAAATAAACAGTTGATATAGAGTTAAGTATAGTGTCAATGGGAATCACATATTTGAAGGTTGAACTATTATACATTGCTTGTAATAAGTAAACATAATAATTTTATATAAAATATAAATATATAATAATATTTGTATATAATCATAAAATGTCTATAAACTTTTGCTGAATACTTACCTTGATAACCAGCCAATAACAAATGTAAAGCTTTACTGTGTAGACAAGTTTATTGTTAAGAACCAAGTTGTTTTCCATAGTTGTTCTACTGTATAATTTGTTATGCTCTGTATTATTATAGTCATAAAAATAAAAAGCCCATTATTTTGTTAGTTTTTTGTTATTTTTTAACCTTAATTATAAAGTGTATATGAGTGTGACTGGGGGTGGGGAGTGGATGTGTTGACCCGCCCTAATTTGTGGAACAATGATTGTGTGCTGCGGCATCAAAAGGCCCTTGTAGTATATCATGTATATTTATTGTGTAAAATTTATGGATAACCATATAAATATTTGATGAAAAATAAAACTGACCCATATGCTAAATCTTTGTTATTTAAAATTTAACACTTAGATTGGTTTAATCATAATTCTTATAAAATCAAGACATGCTAATAATTACATTTATTTTCATAAAGTAAATATAATAATGTCACAGATTATATAATGGTAAACAAGTTGAGTTTTCTAAAACATGTTCTGTCCCACAGATCCAGGGATCTTTAGTCTTCATTTGCCATTTTTCCAAAATCCTTTTTAACTTTCTCAGAGTAACCTATAAAGATAAATAAATGTGTATTGACACAATATGACATTTATATTATATATAAATTATAACTTATATATAAAGATAAATATAGTATGTATATGGTGTACCAGATGAAATGGCCATGCTTGAAGTAAAAATAAAAAGAAGCATTTCAGCAAATAATGTAAGAGGAGTTAACTTGTAGGGCGTCGAGCTCTATAAATTAACATTCCCAGTTTTTAGAAAAATAACCTTCAAGGTCATAGATGGTAAGAGATTAAATGAATTTCCAATGTTTCTTTCTATTTAATATAGTGAAAAATATATGATTGGTAAAGTTTAAAATTAATGCCCTTCGGGAACACTATTATTTGGAAATGCACCTCTGGGACATAAAGGGGTCAAAAGTGAAAAAAAAATTCTCATTTTTGAAGTGTGGATGTTTGAAATTATCAAGTTAATAATAATAATGAAGGTTTAACGAACCCGAAGGTTCGATGCCGACACCACAACTCGCTTCCTGCCCACCTTCCATCGACCACCTTCCAGACCCAACTTCGATAGATCCGGCTTAACCCAATCCGCCCACCTCCGTCTCGGCCTGCACCTCGGACGTTTCCCATTAGGCACCGCGCTTATTAATCTTTTCGAAATTCTGCTTTACATCAATTATATTTACCAGGTACAGTTCACTCAGTTCGGCGTTATGTAAGCGTCTGAATTCTCCGGCTAGTTCATCCCTCTTCGGTCCAAATATTCTACGCAGTAATTTATTTTTAAAAACTCTAAGCCGTTGCTCATCCCTCAATGTCAGCGGCCACGTTTCGCATCCGTAAAGGACCGTTGGAATACTAATAGTTTTGTAAATCCTAATTTTTAAGTTTCAGGACAGATGCGCGAGCTAAGCGATTTCGCGACTGAAAAGTAGGAAGCATTACCGGCTTTTAATCTAGCCTTAATTTCCTCATCGATTTCGTTTTATCTAGTTACCATCGCCCCTAAATATCTAAATTTCGCTACGTGTTCAAACATTTTCCCTTCTGAATTGATATCAGCAAAATCATCACTACTTCTAGGACTAACCAACCACATATTTTGTTTTATCCGTATTCATTTCCAGTCCAAGTTCTTGTCCGGCTTTCATCAACGTTTTTGTGTTTATTTCTATGGTTTCCACGTCCTCACCAAGCAATACCAAAACATCGTCATATCCGAGCACGGGTATATTCCGACCCAAATTCAAACCCTTTCCGGTAAGTGTCACTTACCTAATGGCATATTCCCACGCTAAATTAAATAAAACAGGAGAGAGAAAATCTCCTTGTTTCAAGCCAGAGCAAACCTCGAACTTCTCAGAAAAATAATTACCCATTCTAACTTTATTGAACGTTTCAGTCATACACATTTTTACTAACTTTTTTCTTATACCCTGCTCGACAAGAATGTTATACAACTTTTGGCGGTTAATAGAGAGAGTCATATGCCGTTATTAAATCGATAAAAAGCTGATGTACTATTCCGTTATATTCTAATTTTGTCTCTAATATTTGACGGAGAGAGAATATTTGGTCAACGGTTGATCGGTTTGGCCTGAAACCACACTGATATTCTCCTATAATTTCCTCGGCGTATTCAGCGATTCGACTAGTTAGGATTAACGTAAATATTTTAGAGCAAACCGGAAGGAGTAATTATTAGCAATAATTATTGCAATCCGTTTTTGATCCTTTTTTGTGAATCGGAATGAGAATAGATTCTTTCCACTCTTAGGTATCTTTTCTTGTTCCCAGATCTTTTTAACCAAAAGAAGTATTTTTGAAATCCCAGCTTCCCCGCTTGCCTTGATTAGTTCACTAGGAATATTATCTGTTCCCGCTGCTTTATGAAATTTTAATTTTCGAATGGCTATTTCAGCTTCCTCTTTACTCCGTTCTACTATTAACAGTTCAGCACTCTGGTATTCGGAAGAAGAAGATAGACTATTATTTTCCATATTTAAAATACTATTGAAATAATCCTTGAACCGTCTTAAGATGTCTACCGGATCGGCCAAGAAATTGTTATTTTCATCCCTAATTCCAGTCGTGACCGGCCCCGACCGTTTTAGCTTATTTAATTTAGATGCTTTTCTTTTGTCGCACATGTTATGTACGCAAATGTTATGTTGTGTCACATGTAAAATAATCTTCATCAAACCAAGGTTTTTTTTTTTTATTTTCCCTTTTTCCAAGACACCAGTTACTGACCTCTTTAATATTATCCCTGATATCTTCCCATAACTTATCAATGTCTTCGTTATCCTCGTCAGAAGATTCCAAAGCCTCAAACCTATGTTGTTTGTCTTCCAATTCGAACTGCTTTCTAACCGTCGGAATTTTTAACTTCTCCACACTAAAATTATCATAATAGAAACCAACCTCATTTTTCCTTTTTATTATAAGTCTCTGGCGAATTTTCGCAATTACTAATTTCGATAACTAATTAATCTGATGATCTGACCCGCATTCGGCCCCACAATATGATCGAATATTAATTACGGATTTGCGAATCCGGTGACGTCCAAATATATTTATGTTTAAACGTAGTACTTTTGATTATTAGGTTTTTCGAGGTGGCAAAATTTATTAGTCGTATTCCGTTATCATTGCTATATTCATGTAAACTTTCTCTATCGATGGTAGGATAATATACTTGTTCCCTCCCTACCTTTGCGTTTGCGTCTCCCAGAATAATTTTTATAAAGCTCCGCGGTAGTTTATCATAAACCGATTCTAGTTTTTTATAAAATTCGCATTTAACTTCATCGTCACTATCTTCAGTAGGTGCGTGTATATTGATCAACGCGATTTTAAACCACCGCACATGAATAGCCACCGATAACCTATCTCCGTAAAATTGAATGTACTTCAACGTGGAAAGTGACCTATTCCGGAATGTACTTCAACCGGAAAGTAACCTATCTGATTTCTAATCAGAAATCCGGTGCCTAAACAATAGTTTCCGCTCCCACCGTACCACAAAGTGTACTTCGCTTTCCTTAGCGAGCCCTCCCCTGGCCAACGACCTCTTGCAGCGCCACGATATCTAAACTATACCCCATGACCTCATTCGCGATCGATTTTAACCCGCCCGCTGATTTAAACTTCTTACGTTCCACGTCCCTATGCTTCAATCTATATTTTTCAACTTGCAGCAAGAATCCCGTAAAGCAGTCCCCACCCGGAGACCCGAACGGGGGACTAATTTACCTCTGGATAATGAGCGTTTTACTTTAGGGAGATCCATGACTTTTTTGTGATGTTTGGGTGAACTAATAATATGAGAGTAAGACGATCAAACTACGTCACACCCTCCAGCAAGCCTGGGGGGCTGCTCTCATTGTTGGTAAGCGATTCCTACGGATTTAGCCGGGAGGAACTTCCTAGGAATTTTCACCGACCATCCCCACATCCGCCACCCGTGGGACGCTCCCGATACGCGATAATGAGCCCCGCGCGAGGAAATTATAAAAAAAATAATAATAAAAACTTAGGCTATCTTTGACATTTAAAAAATAATTTTGAAGCTTATACGTATATTAGAAATAAAAATATCAGTGATATACTGAAAAAAGCATTAATATTACTGATGCAGAGACGCATCATAATTCATTATGGGTCGGTCATTACTTTATTTGTTCATATCCACTCGATTTCTATATGAATGAATGATTAACTGATAATTAAGATGGAATATTTGAAATAACTTTATAATTTTTGCGACTTGTTAAAGCATATTTTAAAAACTTCACTTAGAAACTAAACAAAACCAATATAATTAAGAGTCACAGAGTGTCCAGTTATAAGTGGTTTGAGTTAATTCTGGAATATTCTAGTAACCATTGGTCTATGACTTGGTGTATAGTAATGAAAAGAAATATCTATTTGAGGACTCACAAGAATACAATTTAGAATGTGTCCGCTTTAGAGAATTTCCCGTCATTGTAAAAACAAAAAAAAAAAAACTGTTTACATATGTTATTAAAACTAAATCTTACGTTGTATGAAGAATCATGTATAAGATTATGCATCTCCTCTGGATCTGCTGATACATCATACAATTCCCAATGTGGGCGATAATAATAATCTTTTAATTTTCTGTACCAATGTGTTGGTTTTTTAAGTCTAGTATTGTTCAAAAGTTCCTATAAATGAATGCCACATTAATTATCAGAAAATACTTTCAAATTTAACACTAATTTCATTTTTCATTTGTAAAAGTTAATTTATTTCTGAGTGGTTAAACCCAGCCACTCTTTGCTGTGTCTTATTCTGATATTAATAGTTGGAATGATATATATATATATATATATATATATATATATATATATATATATATATATATATATATATATGTGTATGTATATATTTTTTTTATGTTGTAATTCAACGTAAGAAGCGTTTATTTGAATTATGTCATGCTCCATGCCTTAATGGCATACTACATGACATTACAAGATACATTATTAAATGCTATTATGTTTTTACAAAGTATTTGAACAAAAAATACGATAATAATAGATAAGAACATTTCTAAAACATTAAACAAAAGAAAATATATATAAAAAACTAAATATAAAAAAATAATGAAATAAAGCCAACAAGAAATTACCTACACTGCCCGTCGCTGGTTAGTCAGTGAGTTAAAGTCAATACTTGTAATAATTTTTAGGAAGTGTGTCTTACATTTGAATTATAAGTTATGTTCGGTCCCGGGCCAATTTCCATTTTTAAGGACTACATTTTTTAAAAGTAAAAACCGTTGTTTATCAAATCATTTACAGTCATAAAGTATATGTTGGAAATTTTGGATTTGTCCATCTTCGTCACATAGATCTGTTGGTATAATATTAAATCCTTTAAGATATTGTTTCTTGTTACCATGCTCTGTTAGTACTTGTGTTAGTTTGTAATCATTACTATGTATAATTTTGTAATTTTGAAGTGCATAATGTGTGTTATGTATCTGTGTAAACTTGGTGATGTAGTTGATATCACCCGCTATTAGTCCCACCTTTTGACAAGGTCAATTCTGAGATCTCTCTTAATGTAGGATAATGGGGCTTTGTTGTATGAGGGTATCATTTCGATTTTAGCCTGTTTTATATATATATATATATATATATATATATATATATATATATTTTTTTTTTTTTTTTTTTTTTACTATATATAAATATAGTGGCTCACAGACAAAATGATGCAAGGAATTTACTTTGAAAAAAATCTATTTTATACCAAGCCAAAATTTATTTTCAACAATCTTTGTTTACAAAAATAAAGTACAAAAATTAAGCTAGAATTGACAATAGTTAAAAGTTTATTTGAGAGCAAATCCTAAATTTAAACTAAAACTTCATAAATAAATATACACTTCTAAGGGTACAATGAAAAGGATGGAAAATTAAAAACATCCAAAAAATCAAAAATATTTTAAATTTTAGTACTTTTTAGGTAAGCCTTTATATTTTATTACCTCTTTCAAACGATTGGGAATGGATTGGACAAACTTTTCTGTGTAAGGTTAAGGGTGTTAGGGCTTATCTTGTCCCATTCTTCTTGACGCGCTTTTTGAGATCTTCTCTGTTTGATATCTCATGTTTCCTCACTTCTGTTTCTAATTTACTCCATGAATTCTCTATGACGTTTAGATCTGGTGATTGGGGAGGTGTTTTTATAGTTTTGGGGCAATTTTCTAAACACCATTCTCTTGCAAGATAAGAAGAATGCTTGGGATTGTTATCAATATAAAAAGCAAAATTTTTTTGAAAATGGCAACATAGCCGAAACGTTGTGGATGAAGCAATAAATGTTATTTGTGTGATTGTCCTGGTGATTGCTCCAATACTGTTAACAGCAACTATACCTATATAATAAAAATATCCCAGGAGGTTAAGAAACCAATTATATATTGGATATGATTAAGAAATTTTTTTTTTATTATTTCAAGCTCGGTTGCACCTGCTTTAAAAATTTTTCTTCAGGGTGTGACAATATAAATGTTTATCAATTTTTCCTTCAATCAAATTAAGATTTCCTACCCTCGAGGCAGCAATACATCCCCAAACCATGACATAACTACCTCCAAGTTTGATGGTCGGGCGAAGATTTTTTTCATGGCGCTTTTCATATGCCTTTCTCCAGACAAAACCTCTTCCACCAGAGCTAAACAAATTAAATTTTGACTCATCCGAATACAGAACACCTTTCCAGAAGTCCATGTATTTTTTTATATAATCCTTAGCAAAATTGATTCGAAGCTTTTTATTTTTGTCACTGATATAAGGTTTTTGCCATTGCAACTCTACCGTTGTATTGATATTTTCTTAAGACCCTTCGAATGGTTTCAGCACATACCATTGTATTTCAATGTTTTTAACTAATGAGGTCAACTTTGGAGCACTTAGTTTTGGATTATTTGTTATTTGTCGCCAAATCCAACATTCATCATTACCAGTAAACATTTGCTTGCACTCAATCTAGCTTTTCCTATTATTATATTTTCATTTTTAAAACTTTCAATAATATTTTGAACGGTGGCATAACTCCTATTAATAGTAGAGGCAATTTCTCGTTGTGTTTTGCCCATTTTAAAATTGTTAATCACTATTTCTCGTTCATGAATAGTTGTGTGCTCACCCATTTTAAGCAAATGCCCGAACTAGACTGATTACTTGTAATTCATATTGTTTATTTTTGTTTTCATTGAAAGAATGAAAAGGAATTATAAGATTAATAAACTCATTTACCTGATAATTGAAGAATAGCTTGTTACTTTCACTTTTTTCTAAATGGAAGTAAACATTGCATCTTTTTCACTGCGACCTTCAATCTCTACGAGTTTTACTGAAGAATTTTTTTTCTCTTTCTATAATTGCTGTTGAGTTGATTCGATTATATAAATTTAATGTATGACAATGAATCATAATGGCCACATGTGCATTGGTTTATAAATTTTAAAAAAGAGGAAGTAAATAGCATTTGAAATATAAATATTTGTTTGCAATATTTTGACTGTGAGCCACTGTATACACACACACACACACACACACACACACACACACACACACACACACACACACACACACACACACACACACACACACACACACACACACACACACACACACACACACACACACACACACACACACACACACACACACACTCACACACTCACACTCACACTCACACTCACACACACACACACACACACACACACACACACACACACACACACACACACACACACACACACACACACACACACACATATATAAAGAAGAATTGACTAAAATAAGTTTTCCAATAGAAGTTTTTGAAATTTTCAAAGTTGCAGTGACATCAGCTAATTCTTTAATGAATAGCAAAGACAGCCAACTATATCAGCCAAAAGAAAAAAAACATTCTTTCATATGGTGCTATTAGATTATTTGGGGCTTAAGTATATCATAAATTATAAGCGGTTTTAGAGTAAAAGATAGAAAAAAAGTTAAAGAAACAAAATAGATGAAATATCTCTCAAACAAAGAGCTTTTTAAAAAAAATCTTGAAGTTATGATTTATTTTTTTGAACTGTACAATTGATTACCTGAGTTTGGACATTAAGAACTAAGTCCCTTAAAATAAAATTAGTCTAGTTATTTATCTATTAGCTATTTTGTTTTTTGCTCTGTATGCGTGCCATGATAGGACGGGGAGAAAAATGAGAGAGAATGTTACAGATTTGCTCAAGAGTGATGTAAACTATAACGGGGGAAGAAAAAAGAAAGAAAAATAATGGTTTAAGGGAAAAAAAGAGAAAAAAAAGGGAAAAAAAATTATAATAAATAAAAAGTAAATAAAATATTGGAAAAGAAAAAAAAAAATGTAAGATTTTGTAACCGTACGTTTATATGCATGAAAAATTATAATGTAATTTTAGTTTAATTAATGTACAAAATTGTATTGATAAGTATGCTGTGTGTTGTAGCAACCCAATGTAATTGGGCAGCATTGTTTTGTTTTAAAGCATTTGAAATAAAGCATTTCTCTCAGTAACAAAACTCCATTCACCATTTTTTTAAAAACTGGAGCCAATCTCTCAATAATCTTTAACTCAATTTAATGGAGTTAATGCTTACTAAGTTTAGAAGTTTTTCTGGAAATAGAAAATTAAGAACTGAATTACCCTGCGTATATATATAGGATATGTTTTCTTGACTGTTGATATTAAATGTTGTAATAGAGTTCTTGAGGCTCAATCAATAATAAACAACTATATTATGGCGACGTTTTGAGACTATATTCTTCTCATAATCATGCCCTACAATGTACAAACAGGTTGCAATACAATTATATGAGTTATAGGTAAAATTTTACCTATGTAATTCATATAATTGTATTGTTATAGGTAAAATTATATCTATGTAACTGATATAATTGTATTCCTGTTTGTTCATTTTAGGGCATGATTATGAGAAGATTATAGTCTCGAAACATCGCCATAATATAGTTGTTTATTATTGATTGAGCCTCAAGAACTCCATCATATATATATTTTATTATATTATAAATATATATATATATATATATATATATATATATATATATATAGAGAGAGAGAGAGAGAGAGAGAGAGAGAGATGATTCAGAATACTTATGATCTGAATCTTCCTTTCACTTTTTACAATATAAAACAGTTTATTGGGTCCTGGGCCATCTTAAGGATTATAAAAAGAACTAATACCTGCATATATACAAGCCTTCCAAAGGCATTTGGTATGTTTACGACATTTATAAATAATTATTACATAATGGAACGAAAAAAAAGGAGGGGAGAGGGGAAGGGAAGAAGGATAAGCAGGTATATATGAACAAATGCTAATTCTAAATAGGTTCAGTGTATGGCAATGAAATGAGACAGGAATAGACATATTTCAGATATATAGTTTAATAAATAAGGAGATAATGATGTAGCAAAGTTTTTAAAATGTAAATGAGGATATATTGAATGTATAGATAGAAATTAAGGTTAGGTTAGACAGTGTTATGTACAGATAATGTACGACTAGGGTCATTATTGTCCTAATAGGTTAATATTTTATTAATGTATTTTGTTTATTATTTCTTAATTATTCTTTTATTATACTTTTCCATTTCATTTTATTTTTTGTCTTCTATTTTTACAATGGAGTGAGTAGTGCACCCAAAAATATTAAATGAAGAAAGACAAAATAAAGAATAGATATGAAAGTAATATTTTTTATTCAGATAAAAAATATGCAAGCAAAAACTATTTTTCACAATCCAAGTGGAAAAAAATTTTTAATAAATAATAAAACAAGATTTATATTTTAAGAATTTGCTAACAATGAGGTCTAAACAAATTAGAAATGTTTAAAAAGATAACCTCGAATCTTTATACCACATACAAACTGTTCATCACATCTGATCGATCAAATTTTATTGTCGTATTTTAGTACCTTACGCCCTCTAAAACTGTGAAAAAATTAGAATCAAATATTGCCAATTAATAAGTGTATGTTTTTTTTTGTTTTGTTTTTTTAATTGCTTATAAATAATATATTTAACATAGACAAAATTATAAAAAAAATATATATTATAAAATAAATATTTACAGTCAGTTCACTCAATCCTAAAATATATCTGGTGTAATAAAATGAAAAATAAAGCCAAATATAAAAATGTTTTATTTTTTGGACAATTTAAAAGTACATTAAATTTATTTTAACATGACTACCCTGCTCGATTTCCTAAAATTATTTATATCTATTGTTTATGTAAATTATTTTTTTATTACAACTGGAAGATTATGTCTTGATTGATTGAAGTTAATTATGGTAAAATTGTCAATAATTCAGTTAATTTGAATGCTTTCATAAAATTGCTTAGACAAACGCCCTAACACTACTGTTCTAAGGTTAATTAAGTACCTTAAACCCTTCACAGATAATAAAACCAAATATTGCCACAACTAAAAAAATGTATGGTACTTAAAAAAAATTGTTTCCAAATAGTATTTTTAACATGGATGAAATTAAAAGGAATGGTTGGTTATTCAATAAGTTGGGTATAGCATTCATATAAGGACATGTCTAGAGGTCTCAAATTATCTAAATTCTTGACTATTTTCAACCATTTATTTGTTGACTATTTTAAAACCTTTCATTTATTGTAAAAAAAAAAAATAAATAATAATAACCTAAACAATATAGATGAATAATTAAAAATAATTTTTAGGGGCCTTGATCCATTTTCAAGAAAATCAAAAAATATAAACCTAAAATGGAAGTTAATAAATAAAAGTAATTTAAATTATGGTTAAAGGAAGATCAATAGTCCCACATAGTTTCATTAACAACACATACATTCAGGGAGCCTTCTTCAGTGGGGTAATTATTCATCGAATTTAATTTGTTCATCTTCAACATAAACCTAAACATCATCACATTCTTTTATAATGTGATAATTCTCTAACTGTTTATTTAGATAAATAAACAGTTAGAGAATTACCAAGAGGCAGTATAAAAAAAATTGACGATGTTTAGCTTTGCCCTAGCTATATGTTGATGACGAACAAATTAGATTTGACAAATAATTACCACACTGAAGATGGCTCTAAGATCGTGAACGTTGCAAGTTTCCCAAAGCAAGATTAACAAACAAAAGAGGAAGAGGCAGCGAAGGACGTTGTTGATAGTGTAATGCAAGTTACAGAGACGAGAGTAACTGATTGGATTCCATGAAGGCTTTGGCAAAACAGTTGGCATGGATTGGATAAGAGGTACCTACAAGGAATAAAAAGGAGAAGATTGTGGAAATTTTATTGACTTTGTTATTGTAAGAGACAAAACAATAGGTCAATGACTCATGTCAGTCAAGAATTACTTTCCCAACCAAGATGGGCTAGAGAGAAATGCTTTATTTTGACAATGGTAGTGCTGCCAAAATACATTGAAGTGCTATATCACACAGCATACCAATCAATAAACAATTACTGTTATATGTATATATAACAAAAATAAGTTCCTAATCTACATTTTAACTAATATCTATTATATCATTTTTTTTTTTGTATATACTTTTATTTCTTTTTTTTTCTCTTAATATATTTTACCATTATCATTTTTTGTTTTTCTTTCTCTTTAGTTCCCTTTTTCCCCTTCTTTGTTACCTTCTTCCTTCATTTCCCTTCTTAGGGCAATATGGCAATACATTGTTTCCTTCTTTTTTCCCTTTCTCTTCCTTATCTTTCTTAAAACTAACCTTACTAATTGGCTCACAGAGAGAGACACAGACAGAGGAAGACATAAACAACAACAACCTTATACCTAGTAAAAAATAAATAAATAATAAATAAGCAAATAAATAAATTAAAAGATAGACCTTAGTTTGGTGAATAAATATGACTACACATAATCAATTTCCATACAGGTGATGGTGGATAATACCCAGGGAGTCTAAGATTATATTTTCAGCCAACACCGCAATAACTCTCATTTCGACACCTTGGTCTTCTTGTTCTGTTTGGAATTGTTCCGTGAGATCCAAATCAGAGGCCCCTCACAGAGAACTCTCTCTCACGGAGAAGGTCTCGCGGAACTTCTTTTTAAGGAAAGGGATGCACTTTTCGTGAATTTCTCTCTTTTCCCTTTCCACCTGACCCGCCTGGTCAAGGCCATTATTCTCAAAACTAACAGTCGGATCCAGGATCAGTGCTTTCTGCTGCCGGCAAGTTTGAGGAGGGAGTTGTTGGGGCATTTTCCCAGCGTGTGGGCTGGTGTTTCTAACTCTGCCGCATTTACTACAGAGGGACCCAACTTCTCTTGATTGTCCGCTGACTCCTGGGACTCCACACAGAGGGACACAATTAATGTGCAGTTTTAAGGAATTTGACCATTTTGACGCAGACAGGACCTGTCATAAATGTACCTGTTCGCTTTCAGGGTGTCATTAAAATGCCGAACTCCTATTTCCTGGCATCTGCAATTGGCCCATTCTTCAAAGGAATTTTCCCGCATTGGCTGTCGTAGAGCTCTCACACTTCGGTAGCCCTGATCAAAACCCTGTATATCGGGGCATTCCGCCAGCTCTTCTTGGTAATTAAAAATTGACTGGAACAGGGCATTCGGGATATTTGACAGCCGCTGGTGAATGGACCAATGCTGTAGAGGAGCCTCCCATTCACAGCAAATCAATCCCAGTCCTCGATTCCTCCTTGATGCGTAGATCATTGCTGTAGAGGTGTTGGCTGGTAGCCCGATTATGGCTTTAATATTGCTACGAATGTTGTTATCTATACCTTCCAATATAACAGAACTTATCTTTGTAAGGGGTTCTGTCTGAAGAGAATAGGTAAGAAACTAAAAGAGAGGTAAAAGAGAGGAACTAAAAGAGAGGTAAAATGTGCAATTTACATCGTTTATTTACAATAGTTTCTACACGTCCCAACTACACAAGGGGGGGGGTACCTTGGCTCATAAATTACTTGGGGGTACTTGACTATTTCGGATCCCACTATGCCCCAGGCTCACTCTACCTGTCCCAGACTTAGACTGACCATCTCAGACCCAGCCTCTGCTCCAGACTGCTGACTGTCTCTGGCTGCCCCTCTCCGACTGACTGACTCAGACTCTCTCAGACCGCCCCACTCTCTCCTGGGCCAGCCTCTTCTAGGAGTTCCCCCTCTCTCTCAGGGTCTCCTAGGTTCAATGGAGATCTTCCACGTGACACTATTTAAATACTTTGAGAAAACTCAAATTGAATTGCTTAACTTGTTTCTAGTGTGCAATATTAACAAAGGTGGATCGTGTGAATCAATTTTTCAAGATCTAATGATTGATAAATCAAAACAAAATATTCAAGGTCTTTTGAAGTTTTAAAGCTTCACTACATCACTTGTGTACGATGGATGGTTAGCATGGCTACAATACCTACAATACTAAATGTCGCAGGTTCGCACCCAGTGGTGGCCCTAGGATGTTTTAATGGGAGTAAAAAATCCTTAGCCATGCCGTCCCTCGGATAGGGCATAAAATGGAGGTCCAGAGCCTGTGCGATATCAGGTACTCGTTAAAGATCCCTATCCTAATTATACCTGGATAGGCAAAATTTACTATTAATTACTATTACTCCCACTGTAGCATTGTCCGATTAGCCTTAGTGGCATAAAGTGACGTTAAAAAAAAAAGCTTCACTACCTCAGATGCCATTTCTGAGGCTCATGTTTTAGCAAAAAATAACGATATAGGAAAATAATTTCTGTTTCACATGGAAGAGCTGCATCCATATATTATGGCAACATCAAAGTTTTGTGCAAAAAAAAAAGTTTGGAAAGCGAAACTTTGATTTTTAATTTATTGATGTAAATCAAGATGATTTCACAGTTTTCATTTTTTCTCCCCAATCTATGTATTTATTCAAAGAAACGTCCCACAAACATTGCCAAATTTGCAAATGTTCGATTAATTGTATCATATAATCAGTTCTCCACATTTTATCATAAAAAAACCAGCAAAAATTAAAACCCAGTGAGAGGAAGTCCAATTTATTTGTGATTCATGTTCGTACTGACTTGGTGTAGCAGCAGAGTAGATTGATTCCAATAATACTAAAACACAACACAGGAGATAAAAGATTCATTGTCGTGGAGGGACAGTAAAATGAATCTGAGACAAAGAGTCCCAGAGTGTTTCTCGCTTATGATAGTGAGGAATAAATTTGATCATAAGCTCGAAGCTAATGATAGTGAGGAATAAATTCTGCTCATTCTAAGCCCAAAGATGTACAATATTATTAGATTTATCGATTTTCCCCTATAATCACAGGACCTGTGAGAGGGAAAATATCTATTAAAGATTAATTTAAAATACTGAAGAGGTGCAAAATCATAAAATTAATTACTTTATTTGTCTTCATAGAGTCCTTCAATACTTTGTCTTCAGGGTTGAAATATTTTTAAAAAAAATAGTCACTGGCATTTACATTAAAATTAACAATAAAAGTGATTAATTAGTGTATTCAAAACAAAATAAAAAATGTAGCAGATCATAAATATCCAAATATGTTTTAATCAAACATTCCTCTTTCAGAAAAAAAATCTATTACACATTTACAATCTACTAAAATAAAAAAAATGAGTTTAACCTGAAATGTAGGAGAAATATAAAAATCCTGGTCTATCGGAAAAGGCATTCTATAATTTAGATTATGTATTAATTTATATTTCTTTGTTCTTACTGCTCTCATTGGATAGTACATAGTTACTTCATGCAAATTATGGCTGACAAATACTGCTTTTTGTTCTGAATTCACTTCTGGAAAAAAAACACACACACACACATATATAGTTTACATAATATTTTTAAAATAAATATCAAGTACTTCTCATGCAATAAAATATAACTATAAGATTAATCTAGGCTGTAGAAAAACCTTCTGAGAGTTAGATATGAGAATAAGACTTATGGATACTAAGCTAAGTGAAGCAAAACTCCCTATGCAACCCAAGCATTCACTAGCCAGGAAGGAAGCTTTATGGTTTCCAAGAAAATTGCAACACAAACTTTTGAAAGACTGCCAGGCTGCTTTCTCCAGTGGATTTAACAGTCCCTCGAAATGTTCATCAGCCATTAATGATCGGATTTGTGGTCCTATAAAAACTCCTTCTTTCAATTTAGCATCACTGACTTTGGGGAATTTCGATTTCAAGTACAAGAATCTATCAGAAAGTTTATCCATAGCTTTGACGAAATTTTTCATAACTCCTAACTTAATATGCAATGGAGGTAAAAATATTTTTTCAGGCTTTCAGGCTTCACTAAAGGGACACATGCCACATTTTTCTGGCCAGGGATAAGAGATTCACGTTTTGGCCATGACTTTCTAACGTAGTGAGACTTCTTATCTCTGCTGTCCCACTCGCACAAAAAACAGCAAAATTTGGTGAACCCAAGTTGCAAACCAATCAATAAAGCAATGACCTTTAAATCACCACAGATATTCCATTCATATTTTCCATATTGTTTTTTCTCTAAAACTAGTTTCATATTTTCCATATGTCTCTTTCATATCAGCGTCATGCGCTACCGGTATTGATGGAAGTTTATTGCCAATATGTAGCAGCACAGCCTTCAAACTTACTTTAGAGGAGTCTATGAACAATCGCCACTCATCTGGCCGGTGTTGAAGCCCAAGAGTTTCCATAACTGAACAAATATTATTACAAAACACAATACCATTTTCTTCAGAGAAGTATACTTTGAAAACATTATGGCGGCTACGATATCTACTAATTCTTACATCTTTTTGGAGTAGATTCCACCCTTTGAGTCTGGAAGCTAAAACTTCCGCTTGCTGTTTAGACAGATTTAAATCGCGAATCAGGTCACTAAGGTCTTGCTGATTGGGAAAGTATGGTTCTGATGAACAGCTACTGGCTTCATATGTAAGATCATTTTTATTTTCATCTGAATCATTTGGAGTTTCAGTCAGGTCAGAACCAGAGTTATCACTTAAGGTTGTATCTGCATATACTGGTACGGGGAACTCTTCACTGTGTAAGACAGGTCTCATTGCAGATTGCAAATTCGGATACTTAACTGTATATTTTGTTTTAGATGTGATTCCTTTAATATTTGTCAAACAAAAATAACAGTCAGTTAAATGATCCTTCGGTTCCCTCCAAATCATGGGAATTGCAAATGGCATATGATGTGTACCATTTTTCCACTCAGTCAGCAGTCTAACACACGAAACACAGCATGTATTTGGGGCCCAGCTCTTATCAAAATCACCAACTTGACAGCCAAAGTAAAGTTTATAACACTTCTTTACAAGTGGGGTCAAATTTCGCCTCTGAGACTTGAAGGTCAGCTCACCACAAATATAGCAGAAATTATCTGCATGATTTACACAATTTCTTGGCATGATGAAAAAATAAAGCACAGAAATACAACATGCACAACATACACAATACACTTCTAAACAGAAATGAAGGAAATATTTCACTACTCAACAATCTCACAGTCAGCTCAATACTGACACATCACAATGCCAAACAGGTCTGAACATGTCTAAACAACAAAAATGAACCTGCACAGTCATGTTTTATTGTGCTTCAGCATGACATTGCAAATAATTTCAATAATACAGCTTGAGTAAAATAGCTACGTATGAGGTAACGGTTCCTATGACAGGTCAAAGAAAACGCTAAAATCATATTTTGAAAAGTAGCTTTTACAGAAAAACTATGCCTGATGGGAAAATTCTGACTACATATCTGAATTCAGGATGGAAAATGCCACTAGATTCACTATTCAGATCTCTTGTGAAAAAAACCTTGTCAACCAGTGTAATTTAATGATAAATCTATCGTTGATATAAAAAAAATTTAGTTTACCCAACAGTATATCTATATATTTTCCTCATATCCAGTTAGCCTATTTACAACAGGAGGACAGAAAATCTGGTCGATGTGGAAGATGTAAATAGAGCGGGAGAAATAGATGCATTGCCATTAAAAAATGATTAGATTATAGATACCTGTCTATTATATAGATACCTTTAACTGATCCAGCAACTATTAAAGCCAAATCCAGTATTGCATAAAGTTGGAGAAGCACCTCGTTGGTGTGAATTCTCCATTGTCCTGGAGAATGTGAGAATATTCTGGGGAAAGTCCTTCCCCCCTGTGCAATTAGCTTCCTCTCTGAAACCTTGGATATTACCCAGGTCTTTGGAACATAGGTGAAAACTGTTTTTTTGACCTTCTTATGACAATGACCATGGTCCTTTAAGACAAGTATCTATAATCAAATAATTTTCAAATGGCAAACCATCTATCTCCGGCGGCTATCCTTGCTTTTATTCCCTCTATCATTTCAATATTTTCAGTAATCAAAGAGCCCTAATATATAAAAGTTTTGCTGCTTTTAGCGTGTGCCTACCAATCGTGACACTTTCAACTGTTCCAGTCATGCTACTTGACGATTAGCACATGGGCCTTTTGCTCATTGCTTTGTACACGGTGGGCCAGACCCCCCTACCGTGCACCCCCCCCCCCCCCACATCCCTATAAATTGCATATCGTTGTGTTCCTTGTGATAAAAGATTAAGAAAAAGCCAATGTTCCCAGAAAAAAAAGTGGCCTCACTAACCGAAAATGGCGTTCAAACATGGCGGAATGACGACTTTGATTTTAGGTAGTTTTTTGATTACTGACATTCACCATTATGCTTAATTTCGCCATAACTGGTATTTTATTAAAGTTAGATAATTCTAGATTCAGAATAAATAAACAAACGTTCTAAAATAATTAGTCTTGACAACATAAAATACATTTAAAGTCAATTTTTTCAAGTCTCTCGCGTAAAAGTTAAAATTCCAAGTTAATTTGTGATTAAACGGCCATCGTTAACGAAAAACACCCTGAAATAAAACATCTGGAGCAATTATTCTTCTTTAAAAATCAGTGGTAAAATTTCAAAAAATATCAACTAGTTTCATAGAAAACGGACGTACAAGGCGAAAAGGCGCCGGTGACTCGGGCGCATCCAGTCCTCTGCCACATCGTTTAGTTCTCATACACCATATAATTACAGCGGGTTTAGGATATTATTTTGAATGTATAATCAAGCCTATGTAACTGCAAGTTTTTAATTTACAGAAATAATTAATATAACCTTTATTTTATTTTTTATTTTTTATTTTTTATTTTTTATTTTTTTATAAATCTGATAAATAAAGGATATGTATCTGATAAATAATAATGAATTAGTCGCAGATTGCACATTATCTAAACTTCCTTATATTGAAATAAACTGGTTATCTTGAAATTAAATAATAATGTTCTCATGGTAGTAGTTGAGTTACTGACACTGGCTTCTGATCATTCGTGAAATTTGAAATAAATGCATTTTTGCAAAGTATTGATTATTTACAGATTTAAAAACAACGCAAATAAAAAAGATAAATAAAAAGTTCTGTTTGTTCGTTGATATGTAGAAATTATTCGTAATACAATTTAGGAAGTATATACATAACACAATTTAATAGCTTACAACAATTAATGAATTAATAGTTACACGATGTGTGTTTGTATATATATATATATATATATATATACATACATATTATGATTAATTTAAAATTAAACCACTACTGCAGAGGAAAACCAATTAAAACATGTAAGTATTCATGCATCTAATGATCTATAATCCACGAAGTTGTGGCCTTTTTCGGTTTCTGGCATATAACTACACATCAAAAAGTTTACTTTCTCTTTTTTTCGAAAAAAGGGTATACTAATACAAATAAAATGAAATATTTGGAGTGGTAATCGGATTAGTTATTTAACCAAATTCGAACATGAAAGATCGGTAATTTTTATCATTTTGATGAAAACTCATGTTCCAACGCCTATAACTCGACAATATGTGCTCTAAATGAAAAATGTCTCAGATAAAAGTTTTAGGACATTAAATTTAGCATAAAATAAGCCCATTTATTTTAAAATTAATTTATTCCTGCGTAGAGATACAAATGAAAAAGTGAAAGTATTTGTAGCGCTTTCTTCATTCTTTTAACTACATCTTCATTCCTTCATACATCTACATGTCAAAAAGTGTACTTTCTCCTTTTTTCGATATAAATAAAATACAAATAAAATGAAATATTTGGAGTGGAAATCGGATTAGTTATTTAGCCAAATTCGAACTTGAAAGATCGGTAATTTTTACCATTTTGGTAGAAACTCATGTTCCAACGCCTACAACTTGACAATATGTACTCTAAATGAAAAATGTTACAGATAAAAGTTTTACAACATTAAATTTAGCATAAAATGAGCCCACCTAAATAGTTAGTTCTGTCAATATTATATCATATCCCCTTAGTTCTCACAAAAAGAAAGAATCAAGCTCTACTAATACTTTCACGTTTTCATTTGTATGTCTACTTAGTAATAAGTTAATTTAAAAATAAATGGGCATGTTTTATACTAAATTTAATGTTCTAAAACTTTTATTTGTAACATTTTTCATTTAGAGTTCATATTGTCGAATTATAGGCGTTGGAACATGAGTTTTTACCAAAATGGTAAAAATTACCGATCTTTGATGTCCGGATTCGGCTATATAACTAATCCGATTTCCACTCCAAATATTTCATTTTATTTGTATTAGTATACCCTTTTTTCGAAAAAAGGAGAAAGTAAACTTTTTGACATGTAGATATAGGAAGGAATGAAGATGTAGTTAAAAGAATGAAGTAAGCGCTACAAATACTTTCACTTTTTCATTTGTATCTCTACGCAGGAATAAATTAATTTTAAAATAAATGGGCTTATTTTATGCTATATTTAATGTCCTAAAACTTTTATCTTGGACATTTTTCATTTAGAGTACATACAGTCGAGTTATAGGCGTTGGAACATGAGTTTTCATCAAAATGATAAAAATTACCGATCTTTCATGTTCGAATTTGGTTAAATAACTAATCCGATTACCACCCCAAATATTTCATTTTATTTGTATTAGTATACCCTTTTTTCGAAAAAAAGAGAAAGTAAACTTTTTGATGTGTAGTTATATGCCAGAAACCGAAAAAGGCCACAACTTCGTGGATTATAGATCATTAGATGCATGAATACTTACATGTTTTAATTGGTTTTCCTCTGCAGTAGTGGTTTAATTTTAAATTAATCATAATATGTATGTATATATATATATATATATATATACAAACACACATCGTGTAACTATTAATTCATTAATTGTTGTGAGCTATTAAATTGTGTTATGTATATACTTCCTAAATTGTATTAAGAATAATTTCTACATATCAACGAACAAACAGAACTTTTTATTTATCTTTTTTATTTGCGTTGTTTTTAAATTTGTAAATAATCAATACTTTGCAAAAATGCATTTATTTCAAATTTCACGAATGATCAGAAGCCAGTGTCAGTAACCCAACTACTACCATGAGAACATTATTATTTAATTTCAAGATAACCAGTTTATTTCAATATAAGGAAGTTTAGATAATGTGCAATCTGCGACTAATTCATTATTATTTATCAGATACATATCCTTTATTTATCAGATTTATAAAAAAATAAAAAATAAAAAATAAAATAAAGGTTATATTAATTATTTCTGTAAATTAAAAACTTGCAGTTACATAGGCTTGATTATACATTCAAAATAATATCCTAAACCCGCTGTAATTATATGGTGTATGAGAACTGAACGATGTGGCAGAGGACTGGATGCGCCCGAGTCACCGGCGCCTTTTCGCCTTGTACGTCCGTTTTCTATGAAACTAGTTGATATTTTTTGAAATTTTACCACTGATTTTTAAAGAAGAATAATTGCTCCAGATGTTTTATTTCAGGGTGTTTTTCGTTAACGATGGCCGTTTAATCACAAATTAACTTGGAATTTTAACTTTTACGCGAGAGACTTGAAAAAATTGACTTTAAATGTATTTTATGTTGTCAAGACTAATTATTTTAGAACGTTTGTTTATTTATTCTGAATCTAGAATTATCTAACTTTAATAAAATACCAGTTATGGCGAAATTAAGCATAATGGTGAATGTCAGTAATAAAAAAACTACCTAAAATCAAAGTCGTCATTCCGCCATGTTTGAACGCCATTTTCGGTTAGTGAGGCCACTTTTTTTTCTGGGAACATTGGCTTTTTCTTAATCTTTTATCACAAGGAACACAAAGATATGCAATTTATAGGGATGTGGGGGGGGGTGGTGCACGGTAGGGGGGTCTGGCCCACGTACTATTGTGGTCCCAGTAGTTTTGGTGCAGCTTCAAATTCCTCTAGAGCCCCTATTGAGACGTATATATATCTAGCTGTTATTACATCATCTGCATAGACCAGATGTCCTGTCATACTGCAGTATATAGTGTCAACTGGATACGTTAATATAGCTCTAATTGGGTATATTATAATGCTAATTTAAAGAGAGAAGGTGTTAAAAATGCTAATTGGCCAGGAGAATTAATGACATTTATTTAACACACAACTTTTTAACACAAAGTAAAATAATTAAGTACAGACAGATGTTAATTTTAGCATATGATTTTAACAAATGAATGTAACTGATAACTTAATCAGTGACGAGTGATAACTCAATCATTGTTCAACACTGCTCAGGCTTGTGGTTGAGTCCAAGAGTCTTGATAAGAAAGTTTTGTCTAGGTCCTGGTAGGGCTTTGGTGAGGAAGTCTGCCTCCATTTCTTTTAAAGATTTAAAATGGACCTTGATCTCGTCTTCCTGAACTTTTTCTCTAATAAAATATTGTTTTATGTTGATATGTTTAGAACGTAGAGACACAATTGGATTCTTGATTAAATCTTGAGCAGAGGTGTTGTCATTGAAAATAATTATGACATCTTGTGGGGATCCCATATCCAACAGTAACTGCTTCAAGTGCATGGCCTCTTTTGCTGAATCTCTTAAAGCCGTATATTCAGCTTCTTGAGTAGATAATGCCCCTGTACGTTGTTTTCAGGACTCCCAAATTATTGAGGTTCCAGCATATTTAAAGCAATATGTTGTGTAGGATCTTCTATCTCCAATACATGAGCCCCAATTGGCATCTGCAAAACCACATAACAGTGTTTTCTGATGTTTGAATTCTAGAGCCATGTCTTTTGTTCCTTAGAGGTATCTCAAAATTCTCTTAGCTGCAAACCAATGTGTCTTATCAAAACAAGTGTTATATAGGCTAAGAAAACAGACAGGATAACTTTAATCAGGCCTTGTGGCAACTGATAAATATAAAGGGCACCAAATAAATTTTGGTAAGGATAATTTGTTTCACATTTAGCAGCCTTTTCAGTTTAAGTCCTGTAACCATTGGGGGGTTAACTGGATTGCAGTCATCCATATTAAATTTCTTTAATACAGAATCAATATACTTTGTTTGAGATGAAAAGATTGATCCATTATGCCGAGTAAACTCCATACCTAAACAATAATTCAATTCTCCCTAAGAGTCCCTCATCTCATAAGTATTTTTTTTTTTCAAATGCTTCAATTCTTCTTTATCACTACATGATATAATTAAATCATCAACATAAATTGCAATGAGAGACTTCACCCCCCACCTTTGGAACATTTGTATATGCAGGGGTCTGGAACAGATGGTTCAAAATTCAATTCTTTTAGCTTGGTATCTAATTGTTTCTACCATTGTTTACCAGCCTGTTTTAACCCATACAATGCTTTATTTAAATGACAGACTTTTTTCTCTTTTTTTTTTAAGTCTTCAACCATGTTTTTAGCTCTTTGGTACAGAAAAGAGTCAGCTTCATTTTCTTCTAACATAATTTCACAAAGATATTTTTCTAAATTCTCTGTGACTTGCAAGTAAATATTTTCATTTATATCAGCATTTAAAAATGCTGTACAAACATCAAGATGGTGGATTCTTAAATTTTCTTGAACTGATTGGGCAATTAAAAGCCTAATAGAACTTAGTCTTGCAACTGAAGCATAGGTTTCAGTAAAATCTACACCTAGGCATTGGGCAAACCCTCTTGCAATTAATCGAGCTTTTCTTCTTTCAAGCTGTCCATTTGAAGAATATTTATTTTTAAAAAAATAGTTTGGAGTTTATGATGTTCATACCTTCCCTTAAATTTGTTATTTTCCAAGTATCATTTTTTAGGTGAGCTATAATTTAATTTTTTATAGCATGATTCCAATTCTCTTCATTGTAATTGTCTTCACAGAATGCAGACATGTCATAATCACAAGTCCATGAGGGAGGTTATAGATGACTCCTATCTCTGAGTTTCCTGGACTCCTCTTCATCTTCTCCATCCCTTACTGATTTTTTATGAATTTCTGGTTCAGGATTTGACTTAACATCCACAGTTATTGTGGTATTAATTGAATTAGGAGTATCAACATCATCTGGAAAAGGATTTGACCCAGGGACATTTTCATTTGATTTGTACAACTGAATAGTTATTTTTACATCTCTTGTTATAATTATTCTATTTTGAATTGGATCCCAAATTCTAAATGCTTTTGAGTGCTCTGCATATCCCTCGAATATTCCAACTTTAGCTTGTGCATCAAATTTAGATCTATTACTGTTTTTATTTAGGAAAAAGATTTTTGATCCAAAGATTTGAAAGTAACTTACAGTTGGGGGATGACCAAACCATTTTTGAAAAGATGTGCAACCATTTAAGGTCTTGGTGGGTGATCTGTTGTTAAAGTAATTTGCACAAAAAATTGCTTCTACCTAAAAACAATTTCCTAAATTAGATTCTAAAAGTAAAAATCGAGCTTCATCAAGCAAAGATCTATTTTTCTTTCAGCTAATCCGTTCTGTTGCGGTGTTTGAGGTGCTGATAATCTTTTTTGAATCCCATATTTTTAAAAATTATTATTTGTATATTCGGCCACTCCATAATTACTTTGTAGGACTTTAATCTTCTTTCCAAAAAAATGCTCAGCTTGATTTTTTAAATTCTTTACATTTTTTTAAAACTTCATTTTTATTTTTCATAAAATAAACTTTGGTGTATTGACTAGCATGGTCTATGAATGTGACGAAGTATCTTGAGCCACCAGGTGTTGAGGTTCTCTTGGGGCCTACTATGTTTGATTGTACTATTTCTAAAATATCTAAATTTTTTGTTTCTTCTTTGATAGGAAATGGGGGGCGTGTAAATTTACCTTTGATACATTTTTTGCAATTATTCAATTTTTCAAATAAATTAAATTTTAAGCCTCAAACAGTTTCATCTTTTATCCCGCATTTTAAATCATGTTCGTTTGAGTGTCCCATTTTTTATGCCATAATTCAATAGCGGTATAAGTTTTTTCATGGTAATGAGATTTCTTTGAGTAAAGATCATTGACTCTTGGGGCATTCCAGATCGTATTTCCCTGACAATCTCGAACATGAGCATTGTTTTTGTAGAAAGTAACATTATAACCTTTATCAGTGATTTTTCCAACTGATAACAAATTGGTAGAAAGTTTTGGAATGAATAGCGTATTGGTTAGGTTTATAATATGGTTATTTTCTAAGTTTATTTTCACTAGGTTCTTCTATGCCAGTTGTCTCTCCTGATGCAAGGCACAATCTCTTATTTGATTTTTGTAGATTCAAAAATTTGTTTTGGTCGAAGCTCATATGAGAGGAGGTACCCGATTCGAGACACCAAGCAGAAGATTGAGAAGAAAATAAAAAACATTCTTCCTCTCCTACTTTAAAGGTTGAATCTGCTTAATTCCTATAAAAACATTTTTCTGACGGGTGATTATAATGGTTGCAAATATTACATTCAATTTTCAGTTTTGATTTAGCCTGATATTTCTGATAAGATTTTCTTTGAATTTATTGGGTTTGAAATATTGTTCTTTGTTCCCATAAAATGCTTCTTCTGAATTAGTATTGATATTTCTTTATTTCTGGCTTCCTCTTCTTCTAATATTTTTATTTTTCATTCTTCGGGGCTTGTAAGAGTATCTCTGCTCTCAATCCCTACTCTAAAGTTTTCAAAATCACCAGGCAGACTATATAACATCAGTATGGATAGCAGGTCATTATCAATTTCTATAGCCACATCCCTCAGCTTATCAACTGCATCCATGACATTATTAAGATGATATCTGACATTGGATTCAGATTTCATTTTATGGAGAACAAGACGTTCTAACAAACCTGTAATTGCTGGAATTTACCATTTTAGGAGAAAAAAAATCTCAGTATCAGATTTTTTTTTTTTTTTAAAGGAAACAAAGGACATATTCGTTTTTAGAACCCAAAAGAAACCTTAAATAAATTTTTTTATTCTCAGTTATAAGTAAATGTTTTTATTCTCATTTAAAAATAAAAGGTTTGCACAAAATTAACAACTTTAATTAAAAGCTGATACAGTAAATTATTAAAAGATGGTAAATTTTTTTTAAAGCAAAATAAAATTGACGTGGGTCAAATATTTTTCGACCTAGTATCTCCAAAAGAGCTTTGATTAAAATTGGTATTGTCACATTCGTAGCATTCCCTTGCAAGTTTCAAATCTGAAAAGATAAAAATAACTTCAGCTAACAATGAGGTTTGTCCACATTTTGATTATCAAGCAGGCACAAAAACAAATTACCACAATTAATTATTACTTTACCTGAAATTATACTACTCTAGACAGTTAAACTTAATTTTTAACAGTTGAAACTTAAGAGTTACAATTAAATGAGTTTATAATGCTCATTATTATAGATTGAATACTCAGTTACATAATCTCTGTAAAACATTTCATACAAAGTTGTGAATTAAATAAATAATTTGTAAAAAAAAGTCATATTTTATTATTTAAAGCTTATTAATAATTTTATATCATTATTAGCTGACATAATAGTACAAAATATTACAAACTTACTGTTATTACTGTAATAAAGTATCAGTAAAACAAGGTAACCAATGATGATTTATGTGAAAGGAATGGCCTTAGAAGCTGCATTAGATAATGATTATAGCTGAATGGCAAATAATCATCCACTAGACAAAGTATGTTTTTTTGCATTATGAAAATAATAATAGTTGGTAAAAATATTAATTACCTCCATTTAGTAATGGCAGAAGAGATTTTCCTGTAAATTTTGAATGAGCATCATCATCATTTGAGTGAATATTAAACCAGTCTAATATTGTTGGTGTAATATCCAGTAAACTAGCGAGGTTTTGCGTTGTCTTATTTTTTGAAGCATTTTGGTCAGGTGATGAGATTATTAATGGAACTGAAATCCCTAAAAAATATTTAAATTAATTATATTCGTGAGGAAGTTATAATTATTAATGTGAAAGGATATGGCAATAAAACTTCTCATTGTTTCCTTTTTATTGTGGATAAAATAAAGAATCGTCAGGGTTTCTAGTTTTAAAAATTTCTAGGAATGGAATGGAATTATTTGTTTCCAATTTAACAGTAAAATGGACGACTCTAATTCAAGAACAGCTAGAATTGAAGGTGGTGAGAATATCAGTGATAGTGCATGGATTGAGGACCATGAAAAGGTCATCTTTGTATTTTTTAATGAAAAAAATTTCATTGGGGAATCGTGGTAATACAGAGTCAAGGAGATTGTTAAAGACAATGCTAGAGAGGTCGGGAGCAAGACAGCTACCCATTGTCAGGATTGAAGTTGGGAGAAAATATTTATTTTTAAAGCTAAGATATCTTATTTAAAGCTAAGTCACAATATAATGTGAGTGAATCGAGATAGGAGGATTGATAAAGTTTGGTGTGTGGCTCTAAATTACTCTAATTTTCTTCAGCAATTGCAAGGACCCAGTACATCAGGATGTTTGTGAAGATACTTACAGATAATGTTATTGAAAATATTGAGTGTTTTAATTGTTCAAATATATGAAAAGAATTTTTTACATTGTAGTAATTACAATGAATCATTGATTTAGCGGAGGGAGAAGAAATTTGCCAAGTTTGGTGGAGGGTAAATTACTGTTTGAAATGATGGGATTTTTGGTGCCTCATGGTAACAGTTAGAAGCAATAAATTATATGAAATAAGGTTTCTGTAAGTAAGGGCTTTTATTTGTTTTGTATCAAGAAGATGTTTGAGGTGATGGTTGAATTTAGTAGTGATGAAGGGTGTGGGTCACATTTGGTAGGTCGGTAAGTTGTGTTGGAGAGAAGAGGATTTACTTCGTCATAGTACTCTGCACGGTACATGACAACAGGTTTGTTTCCTTTATCTGCATGGATTACAATGATCTGGTTATGAATTTTAAGAAATAAAAGGGTTGAGGAAAGGAAAATGCTGGATGGGTTGTTGTTCAGGTAATTTGTAATTATATTGCAAGTCCTATTGCTATGGATGCTTAAAAGCATCCGTGAAGAGTGAGGAAATTAGGTGGCTTGATTCGTTATTGAAAAATTAGGACCTAGGCAAAGGTTTTTGTTTACATTAATAGCTATTCAAAAAGAAGAAATGTTGTGAACCCATTCTTCATTACCAGTAGGGTAAATCTTAACAGGGTTAGGAGAAACCTCTATCATCTCCTTCCCTGCTTACTTTTACCTCAGCTTCTATGATATGTAATGCCCCATGACTCACCTAGGTGAATATCCGAGTTTATTATGACAATCAGTTACTTATTCATGAAGTTAATATATTTTTAATGTTATTTAATTATATAATTATTCATTTATTAGATTTCATATCCATGTTATGAAAACATACAAATAGTTAAATCTAGTTCCTGTAATTTAATCTTATAATCTTATTTCTTTTTTCCCCTTACTTTGAACGCTGCCATGAGCAAGTATGTAATACCCCTAAACCATTGTAACAATCCTCTCTTAGCCATTTTACCAGAAATAACAAAGCAATATAAAAATAAAATATAAAAAAAAATTATATATCACTTAGTAAAACATAAATAAGTAAGAAAAATTCTATCAATATATATAAAATAAATAATCCCCAAAAATTTTCTCAACATGAGTGAAATATTTACAATGTCATAGAACAAGAAGATATTAAATCATGCTAACAAAAACAAGGTCAAGTTCTTCATATACAAATGTTACTAGCAGTTATCCTCAGAGTGTCTATCTCTTTGAATGAATCTTCCAATCTTAAGATATAATTTATATAATTTTAAGATTATAAGATATTATAATCTTATATCTCAATGAATATTTTTGGTGATTTTCTTCTTTTTATCCCCTTTTTATTTTTCCTTCAATGACTGATGAATTGATTGATTGATTTTTATTTATTTATTTTCTCCTTAACAGCTTAGTTTTTGATTTTTTGAGTTGTGAGTGAGTAATCTGTGAATCAATAATTACATATGGTTAGATCTAAAGCAGGTTAGCTGATTCTCTAGGGGTTTAGAAAGCTTATTTTTAGCTTTTCTCCTTTGTTATTAACAAATATAATTCCTCTACTTGTTCAAACATCTTTCACACCAAAAACCTCCTTAGCACATTTATAAATTATACAAAATGTGGGTGTTAAGTCTTCACAAATTGAAATCTCGGAACCTTCCAAATTTGATTTGGAATAAAACCTTTTGTTCCTTATTTCTTTACTATTGAATTCCACTAATAAAGACTTTTAAATTCTGCATCATATGGCTAATGGTTTTGATCTCGAAATCTCCCATCTATAAGGAGAGGCCCATTTTTTCGGTGGTCAATTTACTTCTTCTTTCTCTACCTCCAGGATGCCGCTAAGTGTGGAGGTTTAGCCTCAGTCCATCGTTTCCACTTGTCGCGATCTTTCGCCCTATTTTTCATTTCTGCCAGAGAGCAGCCTCTTTCTCTTCCTATCTCTGTGATATGATCTGTGAACATCTTTCTAGGCCAACCCCGTTGGCGCTTTCCTTCTGGTCTGGCCTCCATCAACCACTTGACTTTCCCCCATTCTGCTCACGTGCCCAAACCATTTCAGCTGGCACTGCCCCACTATC